>CM046876.1:7233799-7838799 GCA_025667525.1 Glebionis coronaria | reverse complement strand
TTATATATGTATATTTTATATAAATTTTTTAGTGCTTATATTATATACTATTTATTTACAAAATCAGTCCTAAATTTTAAATCCACTAAAATGTACATATCTTTTTATGACAGTAACTACATAATATGTGCTTCATTTTATTTCTTTATAGCTACTGATGAATCAACCTCTAAATATTTTAATAAATTCGTCCAAAACAGTATAGGCAGATTTGCACTCTAATCTTGTTTTGATCATATCTCACTCATTTTTATGATTCCATTGTATGGCCAACTCTCACATGTGTATAACACCTAATACTTACTGAAAATGGATTCCACTATGTCATTTTATCAGTTTATCATTTGGTTACTTACTGTTTTTATACAGCCATCATATTTAGCAATATTTTAACCTTGTTACCTATGGTTTTCCATCTTTTTAACCATATTTATCAACACCAAATCCCCACATAATATTTTTATCATCATTCATTATCATATACATATACATAAATAAAGTAAATACAAGATTACATAATCAAAATAACAAGAGGATAAGAAGAACAATCTTTATACCACCAAGATTAAGTAGTTTATGATCAAGGCTTGGATTTTTGATGGCAAAACTTGTGATAGATCAACACCAACTTTGAAGACCACCAATATTTGTAAACTTCTTGTAGAAATCAGCCCTTGGACATCACTAAATCTTCTCCTTGGATGTTAAAATCACCACCAATCAATAGAGTTTGAAAAGGGCTTCATCATATGTGTGAATAACATATGATTTCATGGTTAAATTTGATCAAATGAGGGTGTTTAGGGGTGGTGGTGGACGAAATATAGAGAGAGAGGGAGGAGAGTATGAGTGGTTTGCATATATGTGTTTTGGAGAAAATGGTTTGAGGTGGTTGTTTTGTTATGTGTAGCTTACAAGTTAAGCTTTACATGACAAGTGTAGTAGCTTTCTTGTGAAGCTTTTTGACACCTAAGGGTGTTAGTGGCTAAGTGTTGCCGTCCCATATTAGTGGGGTGGGGCAAAACTTGTTTTGTCTCATCCCACTAATTTACGGGTATTCCTCGATTCTAGTTTCCTCGATTTGCGTGCCCTCAGGTCGTTTTACGAAAAACGTTTTTATAAATTATGAATCAACGACACAAAAAGAATCTAATAAAAATTGTCTCATCAAAAACGGAGTTCGAAAACGTAAATACGTAATCCTAAGGTTTCCGGTTTAGTCGTAAAGGACGTTAAATTATAATCGTAAGTCCTAATCTCTTCTCGTAAATTTGTGAGTTTATGAACCAACACAAATTTAAAATCTCAAAATAATATTCACGGATAATTTTTTTTTCTGAAATGTCAGACTGTCACCAAAACGGTGTATGTAAACGTAAGTACGTAACGTAGAATCCTCCGGTTTAGACGTAGTCGATGCTACTTGAAGACGTAAATCCAAATTTATTCTCAAAAATAAGTGAGTTCATAATATAACATTAAAATAAGGTTTTTAAATTATACATGAGAATAAAATATCAACCATAAATTGACGGATTGTCAAATTTAACACCTTAATAGTTTTTGTTGTTTCAGAAAAGCTCCCCCTTTACATGTGCATCGATAATTGAAAGTGTTTCGCGCATGTGGGTAAGAGTTAAAGTGATTGAGTCTTGCAAAATAGATCTCATTTTAATCACATTTTCTCCCCTATCTCTAATATATAAGAATCTTTGATATTAGAGATACCAAATTTGATTAAAATATATTTTGAAAAATAGTCTTGAAAATCTTCAGGAGAAAGATGTGTCAAACTTAGCATGAATTTGGAAAGCTCCCCCTCAAATATTGTTCCAATTGAATTGTCATTGTGAGGATGTGATCCACATTTCTCTTTTTTAGGATGGGTGTTGTTGAACACACAATTTTTTTAATGATTTTGAATAATCATTAAACAACTCTTGAAAAAATTGTGTTCAACGCTTTTTCAAAAATCACAAAATTCCAAATTAATGAAGAAATGGTTTTCCAAAAGCATAAACATGAGTTCATAGAATTTGAATGTCTTGACAAATCCACTCAAGTGTAAGAAGATTTATCTTCTTTTGCTGAGGGTAGGGGCACTAAATCGTACACTCCCCCGTGAATATAGATCCGGGTTACAATCTGAAAGTGATTACAATCCACTGTGTGGAGCTCAAAACGTCGAATGTTATGTGACAAGCTCAACCCAAGATAGATTGCTCTACCCGTTATTGGAAAAATTGTCCAAAATAGACATTTTCCTTTAGTAAAAGTAGAAATGACATGTTTTAAAAAATATTTACAACTTCCATTCGAGCTTTGTGTACACATCGGTGTCGTCGTTGAGCGACATTTCTAGGCACGTCCATATTATCGATACTGAAAGACATGTCGAGAAGATTATTTTTGGATTTTAAAACATTTTTAATTTTTTGTTTTGCTTTTATATGTTTTATATTTTTGTATTTTGCTTTTTCAATGATATTTACATTTTATTTTAATTTTTTTGTTTTCAAAAGTTTTTCGAAAATAATCTAAAATAGACTTTTGTACTGCAGAAGAAGGTGATATCAAATGTACAGAATTGGAACCTTTTAAGGAAGAAGAATTGGGTTTAAAATCCGCTGATGTACCTGCAATAACAGAAGAAGAGTTGGCACAAATACTAGTGTTAGGAGTAACAAATTCCTTGTCTACGGTCAAAACATTCGGATTCGTGCTAGCGCAGGTTTCATCACTCTTCTCTATTGGAATCCACTTAAGACCAACTTCCGTGAAGATCTGACCCGTTGGTTTCCACTAAAGACTAGATTTAGGAGTAGTTTTCTCTTGCACAGCGGAAGACTTCTTTGGAGAGAAACTATGTCCTTTTTGAATCCACGTTTCAGATTTGTTGTTATTGTTTTTCTTTGCGACGGGTTTGTATCTCCTTATTTTCTTATAATATTCTACATTCTTTCTTTGTGTAAAGGCACGCGATTTGACTTCATAAAGGTATTGCAGAATGTAATGGTCATGATTTCCATTGTGAATGCCCTTTTTGCAAGTGGGGCATACGGGGAATTTGGTATTCACGAAAGTCCTTGTATTCTTGGGTTTTCCAAATCGTTCAGGCGTAGTGTTCGAAAGATGACTATTCATGGATGGTTTCCAATTCCTAGGTTGCTGGTAAGGGATCCTAGGTTTTGGTTGACTCCCATTAGGAGTGTGTTGAACTCTAGCCGGATTTGGTGTACTAGATTTTGAATACACTATTTTTTCTTTCTGAATCTTCCCTTTTTGCTTAGCATCCTCTAGGTTGTTGGTATGATATAAGTCATTTGATCATACAGATTCCTTTGTGGATGCAAATGTCACACGTTTTGGAGGAGTCCTAGAAGTGCTGGGTGCATTCACATGATTGGGTTTAGCAAAAGTGTGCTTTCTAAATGGAGGAACATAGGGTGATATGGATGATTTTGGAAGACTTGTTTGCACATCAGTCTTAGGGGGTAACCTAGATTTTAAATGAGAAGAATTGGAGAAAGGAGTCGTTTTTTCTAAGATAGATAGCTTTGGATCCTTGTAAGCATTGGGTTGTCGAACAACAGGTTTCACAACTTTAGTTTTCACAATTTTCCCACCCATTTTGGCAACGAGTTTCTTCAACTCTTCTATTGCTATGTTCCTTTCTTGTAACTGAGCTTCCAAATCTTTAATTTCCAAACTCTTTTCATTCATTTCTCGACACATTTGGGAAAGTTTTTCTTGCAATTTATTATCATGTGGAAAACTTCTAATGTCTTTTTGCAAAGCAAGTTCAAGAGAATGACAATATTTTTGAAGGAAATCAGTTTTGTGTTTAAGTAACTCAACAGCCTTTTTATCAATATTTTCTTTACGTTTCGAAAGCTCATTTTCAAGCCTTTCACACTCTTTGATCTTATCAAGATATTTGCATGCAACATCAGAATATTCATCGATATCAGCGCAAGATTGAAGAGTAACACACAAACTATCTTTGGAGAGACATTCCTCTTAGAGTAGATCATATTCGTTTGAAAACTCTAATTTGTCATTTTGAAGTTCATCAATTTCTTTTTCAAGATACTCAACATATTTCAAACCATCAAACATTTCAGACCGAATTATTTTTTCAAACTCAAGAACATTCTCTTTTATTAACTTTGTATTTGGTATTAAAAGTTCTTTCATAAGCACAGTTATATCGTAAGGAATCTCTTTTTTTCACTTATCATTTTCACGTTTTTGCAAATCTCTTTCAACAATTGATTGAACATTATGAATGTGGTGTTAAAGAATACCAAGTGTTTTTCTACTTTTGCTTTTAGAAACATCAAGAGGCAAATAGTTAATATATTTAGAAACATTTGATTTCTTAGTGGCAAAAATTTTCTTCCATTGAATTCTTCGTTGTTTGATTTCAAGAAACAATTCCTCACGAGACTTTTGTTTGTGTGGAGTGAACAAACCATAAAGACTGTTTTCATAATCATAATTATATGGTTTCAAAAAATATTTATTGACCGCTGATCTACTCTCCTCATCCCAAAGGGACGTCTCTTCACTATCGAGCCTACCTATTGGGCAATCATCCTTTGATGTAAACTTGCCGAAGTTCCAAAACATCTTAGTTTTCAAATCTTGTTTGTTACGTGATTCACCTTGTTGCAATCTTTCAATAGCCGTCCACATTTCTTTAGCAGTAGAGCATGCATCAACCGTGGAATAAATATCATCTCCAATGCCACTGAGAATTAAGTAGATTGCTTCATTCTCTGCATCAAACCAAGCACGGTTCTCTTGTGTGAGATGGTTTCTCTTTTCATCACGTTCATATGCGGGATGTTCGTCACTTGTGACTGTGGCTGGTACTGCAGGAACGTATACCCTTGAGATTTATAGGGTCCATAAAAAATGCATTGCCTTAAAGCATCATCATTAGTTTTTGTGTCAAGATAACGTAGAAAACAGGATTGCCATTGATTATATCGACTAGACACAAGCATTGGTGGTCTCTCTTTGTTACCCGCCACCATGATGTTGTTTTTCGTCAGACGATATGTCGTAAAATTGAAATATCCGAAAACTGAGTATGTTTAGGTGGGTTAGGCTAGCCGCGATGATTCCAAGAAGGATATCGACTTATGTGGCTATGTAGCTCTTTACAGATCGTCGGTTTTGGTGTTGTGATGTTCGATGTCTTCTATGAATGTTAAGGTTGTTGTAATGTCATCTCTCATCAAATATGATCTAAACTGTGGAGGGATTTAAGGCTGTTTGTTTATCGAGGAAAAACGTATTATATATATGTACAAATATAGTGAAGGATGTGTTTGTCTTTTCACTAAGTTTTTCCGTGTACAGATAAATTGTCTCTGTTTAAATATCATCAGCTATGTATGCAAAACAAAAACAATCGGAATGCAATCGTTTCTAAGATACGATTTGATCCAAGTAGTCTAGTTTTCCTGTGCTTTAATTATATAATCAATTCAACCAAAAAACATATTTTGAAAAAAATTGTTATTTTAAATTTTTTCTTTCTATTACTTTTGTATAATAGTAATTTTACTTTTAACAAATTAATTTATATATACTATAATGTTTGGAAGTGAAAGTGATATGATAAATTTAATTATAGTTTACTATCGATTTTTCAAAGTGTACAATCAATTTAAAAGAGAACTGCAAAAGAAACATGATGTATTATAGTCATGAAATGGATTCAATAGTACTATTTTTTTTAAAGATTGAAAATTAAATTAATATTATTTAGATGTAATACACAACTTTATATAGTAGGTGATTATATTTATAGATTATTTAAAAAATAAGTTATGCAATTTTTAACCGATTACTTTTTATGTCAACTGGTTATTAAGTACATAGTAAATATGGTTATTAGACACAACTATAGTTTGAACATTATATCTCATATTTTTTAGCCAGCTTTTAGAAATACCAATAGTCAATGTTGCAAAAATCATGAATCGCTAGTCGGCCGGTCGACCACCTTTTAACTTGTAATTGTTTTAGGCTGGATTAATCGGCGATTAATCGGATCCGCATTTTTAGCAAATTTTGAGCAGTTCCAACAAGTTTTGGGTATTACTATTGAGTTTTAAATATTTCGACAATATTATTCTTTAAATCCAACTTATCATACATATTAATAGTTCTTAGGAGTGATACGCACAAGTTTACAGTAAGTTTTCGGTATTTTCCACAAGATTTGCAGCTTTCCCGCAAGTTTGACCTCACTTGACCATCGTTGACCACAATTGACCACCGTTAATCGATTTTACATTAATCAGCAAGGTTAATAGCCTTGTAGCAATTAATCGACGATTAATATGCCTTGTAGACTTTCTTTTGCCACATTGCCAATAATACATTAGACACATCGTGTCTTTAATTACCAAACAAGCCTAAAAAAATATTTAAGAGTATAAGCTTCATGACCGTCTCTAAAATTTTAAAATCTTTCATGGCTATATACAAAATTACATATTCCAAAAAAGAATTTTTTATATGAAGTGTTATCCTTTATAACTCATATAATTCTTATTGGGAAAAATTTTGACGCTCCTAAATTTTTTGGAGCTTTGTACGACCACCGACCTTGTACACCGTCAAAGATGGTCTCAAAAACAGCAAACACATAAAAGGTTGCCCCAGTATCAATCCACCAATCAACAGTTACAGAGTTACCCTTATACAACTTCTCTCCATTATCAACCGCCCTGAAAGAGTGAAACATAGTCTTGTCAGCACACACATAACGGGTTGCCCCAATATCAATCCACCAATCACTCTTGTTGGAACCTACTAGGTTAACTTCAGAGATCATGGCAACGATATCAGAAACCATACCAATCATGTTCATATTATCATTCACCATATTATCCTCGCGTTGAGTCACCGCTTCGTCATCTTGTAGTTAGCAACACGATGATCTGGCTTGTCACAGTTGAAGCAATTTCCTTAGAACGTTTGCTTCATAATTCCTGATTTAAGAGCAAGGTACTCAAGCATCCATTTGCTCTTTTTATTATTCTTTCATTTGCCTATGATTTTTCCTTTAGACATTGAAGAAGATGAACCATGCACAATCATATTTGCCTTGGCAGAATCAGGTGTATAAGTGTTTTTTTAAGGCAGCTTGTTGTCCTCTTCAATAGAAGACGAACAACCAAGTGTTCAACACTCATCTCCTTTCGCTTATGCTTCAAGTAGTGTACATAAAAATGAATTTTGGGCATGATAATTGCATGATGGTATGAATAAATGAATTTTGGGCATGATAATTGCATGATGGTATGAATAAATGATGGTATGAATAAATGAATTTTGGGCATGATAATTGCATGTTTGTTCTTGTTGTGTACATAAAAATCCCCAAAGATAGGCAACCAAAATCTCTATTATTTTTTAAAACTGATTATGGACATGTACTTTTTTTTTATAGAAGGTGATATCAAGGAAACTGTAGAAATATTTAAGAATAGCATTTGTTAAGATCAAATCTTTGCATATTTACACTTTGTTTTTATTTGAATGTCCTAGGACTTCAAATATTTTTTTAAGCAATTGTATTGATGTTTTAAATGATACAAAATATGCAAAAAATGCCTCTAGAATTTATTTTCCTGGTCAACACGGATACATTTAAAAAAAACACAGATATTATAATACAATTTAGTCAAATTTCACTATTTTTGATATCATCGTTTTGAAAATTAAGCATATCTCTTGAACTTCTATATATTTTGCATGCCCTACTGTCGTTTTTCAAAGAAGGTTATTATAAAGGAAACAGGTATATGTACGTGAAAGTAATAATCTCTACAGGTTTAAATGCGATTTAAAGGTACCAAAAGGTAGAAATATTCGTGTCGAAGGTAAAAGGTGGCAGAGTTTTGTCATGAGAACATGGAAAATGAAGCATTAATGCATTTCATTGAAGAGGGTGATGACACATTTTATGTGACTAGGTATGGTAGTGATGGAATGGAATGAGGTCTCATAACTAACACGCCGAAAAGATTACTTACACATTCTTAGCCTTGTAAAGATTATGCACATGTATGTTTACAAATATACTCAAATGCTTATAAATGGAAAATGTCTTTTAAATAACATGGTTATCTTGAATGAAACAAAAATTCTTTTAACAACATACCACTTATTATATTTTTGTCGTTTGATGATTATTCATAAATGTGTTACACTAACTTTCCTAGCTGGCTTTAATCAAAATGAACGATTACTTATATCAATAAACAATGAGACTTATACTATAAGATATGAAAGGGTAGAGTCTGATGAAAACCTCAGCGTCTTCAAGTATCAGCTATATGAAACAGACTGGACTGCATTGGCTAATGGTTTGGAATTCATGAATTGTATGTATGTAGTGTTCACAAAAAAAGTCAATACAGATTCTGACTAATGGCTTTTCAAATGGACGGGAATCCAATAACTCTTACAGAAGTTTCTGGTATAACCAACCTACAAAAACGACAAATGGAATTGTCTTATACAGAAAAGGGTATGATCAACTAATGAAAGTGTAACTCTTTATAAATTTAATTGTATAATAAAACAGTTGATTGGGTATTATAAGAAATTGCAACTGACGAGAGGATGCAACACGTATGTTTTGGCCACATCATTCTAGCCATTTTGCCGAAAGATCTCATGCATTCCACAGGCCATTTTCATCAACGAAGGATAAGCAAAGAGTGGTGATAATTTAGGTTTAATGATTTAATAAAACTTTATTAATCAATTAATACATATGATATAGTTTATTTAAACATGTATCTGATATGAATTTTGTTAGGTCATTAAAGCTTCAATAGTGGAAGAACGTCTGATGCATATTTATAGTAGGGCTCTAATCAAACACCATAATCAAGAATGCTGGATGCGCATTACAACATACCATCACAACGACAAGCCGTCAAGGATTAACCATGTCAATATTAAAGGAAAGTGGGGGGACTTTGGAAAGGCATGGAAGTTTCACTATGATAATATGCTTAAGGTTAAGTACGTGCGAAATATTAAAGTGTACGATAGTGACGATGAAAAAGAAGATTGCCCAGTATTTGATGTTTGTTAGACAACTCCTAGACTTATAAAAATGTCGAATATTTTGCTTGCTGAACTTATAAGTTTTGTGGAATATTTAGGATTGTGAATTTCTAGCAAATGCTTTTTGATATCATACCATTTTTGTATAATGGTTATGAATAGGTAGGATGTGTAGTTTCATCATCTACTTTTAATAACATTAGTGTTGATGGTGTATGAACTTTGATAGTGTTTATTCATTTTAATTATGTTATTTTATTATATGATGCTGAAATTAGAGCATCTACAATGGTAAAAACTCTTAAAGAGTTTTTATCATTTTAAAAAGTATTTTAAATAACTTTTTACCAATGAATGAGACTTTTTAGTTTGGTTTTTAACACTGAATTGGGTAAATACAAGTCTTTTAGACCTGATGCATTGGACATTAGTTTCATATTCTCATTATTAATCAAACTCAAAATGATAACTTCTTTTGAAACTAAATAAGCATAATGAAACTGAAAATGGAAACTTTGCAAACTAAATTTCGTTAAGACTTTTTAGTTTGTTTTGTTACAATGAATCGAGTAAATACAAGTCGTTTGGACATGGTGCATTGGACATTAGTTTCATATTCTCATTATTAACTGAACTCAAAATGAAAACTCTTTTGGAACGACAAAAGTATAATGAAACTAAAAATGAAAACTTTGCAAACTAAATTTCATTCATTAAACAAACGGATTATAGGCTCAAAATAAAAAAATTCCTTTAGAAATTCCCCTTGAGAGATTTCTTAGGATCAAAAGAGAAATGCAGTTCATCGTAATCATACGAATCTCTATGCTCATCTTCTTCTTCGTCGATTTCCTGCTCAAATTCTTATTCATCCTCCTATTCAAACCTTTTTTTGTTGTTCCTCCTCTTGCATCCTTCTTAAAGAAGCAGCTTCCTCCCGGCGCACTTGTTCCACCTCTTTCCTCCTTCTTAAAGAAGCAGCTTCCTCCCGGCGCTATTGTTTCAGTGAGGCATTCTATTCATCTTCAAGTTTCCATTCTAGATTCTCTTCAGCTTCCATAACATAGTATTTGTTCTCATAATGAGGATCATCGTTATTCGCCACAACCTTATCCTTGTTTGTTGAGACAACATCTATAGGATTTACATGTTCATTTACTATGGCTTTTGTAGACTCCACACATGGTTTCCTGAAACATGGTTGAGTAACTATTACTACTAATTATTAACACATAAAAAATAAAAACAAAAATTAGATACAATACTTGCTTTCAAGGACTTAGGTGTCTTCAAATCCAGCGGCAGTAGAACTCCTTTTTGATGATGAAGCCATTTTTGTGAATTTGAAAATTTTTGTATATGTATAGTTTGTGTTATCAGTTTTGGATGATTAGTTCATTTGATAATCCTTGTTTATATACACTAAAGATAGAATACCAAGACTCAGCCTACATGCCTACATCAAATGCATATTCATGCATGTAAATAAATTATGTAAAGTTCCAAGAGTTAACATTAAATGAATGTGTTTAAAGTGTGTCAAATGTGTTTCCATCTAATTTTAACCATATATTAGTTGCATTTTTTATAATTTGTAACAGATTTTGAAAATATGGTAAAATAATCATGCTAAACTTAATTAAAGCCAAATGGCATCTAAATCAAAAAAAAATGATAATGCTTACTTTAAATATTAACATGGTCATGGTTAAAAAACCACACAATCATATCCATGAAGTATAATTATCTGTCATTTGCCTCTTTTTTATAATATGAACAGCATGAGTTAAGCAATAGACCTAAATATTGAAAATTATCTAGATAAGCAGGCAGAAAAAAAATACAAACACAAGATGCTGAATAATAATTTTAATTGATTATAAACTAATGTATGGCTGCTAAAATTACAAGAAAAGTTATCTTCTTTTACCACTTGCCATTCATCTCCTAAATGTATACCTTTTTAAGTTACCAACAAAGACAAAATGGGCAACAAACCAACTTAAGGACATCTAATAACATAGACAAAAGAAAAAAAACAAAAAAATGTTTTGAAAACATATTAAACAGGTTGAACTAACATCGTAATCCAACCTTCCTTTTGCCTTTGCTCTTGCTCACGTATACAACAATTTATTTAGATTGAGAGGATTGAGCTATGGGAGTGTGCATACGTTTGGAAGCATCAACTTAAGCAACTATATCTTCATCGCTAGAGTCATAGAAAGGGCTCATTCTAATCCTATCTTTATTTTCCCATTCCTCTTGATAGTTCACCAGATGACGTGTTTGAAACAATTAATCAATGTTATACAGCTTTAGGCATAAACAAATAACAACTTAACTATACCTTGTTTGAAATTTTCTAATAGCCTTTGGAGTATACAATCGACTTTGACTTTGAAACTGACATAGCACAAAGTTGAATAAATTATAAATTCACACTACTTTAAATTCATCCATAACCTTCAAGTTCAAGCATCATTACATTTAGAATCTACCTCGGCATGACTAGGATCTTCCTCCTCATAAGATGAATATGATTCCTCCTCTACACTAGGTATGTCTACAATAGGAGTTTGCTTCTCATATTCTTGCTTCGTTCGATTTTTCCTCTCTGCTTTCGTCTCAACACTATGCGACCCACTCGTTCTCCCCGCCATCAGGGGCTTCACAAGAGATTTCGACTAAACCTTTTGTTGCAATTATACCTATTCAAAGAGGATAAATTCCAATCAAAATTACTATAGCAACACATTTCATTCATTGTTTATTAGCCAACTAAATTACACCAATTCTACCGCTTTGTCCAAAACCATATTATAAACTGTTAACATTAATAAAAACATGCACTTGTGTCGAATGCACTTACAATGTCTACTGTCTGATTCAAGCAGACTTTTGTCTGGTTAAGTTGAATTTACAAAAGATCTCCCAACCTAAAGTTCCCAAAAGAGTGATTTATTATCCTTTTTATCAAAACAAGAAGCCATAATTTAACCACTTCGATCCCTCCTATGTTTATGCTTTGTGCAACAGACACTAACTTGGTATTTGTTACTCACACGCAAACTCGATTTTAGCAATATAAAATCATTGGTCGTCAATCATTGCAAGGAACTAATACAAAGAATACTTACTAACACAGTCAACGATATATACATAAACCTGTAACTATTATTATAACTAACCAACTAAATTTACCAATAGGGAGAGCCCTTAGAGCAACATCAAAAGTTTGATCAACCAATCCATAATTGAACTTCTATATTTTAATCAACAAGCTGGATTTTAATCAATCGTAGACGCACCACCATCTTCTTTATATCCCCCCTGTGTGTTTGTTACTGTTATGAAATAAGGGGTTTAGGGTTCTTATTTATGGACTTTTAAATTAGTGTTTAAAATGAAAGGTTTAAGTTTGTGTATCCTGAGTAATTTATGATGAATTATTGATGGTAGAAAAATGAAAAATAATGGTATAAAAGTAGGTGTCTTTTAGATGCATTTTTTAGATTTATAAAAGTTTATGTTTGGTTTCCTACTTACAAGTTGCTCTAAATGTATAAGTTTCTTATTTACATTAATATTAATTTATTCAAATCTAAGTTGTAAAGTGACAACAAATACCATGTTGCCCAAAATTAAGTTGCCAAAAATTACTGGTTGCCCACCCAACATATACCTTACACATACTTGATAAATACCTTACACATACGTACTTTTTACAAACATTTGTATTTATATACGTACACATGGCAACCTATGCACCTATTCTTACAAGTTGTCCCCTTTTGCAAAAAAACTTTATTTTTGACTCATTGTAGACTACCCCTTGGTGGTCTCTTATTGTAATTTTCCCATAAATTAATGCATTGTTTGTAGGTCTCCATTTAATTTCAAGTTAACAAACCTCCACAAAAGGTTGAAGTCGCACTATAGCATAAACTTTATTAGCTAATTAAAATCTTTAATTTTGCAACATATGCGATTAATAATTTTCATACTTATATTATTATATGGAGAATATGAGAACATATACAACAATCTCAAAGTACCATTCATAATTCATCATCAGGGTCGTCTCATAATTTTAAGAGGCCCTGTGTCGTATTGTGTTGGAGGCCCCTTTACACTATCTACTACAAAAGTAATGACCTTAACTAGTTGCGCATATAAATTCTATTATCTAGTAGGTAGTAATGCGTTTAATTTTTTTTGTTTAACTTTATAATAGACTTTCTTTTTTTCTATTAAAATTCATTAGATTTTACAAAAGTTGAAAAAAAAATCCTTTAAAGTCTTAATTTTAAGTTGTAAACTACAAGGGTTAAACTATAAATTACATAGATTAAAAATGGACGACAATGGTTAAACATGAAATCAAAACAATATTTTTTTAGCTTAAACTACACGGGCTATACATGGACAAAAGAAATGAAATACTCTATATGCCATCTTCTTCATTGCTGGACAAACTTCCCACGTATTTACTCCTTTAAAATATCATTTTGAGCTTTATTTATCCACTTTGACTCAAATCACTAAATCACAACATTGTAACAGTTTAATTCCATCATAGAACATCACTTTCTTAGGTCAAAACGTCCAAAAATTAGTTTAGACTAAAAAAGTCAAATTTAAAAATTGGGGCCTTAAGAAAATAGAGGCCTTGTTCCATTACACCTCCCGCACATGTTAAAAACCGGACGTGTTCATCGTCTTAATTCTTATAGACTAAGTTCTTAATCTATGCAACACTCTCAAGCTGTCGATGAAATCTTGTAATGTTACAAAGAAAGGTTCATTGCAACATTAAAATGCATCAAGAAGCGAGATTTGTAGCTCATTCCCTCACAACATTTGACTATTAATGTCTAGAGTCAACTATACCAACATCAAGGTTCAACAACAACTGTTATGCTTGACTTATTCATTGATCATTCCTACTAAACAACCGCGTACGGCTTGCTACGAGGACACCCAGTGGGCCCTCCGCGACATGTGGCCCAATTCGTGAGAGGCTAAGAAGGATGGTGTGCCAGAGCTACAAATAGTAGTCCTAGCCACTATACGTCAACAATGCCATAATTCTCATTTCGTTTGCATGGTATTACGTATTTACATGTACAAGATTGATATGATAATGACTTACCGACGCGAATGTAGCCTCTGGAATTTTCTATTTAGATTTGTTGCACGTCTTTTAAACATGTGTTACCAAATATTAAGGGTACGGAAAAGTTTAGAAATGTGTTTTCATACTTGTGTTACAAATAATGGGTGAATAAACATAAGACGTTTGGAAAAAAGCACGTATTGATTGGCACCACGAAATTTTGTGGAAAATTATAAACTAACGCGTTTGGTTCTCGCATTGTATCTCGAGGAACGCGTTTCATCTTTGGCTCGTGATGAGACTGAAAGTTTATAGACTTAAAAATCGATAGTCGTGTGATAGGATCGAACTCGAGATCACGGGATTGCACACATTACGTGAATAGTTCATTTATTTATTTATTAAATATATTTATTATATTTATTAAATCAAACCGTAGCTAACGATCGTTAAGTAATTAAAAGTTAAGTAATAAACGACCGTTACAGAAGGTTAAAGAATCTAAAAGAAGGAGTCGGAAAAGTTCTGGAAACCTCTTTTGGAGGTGTGTATATCCGGCCTAAATAGAGGAGACAAAGATAAGGAGAAAAGATTTTGTGGCTTTATCTTGTTTAACCTTGGAAGAGAAGTTTTTCAAGGTGTATATAAACAAACCTAAAGCCTCATAATATTTTACTCCACAACTCTCTTTTCTCTTGCTCTAGTTGCCGGCCAAACACCCCTTATTAGGGTTATTCTTTGATTTTCAATAAAGCTATTCTAGATCTAGTCCTAGCCCTTCTCTAGGGTTGTTGGGTAGATCTTCCATAGGCTTAGAAGCTCGGTTTGTTCGTGCTAGACTCACGGTTAACTCGTCGTATCACGTGTGTACAAGATCGTGGTGTAGTCTTGCTTTAGATTGCATCCTGGTGGTGTTCGTGATCTATCTCTACCGATGACCGTTCCGTCGACTTGTAGATTTTGCTAGGATAAAGGTATGTAACCCTAGCCTTGATTAATTATAATTGTGTTAATTAAAGATCTTGTTAAATTTGCTTCCGCTGTGTGTTGTTTGATCCATATTAGGGTGTTACATAATTGTTATTGTAAACATAAACCTATAGTGGCATCGAGAGCCGTTTTAACATGATTATAATTATCGAGATCTAAAGATTGTTTTAACTAATAATTGTTTTGAGTTAAAACTACATGTTTTTTTTTGAAAAGAAAATTTAGGGTTTTGTTTTTTTTTAAATCCGATTTAAAAAAAGGGGGTCGGTTTGTTTTGTTTTTTTTTGCCGATTATAAAATAAAAAAAAATAGTTTCTTGTGAAACCCTAAATTGCATGTTTTGATCTTTAGATAATTACATGATTAATTGTTATGTTATGTATTTAAGGTTACGATCCGTAGTGATTTCATTAATTGTTAAGTGATTTGGGTGGAATTTCGATGAATTGCATGATTAATTGTTATGTTGTGTGAATTCATGTTTCGATCCGTAGAGATTTAATTGTTAAGATATGTGGGAGATCCGTGATGAACATGCATGTTTTTTCATGGATCATATTTTTTATGTGGTAATTGTTACGTGTTTTGCTACATGCTTTATTTGATTCAATAATCTAAAATTAGGGTAGACTTTCATATGAATATAAAAACCTAGATTTGATATTATTTATTGAATAAATCGTATGCATGTGGCTATTTGATTTATTTATTGCACATATGAATTGTTATTATGTGTTTATGATTTAGTTTTTTTTTGTACCTACTTGTTTTCATACGTTTTGTTTTAATTGTATGTTGTAAACAAGGGTATTTTTTACAAGGAAATTAATATGGACTAAATCATATCAAAATAAATGAATTGTTTTTAAGATCTAATTTACATATGATTTGCGTTGATTAGAATTGCAATAGCAACTTAACCGCCTACTCAATATTGATAAACTATAAAGTGGGTATAACGCACCGCTGGTCATGTACCTGGTTAAGGAAGGAGGTGTTATGCTTCAGCGCTGACCAAATTCCCGGCTCGCCTGTGCGTCAAAATTGGAATTACCTACGGTTGTTATTGGTATAATTCTTTAAGATTGATTTAACTACATTAATTCACATCCGAAACACAATGAATAAGGTTATTGCTCTGTGCTATAACTAAGTTCTAGAAAAAGTACGGTGTGAATTTAGTTGTGTGTAAAATCTTTAATTGGTTTAACCAATACCTCAACTTGCAAGTATATGATGAACTTTTAGTCTCAACAAAAAGCTTACTAAACGTTTTATTAAACTTGTGTTATGGAGATGTATGCATGCTTCTCCATACATGATTTTGACACCAAAATCTATACCCTTAAAATCTAAGTCATATGCCTCTAATTGACGAACACTTGAAGTTACAATTGTCGTCATATAAGATATCGGACGATGTTGAAATATAAAGAAAACTTCATGACTGAATAAGATTGCACATGAAGGTTTTACGTTCTTTAGATTAGTCGACTTAATTGAGTTACTCAGTGAGATCTGGAAACTTAAGGCATAAAGAAGGGATGAAACATTTACAATGCAAAATGACTTTTGGCAATGTAAATCCCTTAAATGTCTAGAAATTGCAAATTTGTTTGTCAATCATTTTTCGACAAGTTACCATCTTGAATACTTTCATTGCTAGCAGATCAACTGATGTGACGAAATTATGTCAATTTGGATTCTAGTTTTTCAAGGAAAATACTATGGTTATTATTACCGGGGTATTTTCTTGAATGGTATTATCGAAAATACTAAAATTGAATTTTGTAAATTCTTTTACAAATGTATTAATGCAACGTTACACCGTAAACGTGGTTTATTCATTTATTGATCTACAAACCGTATGGTTGAGGATAGAGTCAATTTACAAATGAAAGATAAACCTAAAACTCTTTTTTTTCATGAGTAAAGAAGGAGTAATAAGGATTTTAGAAATGTCAAATTCAAATCCATAACTCATAGCAAATTTTAATAGTTAAGAAAAATGCATATTTTGAGTTATTAAAAGTTATCGCAAATTGGTTATAAGGCAAACTAGCATATTTGTCTAGTAGTTGTGCTTTGACCATTTATAGGCACTACATACCATTGTGGGGTTGGTAGACCTATTAAGGAAGAAATTGCATGTCAAGTCTTTCAAGTTAAAAGCAATTGATGGATAAGTCATCATTTATGAAGTAGAAGTACACTCTTATACCCTATAAGTAATTGTTACGAATGTGTTTTTCAAAAGTGTAAGAAAGTGAACACAACACTAATTATTTTCACCCATTATGAAACATATTCAATGTTGTCAAGTTCAGTGGGAGAATTGTGTTGTATTACTGATTTTGAGTCTATTAAAACATTCTCTAAGTCAGTGGGAGTTACAAGCTTTGTTGTCTTGGTAATAACCCATGTTATCTTTAGTATGTCCTAAGATAATTACTTTCGAATTGTTGACACTAATATCTTCAAAGATAGTTATGTACTGATTCTTGTTGATTAAGTGGTTCTACATCTACGTGTAAAAGCTAATATATGTGGCACAATCATATTTTGTATAGACGAACGTTAGACGTGATGTTTATCTTACATATGAGGTTGTTCCATGCACAAGTGGGAGAAATGAACATTGTGTGCAAGAAACAACTCATAAAGATATGATTCTCTTGTCTTTAAGATAAGAGATTAACAATCTAATAATATTTAGATCATGTGTCAATATGATTAAAGACTACTTAAAAGTATATATATCATTCACATTAAGAAACACTTGTTGTTTTGATTTAGTCATTTAAGAGCTTGGACTAAATTGTAAACACAAGGGTAAAATATCCACATGTCGTAAGATCGGGCGTGGAATGTTTTGAAGTTTCTTAAAATGGACAAATTCCTAGAATGACATAAGATACATAGAGTAATCTTATACTACTAATGAAACCTAGTGGTGTTCATATAATAGTATAGTAGTGAATTAACTTGAAAAGATTAATGAAACCTAGTGGTGTTCATTATTTACTTTAGTTATACATGTTTATGATTTATTGTATAAAGTCACAAACATAAAGTCTTGGAAGACGTATAATATAAAGTAAGATGTGAATGTATTGTCTCTATTTCACTAAAGACATATACATGAAACGTGTAATGGACTTATAACTTTTATGAAGTGACTTTGTATTAAAAGTACTTGAGTTATAAAGCATGCAAAATGGTTAGGAAATCTATTATACCATTAAGATGATTTAGTTGGTATATAGGTAAGCCTAAAGATATATATTTATCTTAAATATTGTTAAGATTGACTTAAAATATTTCCCTAAATGAAATACATAATTGTTATGGTATGTTCATTAAAAGAATCAAAATTCTCAATTTGATGGTGATGATTGATTCAAGATAACTATATCTTCCTTTTTCTTCCAAAAGGATATCAAGGATAGAAAGTTGAGTATGACTTGAGCTAAGAAAATTAATAAGATACCATTATATATGGAATGTGATGAATCACGTTATATCTTAAATGGAGTTCGGATTTTGCTAAACTACTTATGAAGTGGATTGTTTAGAAAATAAAGAGTATGAAACGGCCATTATGTTTTGTAATGTCCCATATAGATAATGTTGGAGTATTGATCTATTTGCTATGTATTTAAAGAGTAATTTTAAGTTACTAAAAGCAAGTGGGAGTTTTGATCTTGAAAGATAAAATTACAAGATACATGATCTTCTAAAATACACTAGTAATTATCATGAGGTAGGCGTGTAAATGCTAAACCTTAAGATAAAGGAATTTATGTCATAGGTCCACAAGGATATCTCGGATATTTGATTTGTATGCTGAGAATTATGAGTTACAAATAATTGTTGTGATTCGTTACCAAATATTGACTTGGGTAAATTACTCATACTATGATTGTTATAGATGTTGTCCAACAAGATAATCAAATTCCGGTTTTGGTTTATCTTAAATAGTTTGACTAGTAATTGGAGATAAGTTTCGTCAAAGGAAGAAAAAAGCCAATTGTGGTGGTTTAATCTTTGTGTCGAAATTATATGGACAAAATTGCATACATATTTAATGTATGTATTATGAATAGATTATTAATCACACTTAAGTAATTAATTGTGATTGAGTATTCTTTCCTAAACATATTAAATATATAAAGATTTTGATGGTCATATTTTAATTGACAAATTTGGATATGTATGAACTATTTCTTGAATGACTACTTGAGAAAGGACTTAAGTAATCGAAATGAGTTTATTACTTCAAAATATAAATCTTTGGGAAAGTACAAAAATGCAATTATCTATTAATGGATAAAAGCATGCATCTAGGAGATTATTCTTATGTTTAATTTGAAATCCAAGATTGGATTTAAATTTGAATAAGATGATTTCTAAGTATTCCTAAAAGCTAGTGGGAGTATTATGGTTATTTTCTTAAATTATATGTGTCAAATAGACATGTAAGAAAGTAAGTTTTCATTCAAAATAAACGTTGATTTGGTTTAGATTTAAGATGAAACTTTACTTTGAAGATCTAGAAAATAAGATGTACATAACCTTGGAACAAATAATGTTTATTTGATTATGCGGTGGAAATACAACGTAATATGCCATGTAGTAAGTTTACATGGATATTTAGGACATGAAGAAATCTAAAGCTGGTTTGAGAAATTTTCATGTGTGTCGTGTTGTATTTATATCATGCTTAAAATACATGATGATTTGAATATATTAATCTATTTAAGAAGTTATTAAATAACTTGTGTAATGAATATTCTGGAGGAATATGTTTGGAAATAGAATAACATCCTAAATCTTGGATCGGCTTCCATATTCTACAGATGAATAATTTGTCAATCGTTGTGCAAATTATCGTAGCCAGCAAACTTGAAGGTTTTGGTTGGAATCAAACATTACATAATAGATATTAAAGGTAACGTATTTATATCTTTTATGACAAGTTGTAAAACATGAAAAGATATAATTGAGGTAACACTCAATATTAGTCATGGGATCTTTGGAGATGACATGTTGATTAAAGTTGCATTATACATTAAAGAATTAGAATACTTTGAACTTCAAATGTGTTTTAGAAGTTTAGGAAATTTGTGATCAAGGATGTTTCACAATTTTGATACTATGTGGCAATATCAAATTCTTTGAATGCACATGTACAAGAGTTTCAATGAATTGAATTCTTGAAGAAAGTATTCTCAAAATTCCAATAGGTCAAAATTGGTTATCTTATGCTTTTCCAAACAAGTATGAATGTCATTACTAGAGGCATGATGCATGTACCAGTTTTATGCATTGATCTATTTTTAGTATTCGGATAAAGGATGTTAAGACATTATTATTTAACGTAATAAAGATTGGGTTTCGTTTATTCTTGTTATCTAATTTTGTATCCTATTTTACATGTTTTAATCCATGAGCATTATGATGTTTCTAAATTTCCGTTGTCGATTAATAATATGGGAGTATTATTAAACTAAGACAATTCAAAATAGTGACAGAGTATACTTGAAAGTATATTGGTCAATTTTGGATGATATTTGAGGGATCAAATATTGGACTTATCCCAACTATGTGATTTTACTTTATGGATCTTTGTCATTAAGTAAATCATAAATAGTTATCCTTAGACCTGAGATGCCAGAAAACTGCATTGAATATAGTGCATTTATGTAAGGTAACCTAACGCTAAACGTAACTGGTAGTCATAAGGGTTATTTTCAGAAGTGTTGCAAAGTTCATGTGTTTTGCTTGTAGTCGAAATGGGATTCATTTCCTTCAAATTATTATTTGAAGTATAAATACAACTGGGCCCCTCGTGGGAATAGTAAGATGTTTGTGTGGCCACACCCAAATGTGTTTTGGTAATCTTGCTCTATTCGTAAACGAGAAACAGAATAGTTAATGAAAGGAATGACTGAGATCCATATCCTTATTAACAATGTATTTGAAATGAAAGGATAATAATAATGATTATATATCATTAAAAGGTTTTGTCCAGGAAACCTTACTCGAGTTGTACTAGTGACATTGTTAGTGTAACTAGACGCTAATCAATGTGATCACAATATTCGAATTTTGTCCAAGTGGGAGCTGAAAGTTTATGGACTTAAAAATCGATAGTCGTGTGATAGGATCGAACTCGAAATCACGGAATTGCACACATTACGTGAAGAGTTAATTTATTTATTTATTAAATATATTTATTATATTTATTAAATCAAACCGTATCTAACGATCGTTAAGTAATTAAAAGTTAAGTATTAAACGACCGCTATAGAAGGTTAAAGAAGCTAAAAGAAGGAGTCAGAAAAGTTCCGGAAACCTCATTTGGAGGTGTGTGTATCCGACCTAAATAGAGGAGACAAAGATAAGGAGAAAAGATTTTGTGGCTTTATCTTGTTTAACCTTGGAAGAGAAGTTTTTCAAGGTGTATATAAACAAACCTAAAGCCTCATAATTTTTTACTCAACATCTCTCTTTTCTCTTGCTCTAGCTGCCGGCCAAACACCCCTTATGAGGGTTCTTCTTTGATTTTCAATAAAGCTATTCTAGATCTAGTCCTAGCCCCTCTCTAGGGTTGTTGGGTAGATCCTCCATAGGCTTGGAAGCTCGGTTTGTTCGTGCTAGACTCACGGTTAACTCGCCGTATCACGTGTGTACAAGATCGTGGTGTAGTCTTGCTTTAGATTGCACCCTGGTGGTGTTCGTGATCTATCTCTACCGGTGACCGTTCCGTCGACTTGTAGATTTTTCTAGGATAAAGGTATGTAACCCTAGCCTTGATTAATTATAATTGTGTTAATTAAAGATCTTTTTAAATTTGCTTCCGCTGTGTGTTCTTTGATCCATATTAGGGTGTTACATAATTGTTATTGTAAACATAAACCTACAGAGACGTACCTTGAAGACTCTAGACAGATTGATGCAATGGGACGTTGGAGCTCTTATTAACTTGAACATGCTTTGATGCCCTTTGTGTGACCTTGTTCCCAACTCTCATACTCATTTGTTTTTTGATTGTGCTTATTCGAATAAAGTTTGCAAGACTATTCGAAACTTGGCTGATATGGATGACGTAGCTCCTATTCTTGATGACATTACCACATATCTTCGATCTATGGCGGGAACTAGAATAGTGAAAAGCATTATACGCAGACTGGTGCTCGCGGCTGTTTGGTATATGGTGTGGACATAGCGTAACAATCAGTTGCTCAACAAGGGTAAAAGATTGATACACGCGATTTTCTATGATGAAAGTTCGATTCTCGGAATCCTCTCGAATTGATCTCGGCCTTAAGTGGAATGATTTGTTCTTGGTAAATAAAAAGGAGTTCGTTTGTTTATCTATTTTTAAAACTAATTTCAATTAAATGTAAATGACATTGAGTAATTTAAAACTTTGGAAGATTAAACTAAATTGACAAGTTAAAAATGAGTGCTTGAAAACGTAAAGAAAAGATTAGAAAATTACTTTGAAAACTTAATTGAATTATTGCTTAAAAACTTGTTCTGTCGGAATAATGAAGATTATGGCCCATCGGAATGTTTCAAGTGAAGGTTCATCGGAATGTTTCTGTCAATCACCATCGGAATACTCGAAAATCAAGCTATCGGAATGATATCTATCGGAAAGCTCCTGATCGGAATGTTGTGAACAAAAATTGGCCAGAGTTTCGACTAGAAAAGGGACCTAAACCCGTCGGAATGTGCGATCGCAATATGCGATCCCAATCCCAGATCAGAATAGGTGAACTTACACCCTATCGCAAAGTAAAACCCTTAAGGGTTATTGCGATACCAAGCAATGAAGCCGTCGGAATATGAACAAAACCCTCTTATTGCGATGACATGAATGCAGTTCCTAAATTGGTGGAAAGCTAAAAACTTCAATAAGCACTTACAATAAGCTATGCAATCCGAAACTTAAATAACTCTAAAAGCTTAAATTTGACAAATTTTGAAAACGCAAATCATGAACTTAATGAAAGGAACTTTTGAGAGATCAAAACTTATATGAAAATCCGAAATCAATAAGCTTAAACAAAGAATAGGCTAATGAGCATGGAGAGCTTATAACCTAATCGTGTGAGAGTTTAAATAAGATCAAACTTTTAACACGAGCTTATTCACCAAATACCACAAACCGTATGAAATGAAAATCGGATTAAAGATTTTGGATAAACTAAGAAAAGTAGAAAAAGATTAAAGAACTTAAAAACTTAACTTGAATAAGATTGATGAAATCCCCAATACAAAGATTAAAAGAAGCTTGAATTAAAAGATGAAAAACAAAGAAAAAGTTTAGTGAGAGAAAGTATGGAACTTTCTCTCTCTATAAACTAGAGAAAAATGGAAAAAAAACTAAAGACTAGCTAAGCTAAGTATGTGAAAATTTGTGAGGTAAGGCCTTTATATAGGCGTGTGTAATGGTGGTGGGCTTGTGATTGGGCTTTAATTTGGGCTCCTTTTTCTTCTTTCTTCTTTAGTCTTCATGCGTCTTAAATAAACGTTTCCGACTTGGATTTGAGAAGTGTCGGTGAATAATTCCAACTCGTCTTATAATCTATTGTTTTATAGACTCGAGTTCTTCGACATATATGAATCTTCCATCTTTGGCTCTATTCTTCGATAAATCTTCAAATAGGCATAATGACTTCAAATCTTTTGCATCTCTTGGACAATAGACTTCATCTTGAGTCTTTTTCCTTGATAAAACCCGTGCAATCCCATGTTTTCTTCATTATTCATCCGGTTGACTCTGAAAACACAATAAACACAAAAACCACGCATAATTCCAAACAAATTATATTAAATACGTGTTTTGGTCTTGTTTTAGCCAGAATTAAGTGGTAAAAGGATAGGTGTTTTCACACCTATCAAATCCCCTACACTTAACCATTTCCATGCCCTCATGCAATGCTTAGTGACAAAGCACATTTACACTTTTCTCATAATCAATCAACCCTGGCCTTATTAATATACTACTAAACGAAGATGAAAGTACTAAGTGAAATTAAAACTTTAAAGTAAACAAAAGGATTGAAATAACTTGCAAAGAGATTGAGGACTTACATTAGGGCTTCGGTGCTGCGAAGATTTATCACCCTCAAGTTTCACGTTCCCCAAACTAAGCTTAAAAACGAGATCATTGTTATTATAAGTTAGCAATTCAAACACTTACACACATGGCTTAATTAAATGCTTAGACTCCCTTATTCCTAGGTGTATCTCTTATATTTTATTTTTGTCTTAGAATGATCATGAAGATGCATTTTTGGACTTATTTCGATAGTTAATTAGGCTGAAAGCGAAGTAGAACAATTTGATCAATAGTTAGCTAAAGGACAAAATCTTTTAAAACTGCTTCTCGGGATATCAAAAAGTTCATATCTTGGCATAACTTGGTTCGCGATTTGAGACCTTTCTCGGGCCGATATTTGGCATGTACTTCATACTTCATATCTTGAGAGACGTTCTTGAGATAATGGTCTTCTCATCGTAATAGAGTTTCTTCACTTGGAGACTTTTGAGGGGTACTCCAACTTTGTTGACCACGACTTCATGATTATTATTCAATCTCTAATTGGGATTTTGAGATACAACGATCCGCCTCCTTTTCGGACTTGGATCTATTTATCCTCATACCTTGTTAGGGTCTTTTCGGATAGACTTCTCCATGATCTTTATGGGAGTTGATTGCTTTTCGTCGTGAGTCTTGATCCTTCATATTGATTTTGGGAATAATGCTTTTCACATCACTTTTGGATCTTCAGCAATAAAATGGAATCCTCCTGCCTTGTTAGGGCCTTTTCGGACTCGCCAATCTTCGCGCCCCGCTTCATAAGTTATGCCTTGGCTATGAACTCTTATCATTACCGAGCAACTTTTAAACGATCTTGGGCTAGAAGCTAAGTAACTTTTCAAATCGTACGACCTTACTTATTGCAGATGATTTATTAGCAAGTAATGGGAGAAAAGGCAAATAATTACACCAAGTGAGCTTGCGCAAGAATACCGACTTATAATTGCCTCTATCATTTCTCGTCCTCCATAATTTATAATCTCAAGTAATGAGACTCGTGGATACTTAGTCTAATAAACCAATTAAGGTTTACATGGTTAAGGATACTAGCTAGAATAAACTTGAATAAGTCTATTCGAGTTGAGTCAAAATAAACGTAACGGGCCTAATATGTCAAAGATTTCTAAACTAGCTACACCACTTTATTAAAAATTTTGACTTTATTACGGGATATATACATATGAACGCAACGATAAAAATTTAAAATTTATGACTAAATGGCCAAAGTTAATTAAAAATTTGAAAAATGTTATTTTCCGGTTAAATGAAGGCATTTTCATGGAAAAGTCCACTTAAAACTTCGATAGAAGTCCCCCCTACACTTAAGATAAACATTGTCCTCAATGTTTAAGCATGTGGGAAAAGTCTCCCCTATACTTATGACATTGTGCACGTTGGTTAACTCAGGTTAAGGAAGAGACGACTAAAGTGATCAATTTCAAATGTGAGTATGAAGAAAATTAAATCACGATAGTTGAGAGATAGAACCGGATTTCGGATAACACGGGAGCACGGTTCTTCCAAGTTTCCAAGAGTGCACTTATCCCTGTAATCACATCACCACACAAAGACAAACAACCTATAGAGGTCCCCCTACACTTAGGAGGTTAAAACATAAAAGGATAGAAACTCGGGTTGCCTCCCGAGGAGCGCTTAATTTTGATAACCGAGTCACGAGCTTGACTCGACCCAAAATTAGTTCATGGGGAACGTGGTGAGGGATGGAATCATCTCCTAAGAGATGTCCTCAGCAAAGTACAGCTTCAGACGCTGGCCATTCACTTTGAATTTGGGCCCATTTGGCTGAGAAAGCTCAATGGTCCCATAAGGAAAGACGTTGGCGAAGGTGTATGGACCAGACCAGCGGCTTTTCAACTTGCCAGAGAAGATCTTCAACCGAGAGTTAAAAAGTAAGACTTGATCACCAACGTGGAACTCTCGGTTCTTGATTTTTGCGTCATGGAGGATCTTCGTCTTCTCTTTGTAGATCAACGAGTTCTCATAAGCTTCATTCCTCAGTTCATTGAGCTCGTTGAGTTGAATCTTACGATGATCACCGGCTTTGTTGATGTCGAAGTTAGCCCATTTCAAGGCCCAGTGCGCCTTATGCTCCAGCTCGATGGGAAGGTGGCATGCTTTCCCGTACACAAGACGATAAGGTGTACAACTGATCGGGGTCTTGTAAGCAGTACGGAAAGCCCACAGAGCATCATCTAACTTATCGACCCACGCGGCGCGATGCTCTCCCACAGTACGCTTCAAAATTCGCTTCAATCCACGGTTGGATATCTCGGCTTGCCCATTGGTTTGGGGATGATAAGCGGTGGAAAGACGATGATTGACACCATACTTTGCCATGACTCTTGCAAATTGATCGTTGCAAAAATGAGTCCCGCGGTCACTGATAATAGCACGAGGAACGCCGAATCGAGCGAACAGCGATTTCAAAAAGTTACAAACCACCCTTGCATCATTAGTAGGTAAAGCTTTGGCTTCAACCCACTTTGAAACGTAGTCAACGGCTACAAGGATGTATTTGTTTCCTTTAGAGGAAGGGAATGGCCCCATAAAGTCGATACCCCAAACATCAAAGATTTCACATTCTTGTATGAAATTCTGAGGCATCTCGTCTTTATGTGTGATCGAGCCTTGTTTTTGGCAAGCATCACATCGTTTAACCATCTCGTGAGCATCACGGTAGATGGTGGGCCAATAAAATCCCGAATCAAACACTTTTTTAGCGGTGTAGTTGGGACCAAAGTGACCACCAGTGGGTCCTTTGTGGCAAGCATCAAGGATTTCTAAGGCTGCCGGTCCATCAACACATCGACGAATAATCAAGTCGGCACATTGTTTGAAAAGATACGGGTCATCCCAGAAGTAAGTCTTTATGTCTTTGAAGAACTTCTTCTTTTGCTGGGATGTTAACCTGTCAACGAGGATTCCACCCGCTAAGTAATTTGCAATGTCTGCAAACCACGGGGTTTCGTCAGCAGTCGAGTTGATAGACATTAAGGTCTCCAAGGGAAAAGAATCATTGATTTCTTTGTTCGGATGATCCCCCTAGTAAGGATCCTCAAGTCTGCTGAGATGATCCGCGGCTAGGTTTTCAGCTCCTTTCTTATCGCGAATTTCGATTTTAAATTATTGGAGAAGCAAAACCCAGCGAAGAAGTCTTGGTTTGGAATCTTGCTTTGTCAACAAGTACTTCAGCGTGGAATGATCGGTGTAAACGATTGTGGTGGAAAGGACAAGATAGGGGCGAAATTTTTCAAAATCATAGACAACAGCTAAAAGCTCTTTTTCTGTTGTCGTGTAATGCAATTGAGCCCCTGTCATTGTCTTGCTAGCATAGTGGATTGGTTGGAAGTGTTTATTCACTCTTTGGCCCAAAACCGCTCCAATAGCAAAATCGCTAGCATCGCACATCAACTCAAAGGGAAGCTCCCAATTAGGGGTAACCAAGACGGGTGCCTTAGTTAGCTTATCCTTAAGCGAGTTGAAGGCTTCAAGGCACTCTTTGGAAAAGATAAAAGGAGTATCTTTTTCCAAGAGGTGGGTCATCGGGCGAGCGATTTGAGAAAAATCTTTGATAAATCGACGGTAGAAGCCCGCATGACCCAGAAAACTTCTCACACCCTTCACGGTTGAAGGTGGAGGCAACTTGGCGATAACATCGACTTTAGCACGGTCTACTTCAAGACCGGCTTTCGAGATCTTGTGTCCCAGCACGACGCCTTCTTTTACCATAAAGTGGCATTTTTCCCAATTCAGAACAAGGCGAGTGTCTTCGCACCGCTTAAGCATACGTTCCAAATTGGCAAGGCAAGAAGAGAAGGAATCCCCGAAGACCGAGAAATCATCCATGAAGACTTCCATGGTTTGTTCAACCATGTCATGGAAGATAGCTAACATGCACCTTTGGAAAGTCTCGGGCGCATTACATAAGCCAAAAGGCATTCTTTTGTACGCAAATGTGCCATAGGGACAAGTAAATGTTGTTTTCTCTTGATCTTGGGGATCGATGGGTATTTGGAAATAACCCGAGAAACCATCAAGAAAGCAGTAATATTCATTACCTGCTAATCGTTCAAGCATTTGGTCCATAAAAGGTAGAGGGAAATGATCCTTTCTCGTGGCATCATTGAGTTTGCGGTAGTCTATACAAACTCTCCACCCAGTAACGAGACGAGTGGAAATCAACTCGTTGTGTTCATTGGGGACAACGGTAATTCCGCCCTTCTTAGGCACACAATGGATTGGACTAACCCATGGTGAATCCGAAATAGGGTAAATCATACCCGCATCGAGAAGTTTGATAACCTCTGTTTTGATGACTTCATGTATTTTTGGATTCACCCTTCGTTGGCTTTGAATTGTGGGCTTAAAGTCGTCCTCCATGAGAATTTTGTGGGTGCAGAAGTGAGGATCAATTCCACGAATATCCGAAATCTTCCAAGCAATAGCCTTCTTATGATCTTTCAACACGGTGATAAGTCGGGCTTTTTCGTCTTCCTTTAGGTCCTTAGCAATGATGACTGGCGATTTCTTCTCGTCTTCAAGGAATACATACTCAAGATGGGGCGGCAACTCCTTAAGTTCTAGATCCAGAGGATTGTCGACGGGAGGCGTTTTCAAAGTCGGAGTGTCGATAGCAATGACCGTGGGAGATGGAGGCGAAGGATTGTCTTCGTTGAGAAGATTGTCAAAGAAATTCATGTCTTCATCCCCAACGGTGGGAGAATCATGAGTAGCTAAATTCACATCTCCCATGGTGTCTTCAAGATCTTTCCAAAACAAATCACTATCTCCAAATAGAGATAATGATGAATCAATAGAGGACACGGTCTCAACATTGGGAAGAGAGGTAGGAATACTTTTGCAAGCATCATTAAAGTGTTCTTCACAAGCCTCATCAAGAACGTCAATGCAATTAACACTCTCATATGAATAAGGCTGTTTAGACAACTTTCCTATGTTGAAGACTACTTTATCGTCACCCACTCTCATGATAAGCTCACCGGCTTCAACATCAATGAGAGTGCGACCGGTCCTCAGGAATGGACGACCAACAATCAGTGGTACACGGGGGTCCATCTCGTAGTCGACGACAACAAAATCAGCAGGAAAGGTGAATTTGTCGACTCCTACAATAACGTCTTCGGCTATCCCCACTGGATAAGCAACCGTACGGATAGCTAATTCCAAAGTCATTTTGGTAGGGACTAGCTCTGGGAGAGATAATTGCTTCCAAACACTTAGAGGCATGAGATTAATACTGGCACCTAGATCGGCTAGGGCCATGCAATTCTCTACTCCCGGGAAATTGCAAGGGATAAGAAAACGACCCGGATCACCAAGCTTGGTTGGCAATTTCCTTAAGAGCACTACAGAGCAATTCTCATTAAGTTGGGTGTTGGCAATATCGAGGAGCTTTTCCTTGTCGCTCAGCAGATCTTTAAACATTTTCGCATATTTAGGCATGTGAGCGAGAGCCTCGGCGAAGGAGATGTTAAAATTCAACTGTTTGAACATTTTAAGGAAGTTCGAAACCTGAATATCGTCCTTGCTTTTGAGCTTCTCTTTCCTCAACCTAGATGGATAAGGTATATTGGAAGAAGAGGAAGGCTTTGGAAGAATAGGATCACTCACATCCTTGGGTGGAGGAGGGGTAGAAGGAAGAGGTGGAGAAATTGGGGAAGGGGAAGGATGAAGAATAGGAGCAGGTGACTCGTTCTCCTTAGTCACAACCACCGGTGGAGGTATAGGAAGCTCGGGTTCCTTGGTACCTTTGCCACTTCGAGTGGTGATTGCTTTCATCTCCCCTCTTGGATTCGCAACGGTGTTACTCGGAAGAGTACCCGAAGAAGAGGGTTGATTACCTTGGAAGAAACCAGCCATCATGTTCCTCAAGTCATTAGTTTGGCTATCCAACGTGTTTCTCATGTCGGCTCTCAAATCGTTTCCATGCTTGACCAAGTCTGCTTTCAAGTTTCGCACTTCCTGTTGGATATTTTCCACGATCACATCATTGGTCCTCATGTAGGTTGCAACCTCTTGGTGTAATGCAGTGGTGGTTTGGTTGGGAGGAGCATTGTATGCAGGTGGTTGGTAAGCAGGTTGTTGGTAGACTTGGTTGTTACGTTGAGGTGGTTGTTGCTGCTTGTGAGGAGGAATGTATGGTGTACGAGGTTGTTGTTGTTGTTGAGGAGGGCGATTGAGGTTTGATTGTTGGTTTGGGTTGGTTGGAGGAAAGCCAGGTGGTGAAAGATAGTTGTTGGAGCGGTAGCTAAGCAAATTACGGTCACCTTGAGGTCTAGCTTGATAGGCGGGTTGAGGATAGGTGCCATATGCCGCATTCACATTCTCAGCAGGGTAGTCTTGGGTGGCGGTACAAGTTGTGTAAGAGTGAGGACCACCGCATATCTCACAAGGTTGGCTGACAGCGTTCACTTGAGCGTTTTTGGCGTTGTTGCTGTTGTTGTTGCTGACGGTGTGGGTGACAAGCGATTCAAGAAGCGTAGTGATTTTGTCCAATCGCTTGTCGCTGTCACTTGTGCTAGCACTAGCGACATTGGTCCGAACACTCTTAGTTTGCACACGAGATTTATTCTCAATGATGTCCCAAGCAGCATTGGAAGTCTTAGCAAATAGATTACCCCCCGAAGCACTGTTCAGTGAATCTTGGTCACTCATGCTTAAACCATTGTAAAAAGTATTAATTTGATGTACTTTGGTAAAACCATGTTGTGGGCATTTTCGTAAAAGATCTTTGAAACGATCCCAAGATTCACTGAACGACTCATCGTACTTTTGTTCAAAATTTATGATTTCATTCCGCAATGCGGTAGTACGAGAGGGTGGAAAAAAATAATTGATAAACTTTGTTTCCAAATCCGTCCACGAGAGAATACTCTGTGGCGGTTCCTTAGCAAGCCAATGTCGGGCTTGTCCCTCTAAAGAAAAGGGAAAAAGTTGTAACCTTATAACCTCTTGTGGAACACCATTGAACTTGACCGTGTTGGTGAGTTGCAAGAATCTCTTGATATGGTCATGTGGATCATCAATGGTACGTCCCAAGAACGGTTGAGCGGAGACCATCTGGATAAAGCCTGATTTTAGCTCAAAGTTGTTGGCGGCAATTGGAGGTATGACAATTGGATCCGTGTTGCCATCGACATGAGCTTGCAGCAGTTCAATCATCGGGCGATTATCCGGAAGGGGCTCATTGTTGTTGTTATTTTTCATGTTGTTGAAAGGCGGGTTGTTGTTGTTATTATTGTTTGGAGGTGGTACACCGGCCATGTCTAAGTGATCGAGAGGCTCGGGCACTTGATATGACGTGGATCGAGTGCGCATACACCTGCAAAAGAACGAACAAAGAAAAACAAAGCAAAAATATTTTTGGTTTTTATGTTTTTTAATTTCTTTTTTTTTTTTTTTTTTTTGTATTTTTGAAAATTTTATATTTTTTTAGGATTTTTTTTTTGAAACTTTTTGATGAAAAAGTAACGTTCACGGGGAACGGATCCCAAAATCCAAGTTCTCACAAAAAACTTTTGATCTTAACGAGAAGAGCCGGCAGCGGCGCCATTTGATACACGCGATTTTCTATGATGAAAGTTCGATTCTCGGAATCCTCTCGAATTGATCTCGGCCTTAAGTGGAATGATTTGTTCTTGGTAAATAAAAAGGAGTTCGTTTGTTTATCTATTTTTAAAACTAATTTCAATTAAATGTAAATGACGTTGAGTAATTTAAAACTTTGGAAGATTAAACTAAATTGACAAGTTAAAAATGAGTGCTTGAAAACGTAAAGAAAAGATTAGAAAATTACTTTGAAAACTTAATTGAATTATTGCTTAAAAACTTGTTCTGTCGGAATAATGAAGATTATGGCCCATCAGAATGTTTCAAGTGAAGGTTCATCGGAATGTTTCTGTCAATCACCATCGGAATACTCGAAAATCAAGCTATCGGAATGATATCTATCGGAAAGCTCCTGATCGGAATGTTGTGAACAAAAATTGGCCAGAGTTTCGACTAGAAAAGGGACCTAAACCCGTCGGAATGTGTGATCGCAATATGCGATCGCAATCCCAGATCGGAATAGGTGAACTTACACCTTATCGCAAAGTAAAACCCTTAAGGGTTATTGCGATACCAAGCAATGAAGCCGTCGGAATATGAACAAAACCCTCTTATTGCGATGACATGAATGCAGTTCCTAAATTGGTGGAAAGCTAAAAACTTCAATAAGCACTTACAATAAGCTATGCAATCCGAAACTTAAATAACTCTAAAAGCTTAAATTTGACAACTTTTGAAAACGCAAATCATGAACTTAATGAAAGGAACTTTTGAGAGATCAAAACTTATATGAAAATCCGAAATCAATAAGCTTAAACAAAGAATAGGCTAATGAGCATGGAGAGCTTATAACCTAATCGTGTGAGAGTTTAAATAAGATCAAACTTTTAACACGAGCTTATTCACCAAATACCACAAACCGTATGAAATGAAAATCGGATTAAAGATTTTGGATAAACTAAGAAAAGTAGAAAAAGATTAAAGAACTTAAAAACTTAACTTGAATAAGATTGATGAAATCCCCAATACAAAGATTAAAAGAAGCTTGAATTAAAAGATGAAAAACAAAGAAAAAGTTTAGTGAGAGAAAGTATGGAACTTTCTCTCTCTATAAACTAGAGAAAAATGGAAAAAAAACTAAAGACTAGCTAAGCTAAGTATGTGAAAATTTGTGAGGTAAGGCCTTTATATAGGCGTGTGTAATGGTGGTGGGCTTGTGATTGGGCTTTAATTTGGGCTCCTTTTTCTTCTTTCTTCTTTAGTCTTCATGCGTCTTAAATAAACGTTTCCGACTTGGATTTGAGAAGTGTCGGTGAATAATTCCAACTCGTCTTATAATCTATTGTTTTATAGACTCGAGTTCTTCGACATATATGAATCTTCCATCTTTGGCTCTATTCTTCGATAAATCTTCAAATAGGCATAATGACTTCAAATCTTTTGTATCTCTTGGACAATAGACTTCATCTTGAGTCTTTTTCCTTGATAAAACCCGTGCAATCCCATGTTTTCTTCATTATTCATCCGGTTGACTCTGAAAACACAATAAACACAAAAACCACGCATAATTCCAAACAAATGATATTAAATACGTGTTTTGGTCTTGTTTTAGCCAGAATTAAGTGGTAAAAGGATGGGTGTTTTCACACCTATCAAAGATCTTCACTTGAACACTGTGATAGCTTAAAGATTATGCTTCGCCTTAAGCTTACGACTTTCAAATTTAAGAACATGAAAAAGGTGAAGGCGTTGCTGCAAAGATGGGAAATGCCCAAGTCTTTTAGAGTTTATGGTTAAGTTCCTTGTTTTTGTTTCTCTAGTTTTATTTTGTCTCTAGTGTAACCTGGTTTACGTGTGTGGGATGTGTCCATCACGTGTAGTAGTTCAAGTGTAGCTTGAGGTCAATGTTCTACTGTGCTTAAACCGATTCGTGTGATTAATACAATTTCACCGGGGTAACCCTTTACCCCCAAAAAAATTATAAACTAACGCCTCACTGCGCAACACTTGCTTATGCAACAATATATTTTTTAAGGAAATTCCTTAGCACTACAAACACAACTATCGAACAAAAATGATTCGCCATTGAACTTTGTCAAAACTATGAACCGTTGACGCTGCTAAATGTGGGTGCTCATCTATATGATCATCTACATGTACATGTATATCACATTCATATAATAAAATTTTACCACATTATCGAATATCTTTAATTATGTGTCGCTAAAATTTTCCGCCTCCATGCGCAGGTACTTTTCTAGTATATGTTGGGAATAAATTTAGGCCAGAACACTTGAACGCTGACAAGAACAACTCAAGCGTTGACAAGAGCAAAGTGAGCGCTGACAGCATAAGCGTTGACAAGATAAAGTCAAGCGTTGACAGATTGAAGACAAGCACTGATGGAAGATGTGAGCTACACGTATATTATATTCTAGATTACTTCTAGTAAGGATAGAAACGACAATGTATTTTCTATGTTTATCTTTACCTAGAATAGTTGATTCGTAGCTTATTGTACAAGACTTCTTGTTCTATAAAAGAAGATCTTTTAGGTTAATGTTAAATATCAGTTTTCATAGTATTCGCAAGTTAAACCTTTCATTGTAATCAACACGATTATTCTAATACAAGTGAAAGTTTGTTTAACATCATTGTGTTTTAGATCAAGTGTTAATTCTGCATAACACTTTGTTACTTTATTCATAAGCAAAGGTTTCTCTACGTGTTATACTTGATCTAATCTCGTATACACAAAGCTAATCGATCTAAGTTTGGGATCAACAAGTGGTATCAGAGCTTGTTGAGAAACTTTTGATCTTTAAGTAACGCAGAACCCTAAAACACCAAACCCTAAAAACCCTAAAATTCTCAAAACCCTAAAAACATCATGTCTGGCACAAATCAACCTCCTGCTTTGCTTCAAAACAACTTCTCAAACCCTAGTATCAAAATTCCCATGTTTGATGCCAGGAACTTTGAACTCTGGAAGTCCAATTTTGAGCAATACATAGCTATTCATGACTACACTCTTTGGGAAATTATCGAATATGGGAACACATTCGATAAAGCAGCAAAGATTACTGCTGCAATTGCCGCAAGGACAACTGTTCCTAATTGTCCTGAAGCTGATAAAGTGGAAAAGCCTGATGATGGGAGAGCGGTAGCTGTTGAAGATATAGCCAAGAAGAGGGTGGACATGAAAATTTTGAACATCTTGAAACATGCCCTAGGTCATGAGAATCAGCATAAGTACAAACGTTTTGAGTCTGCAAAAGAGCTTTGGGAAGCTCTTGAAGTAGCACATGGTGGCAATGCTGACACAAAAGAAGAAAAGAAGAAGCAACTCTTACATGAGTATGCTGTCTTTAAAGCTCAACCTAATGAGAATCTCAGCAGTGTGAGAAGTAGACTTCTTGACATCACAAGTCAACTTTCCTTCATGGGAAAACAGATTGATGACCCTGAATTAAATGCTACTTTTCTCAAAAGCCTTGGTGATGTATGAAAGATTGAGACAAGATCTATTCTTGTCAATAACACCCACAAGACTTCCAGGTTTGATGACATCTTCAACAAACTAAGACTGTTGGAGAATGAATGGCAATTGGAAAGTGATAACAAATCTTCAAGCAGCAACATGGCCTTCTTTTCACAAAGTGAAGGCCAATTTGATTCCATGAACTTCTATGGACATTCAGCAACTGGATCTCAAGGTGTCAGCGCTGGATGTCAATCTGTCAGCGCTGGATCATATCCTGTCAACGCTTTGTACTCAAGCGCTGACACACACAATCATGGCGCTGATAGAATTAAACCTGCTGGTTTTGATCTTGATACTGTGTGTGCATTCATTGCTTCTTTGCCTAGTGATTCAAGGATTACTTATGAAGATCTTGAGCAGATAAGTGATGAACAATTGGAAGAGATGGACATCAAGTGGACTATGGCTCTTGTAAGTTTAAGAGCAAACAGGTTCAATAAAAGGTTCAAGAAGAAGATGACCTTTAATGCTAAGGATGTTGCTGGCTTTGACAAGTCCAAGGTGGAGTGCTACAACTGTCATAGGATGGGGCACTTTATGAGGGAATGTAGATCTCCAAGGAGATCTGATGCTGGGAAGCCTTCTAGCCAAATGATTAAGAACCCAGATCCCAAGGCCATGGTTGCTGTTCAACAAATTGATGGCGTTGGAGAATGGGATTGGAGCTGGATGGCTAAGAATGAGGAAGAGGATAGAGCTTTGGTTGCTGAGGTTAAAGAAGAGCATGCTGAATATGCTCTCATGGCACACTCCTCCTCTTCATCAGACAATGAGGTATATGATGATGCTTTCTGTTCTAAGGGTTGTCGTTTAAATACTGAAAAATTAAAACAAGAGATAGTTAAATTATCAGATGAGGCAAGTACTGAAAGATGCAAAGTATCTAACTATCAAATTGCTCTTACCCAAACAGAAAAGACAGTAGCTGAGTATAAGAAAATGGAGTTTGATTTAAAGGATCAAATAAACATCTTAAAACATGAGTTATTTCAGAGTAAAGATGTGCAAGATATAGTAAATAGGGTTAATCTTGATTTGATAGCTCAGTTAGAGGAGGCTAACAAAAATAAAGATAATGTGAGTCTTAAAATCCAGAGGTTTGATAAGGCCACACAAACCCTAGGAGAGTGTGTTAGTAAACAAAGAGACTCTAAGGATATGAGTGGGATTGGGATGAATAATTATACTGTTGTTCCACCACCAGCTGGGGATTTCTATGGTGTCCAATCAAAGGACTTATCTTGGACTGGCTTGCCAGAATGCCAAGAGGAGGAGTTCATTCCTCCACCTAGAGTGACTTCCCCAGTTGAGGAATATCAGCAAAAGCTGACTGACCTAGAAGAGTGGAAGAAAGCCAACCACACTTTGTTTGTTAAGGGAGGGTTATTGTGTGAAAGTCCAAATGAGCCCACACCAATCACAAAACCAATTGATGATCCTAAACCTATTAAGATCACACACCCCACCACTGGCAAACCTGTTGACCTTGGCCCACAAAATGTTAGAAAACCTAGTGTTAAATATGCAGAAATGTATAGAAATTCTAGGTCACCAAAAAGCCAAGTTAGTAACCATGGAACAGGCTTCTTTGCTTCTAGACCTAAGACTATGTCTAGAAAAGCTTGTTACACATGTGGGAGATTTTCACATTTGGCCTACAAATGTGTCAACGCTTCCAATGTCAACGCTGACAAGAACCATTTCAGCGCTGACAAAAGTCAACATAGGTCAAACACTGTCAGACCCAATACCTTTGTGAACAAAAGTTCACAAGTTGTTAGACCAGCCCCATTCTTTTCTAGAGGGTCTAACACACAAGGCCTAAGACCTTTTCAAAAGTCAAATACTTGGTCAAATAGGCAATGGGTTCCTGTAGCAAACCCTAGGTGCAACGCTGATAAGAGCAATCGGGGCGCTGACAGGAGTAATTTCAGCGCTGGCAGACACACTGCTAAACCTAGGTATTTGCAACCACAGGGAAATAGGTCTAAAGCTTCTACTAGCTTAACATGGAGACCAAAACAAGACCAGAACCCTAATAATACTGGTATTTCTATGACATGCAACAGGTTTCATTATATTTCTAAGGCATTGTCAACACCAATTGGGGTTAACTGGGAATTTCATTCAAACAGGGATGAAAATGGGGTTGTTATGAGAACCAAGTCTGTTCTTATTGAACAACCAAATGAATCCAAGTCTTCTATGGCTTGGGTTCCCAAAGAAAACTAATGTGTTTTCTTTATGTGCAGGGCATTCAGAAGAAGATCAATGACTATGGATACTGGGATAGTGGATGCTCAAGGCACATGACTGGAAAGGAAGACTATCTGACCAATTTCTCTCCTATTCAAGATGGTGATAAGGTATACTTTGGAGGTGGCTACGGCACAATCACAGGAAAAGGAACCCTTGTCACCAACAATCTAAGGTTTGATAATGTCTTCTTGGTGAAAGACCTGGATTATAATTTGTTTAGTGTATCACAAGTGTGTGATAACAAAAATAAGGTTCTTTTCACAGATACTGAGTGCTTGGTGTTAAGCAAAGATTATAAGCTCCCTGAGGAGAAATACATAGATTTTAGAAAACCAAGGCATAAAGACATATATAATGTGAATCTTAATGGAATTAAGGTAAATAATAAAATGTCATGTCTGTATGCTAAAGCCTCAGTAGATGAAAGTAATCTTTGGCACAGGAGACTAGGGCACATAAACTTTAAGAATATCAATAGGCTTGTGAGGCTTGGTTTGGTTGATGGTTTGCCTGAAAAGGCTTTCCACAATGACCACTCTTGTGTTGCATGTCTTAAGGGCAAGCAGCACAAGGTCTCATTCAGGTCTAAACAGGTGCACTCTAGTTCTAAACCACTTCACTTATTGCATATGGACCTCTTTGGTCCAACTAATATAGAAAGTTTGAAGGGTAAATCATATTGTTTTGTCATTACTGATGATTACTCCAGGTTTACATGGACTTTCTTTTTAGCCAAGAAAAGTGAAACTGCACTAAGTCTGATTAATTTCATTACCCAAATTGAAAAGAAAAATGGTAATGAGGTCAAAATTATTAGAAGTGACAATGGGGGTGAGTTTAGAAATCAGTTGTTAGATGATTTTTGTGCCAAGAAAGGGATTACTAGGCAGTTTAGTATAGCTAGAACCCCACAACAAAATGGGGTTGCTGAAAGGAAGAATAGGACCCTTATTGAAGCAGCCAGAACCATGTTGGCTGATGCCCACTTTCCTATAGCCTTTTGGGCTGAAGCTGTTAACACAGCTTGTTATGTTCAAAATAGGGCATTGGTCAACAAGATACATAATAAGACACCTTATGAATTACTTTGGGGAAGGAAGCCCAACATTGGCTTTCTCAAGCCTTTTGGGTGTCATGTAGTTGTTTTAGAAACTAGTGAGGCCCTAGGTAAATTTGATTCAAAAGGTGATGAAGGCTACTTCATGGGTTATTCAGTGCAGAGTAAAGGATATAGGGTTTACATTAAAAGGGAAAAACGTATACTTGAAAAAGTACATGTTAGGTTTTTAGAAAGTAAACCTAGTGATCCTGAGAGTGGTCCAAATTGGTTGTTTGACTTAGAACCTTTATCTAGAGCTTTAAATTATATGCCTGTTACTGATCCAGACATTGTGAAGGTAACTTCAAGTGTTTTGGAAAAGAGAATTGGTAATGTTTCAGGTATACAGGTTGCTAAGGAGGATGGACCACCAGCAGTTGAATCATCTCCCACACAAGAATATGTTACACTTCCTATATGGACAGATGAGTATTATGCTGCTGCTACTGCTGCTACTGCTGCAAGGAAGGATAATGGTGGTGTTCAAATACCACCAAATACAAACATGCATGATTCTTCAGGCGCTGACAAAGGGAAATCAAGCGCTGACACGACCAATTCAGACGCTGATGGCTCCAACGCTGACAACACCAGTTCAAGCGTTGTTAGCCCAAACGCTGACAAACAAGGATCAGACTTTGGAGACACCTTTACACAGCTTTTCTCTTCCCATTTTGAACAGGGTGGACCTTCCAATATCCATGAAGAGATTCCTGTTGATGAAGAAGAATCTGAAGAAGATATTGGCAACATGGAGCGTGAAATTGAGGACACCAGACTTTTTGAAGGAGGAGTTCTCACTTCCACAGCAAAGGATCACCCCACATCTCAAATCATTGGTGATGTTATGGCTCCAGTTCAGACAAGAAGATCCCATCAAGGTCTTGGTGGATTTATTGCCAATATACACAAGAAGGTTGATACCCCTCTTGTACAAGCATGTTTGTTTGCCTGTTTTCTGTCACAGGAAGAACCCAAGAAGATTTTTGATGCTCTCAAAGAACCAAGTTGGGTGGAAGCAATGCAGGATGAGCTTCACCAATTTGCTATACAGGATGTTTGGGAGCTGGTTGATTGTCCTAGGTATGTGAGACCAATTGGGACAAGATGGGTTCTAAGGAACAAGAAAGATGAAAGAGGCATTGTGGTCAGAAACAAGGCACGTTTGGTAGCTCAGGGTTATACACAAGAGGAAGGCATAGATTATGAAGAAGTCTTTGCTCCAGTTGCAAGAATTGAAGCTATCAGAATTTTCTTAGCTTATGCTTCTTGCATGAATTTTACTGTTTATCAAATGGATGTGAAGAGTGCTTTCCTCTATGGCACAATTGTTGAGGAGGTTTATGTAATGCAGCCTCCTGGTTTTGAAGATCCTGAGAATCCATACAAGGTTTATAGAGTAAAGAAGGCAATGTATGGCCTTCATCAAGCCCCAAGAGCATGGTATGGTACATTGTCCACCTACTTGGTGGAAAATGGTTTCAAAAGGGGCACCATAGATCAGACACTATTTACAAAGAAGAAAGGAAAACATGTGTTGCTGGTGCAGGTCTATGTTGATGACATCATTTTTGGGTCTACTGATCCAAAAATGAGTGAGGATTTTTCCAAGCTCATGACAGATAAATTCAAGATGAGTGCAATGGGTGAGATGAACTTCTTTCTAGGTTTACAAGTTCAGCAGAAAGAAGATGGTATCTTCATCTCCCAAGACAAGTATGTAGCAGAAATCTTGAAGAAATATGGTTTTTCTCCACATGAGAAGGAGGCTTCCACTCCTATGGATAGACAATACCCTTGGGGAAAAATTGGAGCTGGAAAGGATGTGGATGTTAGGCACTATAGATCAATGATTGGATCATTGATGTATCTTACAGCCTCAAGACCTGACATCATGTTTGCTGTGTGTGCATGTGCACGCCATCAAGTGACTCCCAAAGAATGTCACCTTTTTGCTGTGAAGAGAATTTTTAGGTACTTAAGATGTTATCCAGATCTTGGATTATGGTACCCAAAAGATTCTCCTTTGGACCTTATTGCATATTCAGACAGTGATTATGGTGGTGACAAGTTTGATAGGAAATCCACAACTGGTGGATGCCAATTTCTTGGGAGCAGATTAATATCTTGGCAATGCAAGAAACAAACAGTGGTGGCAAACTCTACAACTGAAGCAGAATATGTTGCTGCAGCTGCTTGTTGTGGACAAGTCTTATGGATTCAGAACCAGCTGTTGGATTATGGGTATAATTTTATGCATACCAAGATTTTTGTAGACAATAACAGTACTTTATGCATTATTAAAAATCCTGTACATCATTCTAAAACCAAACACATAGAAATTAGACATCATTTTATAAGAGATTGCTTTGAGAAAGGTTTAATACAACCAGATAGGGTAGATACTGAAGATAATGTAGCTGATTTATTAACTAAACCTTTTGATGCTGGAAGATTTCAATATTTGGTAACAAATATTGGAATGGTTAATCTCACTTAATATGTGTTTTGGAACATTTTTGTAAAAGTATGTACAGGATAAAGCATTGTTATTGGTCTTTGTGATGATTTAGATTTTCCACATTATTTTTCTAACACTGACAAAGGTAAATGCAACGCTGTCAAGTGTTATTTTGCCATTGTTGGAGATATTATTGTCTAACGCTGACAAGAGTTCCTTCAACGCTGATAAGTGTTATCGGGACGCTGTCAGCAACAAATGTTAGTTTTGTGGTTTTTCATCTAAATGTGCAGGTAATGGTAGCTTTATGCCATTGGATACAGAGTTGCTTATGGATCTTTGAAGAGCTATGTGGACATGTTTTGTTTATGGATGATGGTTGGAATATTTATATTCCTATCTTGACATAAATTTTTAATGTTCATATATATGTTTTGAGAACTCATGTATCATAGTTTAAGGGGAGGTTTAAGGAACCTTTAGGACTCTTGGGTATTCTTAGAATACTCTCATCACAATTCTAGATTGTGTCCACTGGTGAGTATGGGTTAGTTTTACTAAACCATGAGGCACTGTAGCATGCATAGTATATCAACTTTGCATGCTGCCAAGACATTTTTGACTTAGAATTGGTTATGGTCTGATGGGAGGCTTGGGAATCCTTTTGATATGGGTTTTACCTGGGAGTAACAAGGATTTTATGAGGTAACTTGGTTGTTAAGAATTTTGGTTAGCAAGGGACACTAGAGGACTGTTATGTCTATCTTGCTTATGCAAGTGTGCATAACTGGACAGTGCTTGCCGCCCTATGATAATTATCAGCTTTTGGTTATCTTCTCTAGGATAAATTACTTGTTAAGGTCATTGTTCACTTTTTAAAACAATTTTATTTTTGGACGCTGACAAGATTTTTCCAAGCGTTGTTGTGACCAGAATGGACGCTGACATGGCTTTAGGCGAACGTTGACAAGATTATAGCCGTTGGGCGTTGATGGGTTATTTTTGACCGTTGACAAACAATGGGACCTACCCAGTTGTAACTTTTTGACATATTTTCAAGCCGTAATTTTAGGAGTTTCTACTTTCATTTAATGCATGAGATAACTTATAAACTTTTTCAATATTTTCATGATTGATTTTTGAAAATGTTTGCCTATTTTTGGGCCAATCACGTGCATTCATCCACTCCTATAAATTTGGCTCCTATTTTAAACAGGGTATCTATAATTCTTGTCTAACACTTTTTCTCTTATCAACCTTCATCTTTTATACATCAACTTAACAGCTTTCATCAATGGCACCAAGATTTAACTCAGCAGAATTGGATTTGGGGTTCAAGTCTCAACACAACATGATTGCTTATCTTGTTGCTGATAATACTTTGTTCCCTGAATACACACAGATGGTGGAGTATTTGAATGCATCCCCATTAAGGTATGCTCTTTCTCATGCACCACTCATTCCAGTCACACACATTAAACAGTTTTGGAACACTGTCAGTTCCTCAACAGTTAATGGAGTGACAACATTGAATTCTATTGTACATGGGAGACCTTGGGTGGTTACTGAGGCCTTGGTACGCCAGGCCTTGCATCTTAATGATGCTGATGGTATAACCATGCTTCCCATATCTGAAATAGAACAAGGGCTTAGGGCTTTGGGATACCCTATTCCTGATGAAGGTACTCTAAATAAGTACCATAAGCAGGAATTTCCCCCAGCCTGGAAGTACCTAATTCACATTCTCCTTCAATGTTTGAGTCCCAAATGTACTGCACACAATGAGATCAATAGATCCATTGCATCTGCTATTGTGTGTATTGCAACAGGGCAAAATTATAATTGGTCTAAAATGATTTTTGAAGGAATGTGTAAAAACAAGGGGACAAAAATGACTTTAGCTTATCCCCGTTTTCTGCAAATGGTTTTTGATGCTCAAAGATATTGTTCAAGGGATCACAATGACTTTTATAAGATCCCTGAACAAAAGAAGGCTATTTTTACCAAGATGAATTCACCACCTCATAGAGACCTACCATTAACCCCAGCCATGCTTGCTGTTATTGCAGCAGCACAACCCCAACCAGACCCCCAACCTCATATTGACCCTCAACCACAACTTGAACCTATCCCTGAACCTTTACCCTCACCTGACCAAATGCAAATAGACCAAAATCCCTTTGACGCTGACACATCTAATGTGGGCGTTGATATGCCTATTCCCAACGTTGACACCCAACCATCACAATCCCAAACACCCCTTAACCAACCTACATCTACACCATCTTCTACACCATCTTCCACACCACCAGAATATAGGTTGATGAAACGCCAAAGGACTGCTGGAGTGTTCTCCTCTAGTGGTCCTAGCCATGTAGCAGAGAGAACCACCACCACAAGTGTGGCTGGTGACCTGGATGAGGCTGAGACTATTGGTTCTGGCTTAGAAGCTGGCCAAGACAGTCCCACCATAATTAAGTCCTCATCCTTGCCCAATGAACCTAACTTGGGAGGTCAAATTCCCATTTTGGAAGAGGGCAGACTGGAACCAATGACGCTTTTAGAATTGACGGCTGTCTGCATTAGCTTGCAAAAGCAAAATGCAGACCTAGTACAAATTGTCAGTAACCAAGGCCTTGAACTCAATGAATTGAGGGAGAGGATTGTTGTTTTGGAGAGTGCTCATTCAAGGGGAGGTATGGAGGAGTCTTCCAAAGGGGAGGAAGCAAGAAATCTGAGTGATAAGAGCAGTCAAGATGGTCAATCATTGGACATTGCTGAAGCTCTTACTACATTGAAGGAACAAAAAGGTTTTGATACGTCCTTAATCTCTCCAACAAATTTAAATTTATCATTTACAGATATGCTGAGAGAGGTTACACAAGGCGCTGAGGGAAAATATTTAAGCGTTGATAAGGCAAGTTTGGACGCTGACAGAAGTATTTTGGGCGCTGATAGAGGAAATTTGGGCGTTGACAGATCTGCATATGGAGGTGATGTATTCCAGTCATCATCTATCATCAAAGATGTTCCTACTCAGGTATTATCATCTACCCTACCAACAATTGAACCAACAGATAAGGGTAAGGGTAAGTTGGTAGAAGAAATTGTTCTAAAGAATGCAGCTCAGGTTGAATTTGATAGAAGATTGGCTGAGCAAATGATGGAACAAGGTGAGAAGGAAAAGTCACCATTTGTTGTGACTTCTGAGGAAGAAAGTGATGGAGGCAGCTCAGATTCAAGTGTGATGATTGTTGAACCGGAAAGACTTGAGTATGGTGATGAGCTTGCTAAGGAAAGGCTAAGAGATTTGAAGTTGCAAATTGATTTTGATATGCCAGAGGTAGTTCAGATGTACAATTCTTGGGAAGAAAGCTGCATGGATAATCCAGACTTGACCATTTCAGATCAGATATGGGGTTTGGAAATTCTTCTTAGAGTTCAGCAGGATTGTAAGGTTATGTTGAAGTACAGGGCAAGCAACATTCTCTCTCAACTGAAAAGGGATAGAAGGAAGCTCTATTTTATGTTGCTCAAATGTCATGGAGTTGGATGGACACATCAGAAGCTGAAGGCTTTGACATTTGATGAGTTGGAACATAGGGCTTATCCTATTTGGGTGAAAGTGCAGGAAGAGAACACTTTCAGACTTCTTTCAGATGAAAGAAAGGAGCAACTTGCAGAAGAGATGGCAATCAAGAAAGCTATGATAGTCCCTAGACCAGTGAAGAAGGGATTTGTTCTTGAGTTTCCAAAAGATATGTCTCAACTGTATCCAAGTGAAGCAATCATTAGAAAGAGCCTTAAGCTCTCCCCATTAGAAGCTTCAGATATGGTGCATGTGTTACCATTAGATTCCAGGAATCCAATTGTAAGTTATGAGGAAGATGAATGTGGATTCTGGAAAATTGGAAGATTTGGCAAGGAGGTACACACTTTTACCACTCTCATATCTTTATTTGCAAGTTGTGACAGAGAAGACTTGGTAGACCTTTGGAGGTTGTTAGAGACCAAGTATGAGGCTGAAGCACCAACTTCAGCAAATGGAATAAAACTTTGGACCACATTCAAAAGAATGTGTGGGACAAAAGAAGAAGATCCTGAATTATGGAAGGATCTTGAAGATGACCTCAGTGGTCTTCAATGGAGGTTATATTCAGCTGCAGGTGTATACCATTTGAGTTCTACAAAGTTTGCTGAGTATTTACTTGTAGATGCTCAGTATTTCATATCCAAGGCTGTTTTGGAGAAGATGAAGGACACCCAGTTGGAGATAGACTATACAAGTGACGTGGCAAAGAATTTGATCAGATTTATTTATTACCAATATGATAAGGTTTGTCAGACTCCTCCAAGTTCTTAATGTTTATTCAGAAACTTGATCATAAGAGTGGATATCAAGTTTAGGGGAGGATTGTTGGGAATAAATTTAGGCCAGAACACTTGAACGCTGACAAGAACAACTCAAGCGTTGACAAGAGCAAAGTGAGCGCTGACAGCATAAGCGTTGACAAGATAAAGTCAAGCGTTGACAGATTGAAGACAAGCACTGATGGAAGATGTGAGCTACACGTATATTATATTCTAGATTACTTCTAGTAAGGATAGAAACGACAATGTATTTTCTATGTTTATCTTTACCTAGAATAGTTGATTCGTAGCTTATTGTACAAGACTTCTTGTTCTATAAAAGAAGATCTTTTAGGTTAATGTTAAATATCAGTTTTCATAGTATTCGCAAGTTAAACCTTTCATTGTAATCAACACGATTATTCTAATACAAGTGAAAGTTTGTTTAACATCATTGTGTTTTAGATCAAGTGTTAATTCCGCATAACACTTTGTTACTTTATTCATAAGCAAAGGTTTCTCTACGTGTTATACTTGATCTAATCTCGTATACACAAAGCTAATCGATCTAAGTTTGGGATCAACAGTATAGATAGTAGATAGACCGTAGATGTGGAATGTGGATTATGTAGGGTGTGTTTGGTTAAACTAGCTGTTAGCAGTAGCAGTTAATAATAGACAGTTAACAGCAGCAGTTAGGTCATAAAACTGTTTGGTATATTAGCGGTAGCTTAGTTGTAATTTAAATATGTTAAAAGACAGAAAACATACATATATAAATAGAATGCTCTTATAAATTTAATTAATGTGTTATATCAATGGGGGTATTTAATTAACTTAGTAATTCTAATGCTCTTGCATTAATAATGCTCATCTATAAATGCTCCTTAAAATGGCATATGAAAAAAGAGCATTTTTAAGATAAATGTTAATGCGTATTGCTCTAACTATACAAACTTTTTTTACAATTATGCTAAATGCTAATTGATAAAAATGCGCTTAAAAAACTGTTACCAAACACATGTATTGTTGAAATTTATATATATATGAAAATGTTGAAGTAATGATATTTATTGTTGGATTGTTGGTTGAAAATGGATGTCTAATATCACTAGTTAAAAATCGGGTTATATTTTTTAATCTTTTTCTTCGTAAAGCAAAACTTAATGTAGGAATTTTTTCAAAATAATATTTTCTTAATAATAAATATTCTCTTGATTTATTGCTTTTTATTATAAATTTTTTTTAAATATTAAAATTTCCTTATTTCGTATAAGTTTTTTAAAAAATTAATGCAGAAATTTGATAAAGAAAAAGAGAAATAAAACTATATTTTTCAAATTTGTGAAAAATAAAACTTAAAAAAGAGGAGGTAATAAATAATACTTAACTTGTTAAATTCTAAATATATTAAATGGTGTTAAAGAAAATTATAAATTTTCATTTATTAATTAATAAGTTTAAAAAATTAACAAATACCCTTTATACTTTATAACCTATATATTAAACTAAGAATATTAATTTAAATTTGTTTTATTTATAATCTCGTGCATGCACAAAAATTATACCTAGTGGCATCACTATTTTAAAATCAAAAATAAGGTTTTAAGGGAGCTTAAAAAAAATAAGGTACTAAGATTTTCAAGCGTATCAGTTGGAAAAATAAAGCATTGAAACATAACAGAAATACACGTTAGACAAAAAGTGTACGTTAATGATAACAAAAATACATTAATTCTTGCCTAATCAAACGTTTGGAAGAAATCGTCCCATAAATAAAAATTTCCACGCTCCCCCTAAAGTTTCTTTTATAAATCCTGAAACAAACTAAAGCCGTCATTATTAATCAGATTAAAAAACAAAATGGTGAAATCAATGAAATGAACATGACTAGGAGGAGCTCCAGAATTCAAACTCTCAAGTCGAACAAAGCTGCTGTTCGACAGACAAAAAAACAAGAAGCCCTTGCCATTGCTGCTGCTATGAGGAAGAAGCAGCCTGCAAAGAAGAAACAGCGTATGGATTCCATGCGCAGTGATGTATCCGCTGGTGTGGTGGAGGTGATTAAAGAATGATAAGATGTTTGTGTAGATTTGCATAATTCTGTCTGTGTCATTATCCCATTGTCTGATACAATATATAGCAATACAACGTATCTTCTGGATACAGGCTTTGGCCTAGAACACCTATAATACAGCTAGCATATTACAAATAATTATTGACTACACTAAATATGGCAATACAATCACACGAATGTTTATGAGAATAAATCACGGGCTAACACTCCCACGCAGTTTGAGAAGGAGGACATTGGACACTCAAACTAGTGTGAAACTCTTCAAACTAGGCAGAAGGCAACCCTTTTGTAAATATGTCTGCATACTGGTAATGTGAAGGAACATGAAGAACCTGAACCTGGCCAGCAGCAACCAAATCACGAACAAAGAGTATGTTAATCTCAATGTGCTTGGTACGGTGATGTTGAACCGGATTACAAGATAAATACATAGAACTAACATTATCACAATAGAAAAAGGTAGCAGAAGATAAAGGTGTGTGTAACTCACGGAGTAGATTCCGTAACCAACAGGTCCCGGCAATACTCAGCCTCTGCACTAGAGCGAGAAAGCGTCGATTGACGCTTAGAGGTCCAAGAGAAGAGGTTGTTCCCAAGAAAAACATAATATCCCGATGTTGATCTCCTGGTGGTGGGACAACCAGCCAATCCACATCTGAATAAGCAACCAAGCATGTATTCGAAGAAGCAAACAACTGTAACCCATAATCCAAAGTACCCTTTACATATCGCAAGATCCGTTTAAGAGCTGAGAAATGAGGCTCCCGAGGATCATGCATGTAAAGACAAACCAGTTGAACAACATAAGAGATATCGGGTCTAGTGAATGTAGGATACATAAGCGAACCTGCAAAACTCCGATATAAAGTTGAGTCAGATACCGGAGCACCATCATTACCTAGTTTAGACTCAGTATCAACAGGAGTCCGACTAGGGTTACAAGTAAGCATGTGTGCCCTCTCAAGAATCTCAATAGCGTATTTCCTTGTGATAAGAATAACCCAGCAGAATATCGTGTCATAGAAATACCAAAAAAATAATCAAGGGAACCAACTCTGTCATGGAGAACTCCTAATGCAACAAAGTAATGACCTGTTTTAGGAATGTCTCAGAAGACGCTGTGAGTACAATGTCGTCAACATATAGATACAAATAATCAATATTTTTCCCCTTTCTGTAAATAAATAAAGATGCGTCACAACGACTATGATGAAACCCAACATGAGTAATATAAGATGCAAAACGCTGGAACCAAGCACGAGGTGCCTGCTTAAGCCCATAAAGAGCGTTATAATAAGCACACATAATCAGGATGCTCAGAATCACGAAACCCAGGTGGCTAATGCATAAAAATAGTCTCAACTAAATCTCCATGTAAAAAGGCATTCTTGACATCAAGCTGATGAATTGGCCAATGTCTAGAAGCTGCCAAACTAAGAACGGTCCATATGCAACTTTTAATAAGTGCATTATATTCGTCACGCATAGCATTTTTCCAATTTGGATCATCAAAAGCAACATTATATGATTTAGGTAGATGTGAGACAGTAAACACATGATAATGATACTTCGGATTAAGATGATTAGTCCCGACACGATAGTGTGTGACCATAGGATGAATCGAGGCCGGATTTGGGTTTAGTGGTGGATCAGGAATGATACGTGGTGTGTTTGAAGAGCGGGAAGTGGTGGTGGGTGTGTGGGCTGATGAGATGTCGGGTTCAACCGAGGATGATGGAGATGGTAGGTGGGTCGTGTAGCTTAATGGAGACGATTGCGCCATGTTTGGAGTTGGGCCGGTTGTAGGGGTGGGGGATTGTTGGGCCGTTTGGTTGGTGGGAGTGATAGGTGTTTATACATTCGTAGTGTGTGTGAGTGTATTTGGTAGCTGTATGTTTATGCCACGGGTGGTGTGGTAGACCCATAAGGAAAAATTGTTTCATCAAAGGTAACATGACGGGATAAAATAATTTTGTTAGTGTTCAGGTCAAGGCAACGGTAACCAGGATGATTAGATGTGTGACCCATAAAAATTAAAGGTGTGACACGAGGTTCTATTTTGTGGTTGGGATACAGGTGAGGATAACATAAGCACCCAAACGTGCGCATAATGCTATAATCCAGATTTTTTTTGTAACAAACGTGTATGTGGTATTTAGTATGAATGGCCGTGGATGGGAAAATATTTAACAAGTGAACATCCATATTGAGAGCTTCAACCCAAAAGGTGGGTGGAAGATTGGCTTGAAAAAGTAAGGTTCTAATTAGTTTGTTGATAGTATGTACCATGCGTTCGGATTTGCCATTTTGTTGTGAGGTCTTTGGACACGAAAAACGAAAATTAATGCCATTGGTAGCAAAAAGTTTATGTAGGTTACGGTATCGAATTTACCTCCATGATCACACCGAAACGATTTGATTTCACATTGAAACTGGGTATGAACATATGCACGAAACAACATAAATTTAGCAAAACATCAAATTTATTAAGCAGAGGATAAACTCAAACAAATTGTGAATAATGATCCAAAAACAAGACATAATATTTATAACCTCAGAAACTCAGAATGGGTGAAGTCCACACATCCGAGTGGATAATATCAAAACTCGAAGTAACCACAGTATTAGAACTAGCAAACGGAAGCCTCACTTGTTTGCCAAGCTGACAAGCATGACAAAGAGCGGGAGGTTTCTCTTTATTACACGCAATAAAATGACTAGAAATAAGGCAACATAACACTTCACTTCCTGGATGTCCAAGACATTTGTGCCACGTATGTTGACTGATAAGAAAAGCTTGAGGAATCGGAGAAGGAGCTGTAACTGGGTAAAGATCCCCCGTACTATCAAAGCGGAGAAGCACTCGACGCGTCATGAAATCCTAAACAAAAAAACCAAACACATCAAATTCAACGGTGTAATTATTATCACGAACAAATTGACGAACAGAAATAATATTTTTAACAATATGAGGTGTAATCAGGACATTATTGAGATGAAGAGACCTAAATGGAGTTGGCAAAATACTATGGCCCGTATTGGTGACGGGTATAGAGTAGCCGTCACTAACCGAGAAAGATGTAAAAATACACTTATTAAAAACTTCATTAAGACTAGTACTTGAATTATTTAAATGAGAACTCACACCTGTGTCCATATTCCAGGCACCTTTAGTAGTATCATGAAGCGTCCCGACGGTAAAAGCGTGTGGTAGTGTGGTCTCTTGTCCCGGGGTAACCAACGACCCGGTTTGAGCTGCGGGTTGAACAGTATGAGCCTGGACAATAGGGATATGTTGGGTCGGTGTCATGAACTAGATCGGATAGGTAAAACCAGGTAGTGGGCATATGGTATGAAGTTGGGCCTGGGGATAGGGATAGTAATATGGACTTGGGATTGTTTGATAAGCTAATGGACCAGATGGTATATATTATATTCAAGTAGTATCTTTAGAAGTAGTAGATACTCCTGTATTTTTCCCATTCATAAAATCCAATTTGTCTAAAAGTTTGACCAAAAGTGCATCGGTATTATTGGAGGCCACTGTTTGAGAACCACGACTACCACTAGGTTTAGCCTTTGCATTGTGAACAAAAAACACTTATCACCATAACGACATGATCCCTTAGCAAAGTTAAAACATGGTTTCGAAGATTTAACGAGCGTACAAGAGGGGCCATGATTTGTACCTGATTGAGCCACAAGAACCATAGGAGAGGATGATGTTGAATCCTCGTGTAGAGAAAGTGACTTGGTTTTCAACCGCATCTCTTCGGCGACTAACAAAGAACACGCTGTTTTAAGGTCGAAAAAGTGTCCTTGTGATGCATATAGCCACATACTTGATCATATTTAGCCGGTTGATGAGACTGCTTTTATACATAGTCTCATCGTCCAAAAAGGGCTTTAAATGCAAAAAATATCATGAAAATGGCCAAATATATGCTTGTGTTTGTTGCTTGTGTATTTTAGGTACGGATATTGAGAAAATGACAAAAGATCACAAGAATCATACAAAAACAAACACGGGAAACGAAGCCGCACAATGAACCAAGCCCTAATGAAGAATTTTCCAAGACAAACCCTTGAAGGTTTGAAGATTATGCAAGAAGGGTCCTCCAATTTTGAAGAATTGACACTTTAAACCCTTGTATCTTCATAATTACAAGATTGGTCCCTAAAGTTTGTCAATATTGCAAAAGGGCCCTCCACTTTGAAGAATTTGCAATTTTAGTCCCTCAACAAAACTAAATTGTCAATATTTGTCCTCCTCAAAGTCAAACATACCATAAAGGACTTCAAGTTACAAGAAATTACAAGTTTGGTCCTTTAAATATATCAAATTGCAAAAAGGACCCTTGACTTTGAAGAAATGGCAAAAATGGTCCCTCATAAATCATGACTTGGCAAATTCAGTCCTCCAAGAAGTCAAACAAACAAGTCAAGACCATTAACTATGAAGAAAATGCCAAATCAGCCCTTCAAGAATCAAGAATTGGCAAGAAATACCCCTGAAAATACTTTGGAAAAGTATTTGGGGAAAAAGTATGAAGTTGGAAACTTTACTAACAAAGGAAATCCGGATTTGGCTTATTTATTTGCAAGTGAAAGAAGTATAAGAGATGGGGGGTTATTTCTGGTAGACAACAATACTTACCTAGACCACTCTCCACATGACACGTGCCCCACTAACTAGTTTCAACCAATCACAACCCACAGACTTGCCACATCACTCTCCACTAAACCGGATTAAGGATTATTTAATCCCTTGGCACCTAAACACTTATTTAAACAATAATCCACCCAAAAATGGATTAAACCTGTGTTCTTCATGTTCATAACACAAATTGGGTATTTGTTAATTACCAACATTTAGCCTCTAATCACCTCCAGAATTACAATTAAGGTGACACTAAACACATCCCCACCCTTAAACCCTATTCCACATCACCACATGAGTCACATGATAAACCCCCTTCACACGGTTTTTGAACAAAATGCCAAAACATGCCAGGGAATCTACCACCCACATTCAGCTTCAAACTTAAGCTTCATTGTAAGCCTTTGGATGCACTTTCACCTTGGACACCTCACACAAACAGCCAATTCTCTTCGCATGATGCCAAGACATTCAAACAAGACAAGGGGCATTTTGGGACTTCTACTGCATTAGGGTTCACGTTTTTAGCTTTCTTAGATATCACTTGTAGCCTATAAAAGGCATAGGACCCTTTACATTTATTTTTGCTCTTGAATTTTCCTTTGTTCAAAGTTCTGTAAATCATATATTCAAAGTAATGAAATGTGTTTGAATCTTTGAAGAAAAGTCCATGCCACTCGTCTTTACTGCTTGTTTATGTTTAATGATTGCTAAAACCTGAATCTCAAAACGTTTTCACAAGGAGTGTGCAAAAGTTTGCACATTTTCCTATAGCTTGATATTTTGCTAAGTTTCTTTGTACACATTGGAATTCTTGGGCTATAAAGCTGATCATAGCACCCTGATATTGTGATACCAAGGTGTTGTGAAGCTTATAACTTGGGGATAATCAAGTGTGGGGTACAAAAGTTGCATTAATCAAGGCTTTGTCACTTTACTGTTTTTATATAATTGCTTCTAACCTTGTTGAATCTTAGTAGGAGTTTGTGTGGAAGCTTGTGCTTGTTCTTGCTAGCACATAAGCTCAAAATTCGTGGGTGTGGATGTACATCCATGATGTTTGCACCTTTCTACTAAAAATCTGGTTAAAATCTTGATTTTTGGTGAATTTGTGTGTTGCTTGAGTTCTTGCTGAATTTGTGATCTAATCTTGTTCAATACTGCATATTATACTTGTTAATGTGTTTGATAGGGCTTGGGTAGTCTTGGAATACACTTATACTGGTTTAAAATGAATTTGAAAAAGATAAGGGTGTTTGGGATTATCTGTTTAAGATCATAAGTTGCTATTGTGTTGTTGAAAGTTGTTGTGTATGCTTGTTATCTGTTATTTACTTGGTTGAGAACTAAAACATGCAAGTTATTGGGTTTAAAACCTTGAATCAAACATTGTGTTATATCTCATTGGATTTGACTGATTTTGACCTAAGATTTTGGAAATATCTAGAATATATGCATGCTTAGGGCTAAAAGTTGTTAAATCATTGTTTATACAACCTATGTGATAGATTTGAGTGTTTGAATTTGGCTTGTTGGTCAAGTGTATCAGCAAAAGTAAAAATCTGCATGTTCATAGTTCATCAGTAACTTTTTGTGCTTGAATCTTGACCTACACTTTGAACCATTGCATGAAACCTGTTTAGACTTGTTCATTTAAGTTTATTATTGCTTGTGTGTGCATTTGGTGAAGTTTGGTTGGCTGAATTGTGCTAAAAGTGCTTATTGAACCATAACTGCTTATTTGTTCAAGTTTGGTGCATGTCTGGTGCTTAAATGAAATAACTGTACTAATTGGCTATTTGAGATTGTGATTTCTTTGTTGTTATTGACTCCTTATGATTAGCTGATCATTTGAGTGCCTTTGTGAAACTTGAATCCACAAAAAAGTCACTAAAGACAAATAGTCAATTAAGTCAAGCAGTAGAAAAAGTTTCCACTGCTCAACACCCAAAACTAGCCCCTGCTAGTGTAATTTTTCAGTTATCTTATTAATAAGCCATATTGGTTTATCCAGACCTGCAACAACTTACTTTTTGTGATAAATCTTCATCATTTGACCCATTTGATTGAACTAGAGCTTATCAGACTTTGACTTTGACTTTTTGCTAGAAAACTCAAAAAGTTGACTTTTTAATTAAGTGCTTATTTGCTTATTCCAGCTTATTGAGTGTGCTTATTGAAAAACTTTTTGTTGATTAAGCTTAGTTAAGTCATTTAAAAGCTTTTGAAACTTGAATCAGCTCTTGGGTGGCCTAGAACTCGAAAACGACTATTTTATCATTTTGTGAAGATAGCTTATTGCTTTTCAGGCTTATTCCTTGTGCTTATTTCAAATTTCTTTTTACATAACTCTTAAGTAACTCAAAAGAAGCTTGTGTGCCTAATTTGAGCTTATGGCATCAGCTTATAGCTTAATGGGCCAAAAAGCCCATTAAGAACAAGATGCTTTGAAATAAGCTAGCTTATACTCATTTTCAGCTTTTGGGCCTTCGGATTTTTATGTTTAAAATAAAATTTTGAGTCAGATAGGAGTTTATGGGCTTATTTGGACAACATTTTTCTTATTGGGCCTTAAAAAGCCCATTAAGCTAACTGTTTGGACTTTTGGCCCATTCTAGGCCCATTAGGGGTATTTAGGTAATTTCAACTTCATTTTTGTGTTTATTAGGTTAAAATAAAGTAGTTTGCAAGTTTTAAAATTTTTTATAAATTTTGTATTTTTAATATTATTTTATTATTATTTTATTATTTAAAATTTAAAATTTATATTTTTAAAGTTTTTATATTTTTCTTAGGTTAAATACATTAAGTTAGGAATTTTTCAATTTTTAGAATATTTTTATTATCCTTAGATTAGTTTTTATAATTCTTTTAAGTTTAAATAGTTTTTAATTGTTTTTAAATAGTTTTTATTAATTTTTAAATTTTCAAAAATAGTTTTAAATTAAGTTAAGTCATTTTAGAGGTTTACAATTGAAAAAATCTAATTTTGGGCTTTGTGTTAATTAAATTGATTTTTTGGGCTTTAATTAGTATTAAAAAATATTATTTAATTAAATAAAAGGTTTGAGTGATTTTTGATTTTTTGTAAACTCTAATTACATTATTTAGGATTTATTGCAATTTTCTAGGAATTTTTCGGGTAAAATTTTAATTTTGCTAATTTTTACGGTTTTATGTGTACGACTTTATCGTCTTAGTTTAATTCGTCATCGTAACCGTCATTCTCTTCTAATCTCATTTCTATTTTCTTTTCTCATAATCATAATCACATCATTAATCATCTCTTAACATACACACCAAGCCTCCTTGAGAACGATCCCCACTTTGGGTCATAACTTGTGGTTTTCCTAAATCACTTGTTAATACTTGCCCTAATTACGCTTTGTTTTCCTAAACAAGGTTGTAAAATACAACTATCATTTTGGCGCCGCTGCCGGAGAGGCGTGTTGTGTTTTGATTTGGCAATTGTTGTTTTTATATATAGCCATAATAGCTAATTGTATTAGTATCACTCTACTAATACGTATTATCGGTTTTTCGTTTTTTGTGTGAATATTATTAATATATTGTATACGTAGAACAATAAATTCACAAGTACTCCATAAGTGTGAAAACACAACCTTGACTTGGGAGGTCATTACCCAATCATTGTATTCGAATCTCAAACAAGAAAGAAAAGGAAAAAATAGATAAATACTTTCGTTAAGCTCGATTTTGAAAAATACAAACTATAAGGTGGGTATAAGGCGGGTATTATAAAATATACCCTAAGGAAAAAGACTCTTAAGTGCTTCGCGCCGCCTCGTTTCCCCGCTTGCTTGTGAGTATTTTGAGATTGAAGGCTAATTGAGGGTTTTGCCGCCCAAAGTATTATTAAGTATCATATATACTTTCTTGGTTTCATTTGATTAAACCCTCTTGAACGTTTTGGTGTTCCACCAACGTTCTAAATTCATCGAAGGCCTTCACTTCACGTGATCGTTTTCATTCCTTGAGGCTTCTTTAATCAAGATATTTGATTAAGGAGGAGATTTGTAGCTTTTGGTCTACTTAATACAATCACAAAAATCCAAAAAAAGTAAAAACAATCAAAAACCACAAAAAATTGGAAAAATACAAAACACCAAAAAGAATCTTCTTTGCTCATCCCCTCGTTGTACGTGACGTTTATGCAAACCCGCAACCAAGCAAGACGTGCATGTAAACGAAGAAACCGAAAGGAGTCAACACCTACTCCTAATCTTTCTAGTGAGGAATCTCCTATTGACGAACCTATCCCGTTAGAGAGGAACCAACCATGGAGAATCGAACTATGATGGAGTTACTTCAAGCACCCACCGAGGGTTATGGAGAGGCTATTGTAATTCCCGCTATCCTTGCGGAGAATTTTAAAGTAAAAACGGGTGTGTTGTCGATGATCCAAAACAACAAATTCCGTGGTAATGAAAAGGACAACCCGTACAACCATATCCGCCAATTCAATCGTCTTACCGCCACTTGCAAATTTAAGGATGTTGCTAATGACTCGATTAAGATGATTCTTTTTCCGTATTCCTTAGCGGGGCCCGCTAAAATTTGGTTAGAGAAAGAGCCACCCAATTCTATATTGACGTGGAAGGATCTCGTTTCTAAGTTTGTGAACCAATTTTTCCCGCCCTCTAAGACTACGCATTTGAAAAACGAGATTTCAAAATTTTCACAAGAATTTAATGAGAGTTTTTCAACGGCTTGGAATAGGTTTAAGTAAAATGTTACATGAGTGTCCTCATCACGGTTTTTCCTACTTGCATCAAACTGACAAGTTTTACAATGGACTTAATGATCATGAAAGGGATTATCTAAATGCCGCCGCGGGTGGTAATTTTTTGTGTAAAACGGTTGAGGATGATTTGGTGATAATTGAGAATAGATCTAAGGTGTATAGTCCTCGTAGCACGTCGAGTGTTCGTAAGGCTTCGTCTTCGACTTCACCTTCTTTGTCTAATACCATCGATGCTTGCCAAATTGAGGCGAACTTGGAAAACAAAATCTTTGATAAGCTTAAAGGAGTTTTAATTGAATTCAAAGTTGGAGAAGAAAGTGCTCCCGCTACGGCTAAAGCGGTTGAGGCTTCATGTATGTATTGTGATGGAGGTCATGGTTTCTCCGAGTGCATTACCAACGGTGGTAACACTTCGAGTGCCTACGCGGCCACGGGAACTTACAAACAAAACGGTCAAGTTACCCGCTCTAATCAATTGACTCCACCGGGTTTTGCTTAAGATCAAAATGATAATAACAACTATCAAAACAATCAAGTTGGTTTCAAAAACAATTACAAAGGAAACTATGGGAATCAAGGGGCTAATAATCAAGTTTCAAACAAAAATCAAAGTGATTTTCAAAACAACAACAAAGGTTTGCAAACTTTGAAAGATCTTCCAAATGAATTTGTTGAATACGCTAATGGAAACGATGCTAGGTTTGACAACATTCAAAGAGAAATCATTAGCCTAAGATCCGAGTTTAAGAAGGACTTGAAGAAGGAGTTGAAAAACGAGTTAGCAAATGAGCTTAAAATCCATACAAACAAAATGGAAGGAAATGTAACTAAGTTACAACAAAACCAACAAAAAATGGAACAAGGGCAACATGAAATTAAGCAAGAAATGATTAAGGCCAAGAAGAGGCAATCCATGTTTGAGGACAAAATTTCATCTATGTTTGAGGCTATTATGTGCAAACCGTCTTCGAGTAGTCTTCCTACTAACACCATATCGAACCCTAAGGGAGAGATGAAAGTGATTACCACACGTAGTGGTAAGACACTTAAGGAACCGACTCCTCAAGCAATTGCTCCTACGGAGGATGCAATTGAGGAAGAACCCGAGGTGGTGGTCGAAAAGGAGCATGTCCAAATCCCACGAAGTACCGCTCATGCCACACATACGGTTGACCCATTACCATATTTGGAACCCGAGATTCCAAAGGCTATGCCTATGCCTCAACCCACACCACCTTTCCCCTATCTATCGAGACTTAGAAAGGAGAAACGTCAAAAGAGCGACAATTACCAATTTGAGCTTTTTATGAAAATGTTTCGTGATTTTCACTTTAATGTGAGTTTCGCCGATGCTTTGGTCATGATGCCTCGATTTGCCGCTAACTTTAAGAGTATGTTGAACAACAAGGATAAATTGCAACAATTTTCTAGTTGTTCATCGGTTTATCTTAATCGCATACCTAAAAAAGTCGGTGATCCCGGTAAATTCTTGAATCCTTGTGCAATCCAAGATATGGAAGAATGTTATGCCTTGGCCGATCTCGGTGCTAGTATTAACTTGATGCCACTTGAAATTTTCAAGTCGCTCAATCTTCCTAATATTACTCCTTCACTAATGTCTATCGAGTTGGCCGACCATTCCACGATTCCCGCATGTGGATTGGCGGAAGACGTTTTTGTGAAAGTGGGAAAGTTCTATTATACGGTAGACTTTATCATTGTTGATATTCCCACGGATCCTCAAGTTCCTCTCATTTTAGGTCGTTCGTATTTAGATACGTCTATGGCTTTGATAGATGTTCATGCTAGAAAGATCACCTTACGTTTCAACGACGAGGAACTTGTTATAAACGCAACTCAAAACTCTCAAATTTCTCATGTTTATTCCGTTGCAACCATAAACCTCGTTGATATGATTGACGTTGTTTGCGAGGAATTTTCACAAGAAGTTCTAGGTATTGGTGATGATGAAAATAGTGGCAATCCCACTATGTTAGATTCCATTCTTGATAACTCGACACCAACCTTCACTCCATTTGAAGGTGGTGGTTTTACGTTGGAAGAATTCGATGTTCCACGTACTTGTGACGAAGACCTCGACAATGATGAGGACTTCTCGATTATCAAGGATTTTCTTAACGATTTCCCATTTCCTCCACCCGAGGAGGTTATGAGTATCAAGCCCAAATCTTTAATTGAAGAACCACCTATCCTCGAGTTGAAAGATTTACCTCCTCATCTAGAATATGTCTTTTTGGAGGAGGACGACAATTTGCCTGTTATTATTTCGAAAGAACTTTCAAATGATGAAAAAACCGTACTTGTCGATGTTCTAAAGGATGACAAAGGGGCAATTGCGTGGACGTTATCCGACATTAAGGGGATCGATCCCAAATTTTGTACCCACAAAATCTTAATGGAGGAGGATTATAAGCCCGCAATCCAATGTCAAAGGAGGGTGAACCCCAAAATTCACGATGTCATCAACAAGGAGGTCCTAAAACTCCTTGACGCGGGAATGATTTACCCTATTTTCGATAGCCCTTGGGTGAGTCCTATTCATTGTGTCCCTAAGAAGGGAGGAATGACTGTTGTGCCAAACGATGCCAACAAGTTAATTCCACTAGACTCGTGACCGGATGGAGAGTGTGCATTGAGTATCGTAAGTTGAATGAAGCCACTCGATAAGACCATTTTCCCTTGCCCTTCATGGACCAAATGTTGGAGCGTCTTGCGGGAAACGATTTCTATTGCTTTTTAGATGGTTTTTCCGGTTACTTCCAAATCCACATCGATCCTCGTGATCAAGAAAAAACTACGTTTACGTGTCCATATGGAACGTTTGCCTATCGTAGAATGCCATTCGGACTTTGCAATGAACCGGGAACCTTTCAAAGGTGCATGATGGCTATTTTTCATGATATGATCGAGAAGACGATGAAAGTCTTCATGGATGACTTTTCCGTGTTTGGTAGTTCGTTCACTTCGTGTTTGTCGAATCTTGAGAGAATGTTGAAGCGTTGTGAGGAAACAAACCTTATGCTTAATTGGGAAAAATGTCATTTTATGGTTAAAAGTGGAACCGTCTTAGGGCACAAGGTTTTGAAAGCGGGGATTGAGGTAGATCAAGCTATGGTAGACGTCATCACCAAATTACCTCATCCCAAAACCGTTAAGGGAGTTAGGAGTTTCCTAAGCCACGCGGGCTTTTATCGTCGATTCATCAAGGATTTTTCACAGATCTCTCGACCTATTACACATCTCCTTGAGAAAGATGCACGTTTTGTCTTTGACGAAGATTGTGTACGAGCCTTTGAAATCCTTAAGAGGAAACTAACCGAAGCTCCCGTTCTTGTTGCTCCCAATTGGAACCTCCCCTTTGAGCTCATGTGTGATGCTAGTGACTACGCTATTGGGGCCGTATTGGGGCAACGCCATGAAAAACACTTCTTGCCTATTCACTATGCTAGCAAGACGATGGCCGAGGCTCAACTAAAATACACTACAACGGAGAAGGAGTTCCTTCGTGGTGTATGCATTTGAGAAATTCTAACGTTATCTCGTCTTTACTAAATGAATAGTGTATACGGATCATTCTTCTATCAAGTATCTTATGGCTAAACAAGATGCTAAGCCAAGATTACTTCGTTGGATTCTCCTCCTTCAAGAATTTGATCACGAAATTGTTGATAAAAAAGGAGCCGAGGATCTAGCGGTCGATCATATTTCTCGTTTGGAAGATCCCCACCAAAGTGTTTACGAGCCCAAGGAAATCACCGAAACATTTCCGCTCGAGACACTTGGTGTAGTGAATTCTAAGCTTGATTCTTCCACCCCATGGTTTGCGGAAATCGCAAACTACCATGCGGGCAACTTCATCATCAAGGGTATGGCGACTCGAGAAAAACGAAAATTCTTTCGTGACGTCAAGTTCTATTTTTGGAACGACCCTTACTTGTTTCGAACTTGTGCGGATCAAATTATTCGACGTTGTGTCTTTGGTACCGAAGCTTCTAACATCCTTAGAGCTTGTCACGAGGGACCCATGGGTGGTCACCATGGTGATAATCTCACGGCTAAGAAGGTCTTTGTTGCCGGTTTCCTTTGGCCTACTATTTACCAAGATGCACATGAACTTGTGAAGTCGTGTGACTCATGCCAACGACAAGGAAAAGCCTCACAAAAAGATGAAATGCCACAAAATATCATCCAAGTGTGTGAGATCTTTGACGTTTGGGGCATTGAATTTATGGGGTTGTTCCCATCATCTCGTGGTAATAAGTACATCCTTGTCGTCGTGGACTACCTATCTAAGTGGGTGGAAGCTAAGGCTTTGCCCACCAATGATGCTCGTGTGGTAGTCAAGTTTTTGAAAATCTTGTTTTCTCGGTTTGGAACCCCTCGTGCGATCATAAGCAATCGTGGAACCCATTTTTGTAACGACCAATTCGAAAGGTTCCTAAGGAAATATGGGGTTACACATCGTCTTTCTACGGCTTATCACCCACAAACGAGTGGGCAAGTCGAGGTTTCAAACCGAGCTTTGAAGAGGATCTTGGAGAGATCCATTGGGGAAAACCGACAATCTTGGTCGGATAAGTTGGACGATGCTTTATGGGCCTTTAGGACCGCTAATAAGACGCCCGTCGGGTGCACTCCTTATAAGCTAGTGTATGGGAAGAATTTTAACTTTCCAATTGAAGTCGAACACAAAGCTTATTGGGCCCTAAAGCATTGTAATGATGATATGGAGACCGCGAGAAAACACCAGAAAATGCAATTAAATGAATTAGATGAATTAAGGGATATTGCTTATGAAATTCATTGATTTATAAAGAAAAGACTAAAAAGTTGCATGATTCAAAAATTAAAAACCGGGTTTTTAACATTGGGGATCAAGTTTTGCTTTTTAACTCTCGTTTGAAAATCTTTTCCGGTAAGTTGAAATCCCGTTGGTCCGGTCCATTCACCGTGACTCAATTTTTTCCATATGGGACCATCGAGCTAGCTCAAAATGATGGCCCAATTTCAAGGTGAATGGACATAGGTTGAAGCACTACTTTGGCGGGGAAGTTCCATCCTTGAACTACCTCGACCAAATCACCTTCCCTAATGATAATTAGTATTGAGGGGATCGAGTCGAGCTCATGACTCGGTAATAAAAAACGAGGTGCCTCGTGGGGGAGTCCCATGCTTATCCTACGTATATATTATCGCTTTCTAATGTTGTAACATGTGGGGATTTGTGCCCTTCCAACATTTGTTCCGTGTTTATTTATGAATTGTGGATTTTAGATGATCATTATATTCACGATTGGAGCCTCTCGTGTTCGTTTTATGGGAGCACTCGATCGTTTTCTTTGAAGACTTTCTCAATATCCATGATATATCCTTTGATGTTCTAACCTTAGGTTTATAGCACACTTCATAAACGACTTTAAATTTAACGGTTACACCCTTTCCATGCTAGATTAGGCATTTGACTACGTCTCTAGTATGGGGGTGTTTGCACCCCTAGACTCGAAACATTGAGGACAATGTTTAAATTTAGTATGGGGGGGTGAATAGATACTTGCCTTGCCAAACCTTCACGCTTTCCAAAGTTTATATTTTTGTTTATCGTTTTGTTGCAAAATAAGGCTAAAAATAGCCAAATTTTAAATTTTTTTCTCATGTTTTATAAGTGTTTGAAGACACGAATGTAGGTTTTACGATGGCGAGAATAGGAGTAATTTTTGACTCGACCGTGCGTGTTGAGCACTTAGCTTTGATTCCTTAACTTCACATTAGGCTAAGTCTCTTAAATGTGGACGAGAAATGATAGAGTTAATTATAAGTTACTATGCTAAACGTAGAGTACTCGTATTCTTTCAAAAACTCATGTGTTCTCGTTGTTTGCTTATTATCCATTCGCTTGTAAATATCTTTTGCTTAATAAATATTGACTTAGCGGTTTAGTCTTGATTGTTGGTTTCTAGTCTTTTCTAGTTGCTTCCATGTAATTAAATTGCGAAGACATTAAGGTATCGCCAGCGTCACGGTTTTGAAGTATTGGCACCCGAATAATCGAAAGCTTCACCCAATAATAAGATTTCAAGTGCTCACCTATATCAAGCAAACAATTTGAAGCTCACAAGGCCGAAAACTCTATGCAAAATTGAAAGTGAATCAAGCCTTAATCTTTGAAGCTTTAAAGATCCAAAATTCGCCTTAGCGTGAGGATATACGTCTTTGGCTAATAAAACCACCTATGAGGTGGATAATAAAAGGCAAGGAAAAACCGAAGTCATAATAAAAGCTTCATGGCGAAGTTGAATAAAAGATGGAGGTAAACCTATGATTATAAGGCCCTTTCGTTAGGGGGCGTATAAAATTCTTGGTAATAAGTCTCATGTTCAAAACCGTTATAAAACCGTGTTTATCGATCCTTCTTGTTGACTTAAAATTTTGACATCGTTGTCTATTAGGAGGGGTTATTAATTTGATGGTCTTGGTTACACCGTTGGGACTCTATTTTTAGACCTAAATCTCTATTATCGCATAATTCAAACAATGTATCCTCGTGAAACATTTAAGACAAAATAAAATATAAGAGATACAACTTAGGAAAATGGGAGGATAAGTACGTGATTAGGGCATATGAGTAGTGTTAGCATTACTAACTTATAATGACAATGATCTCGTTGCACGCTTGGCATGTAATTTGGGTGAAAAACGAGGACGATGAAATTATTTCTAACAAAGCATTCACGTGTTCTTATTCTATGAACCTAAACGTCCTATTTTATGATGAAAATCATACATTATGTCTAAAACGCAAGTAGTAGTAATAGTAGTAGTGTAGCTAATTTATCATTCAATAAAAGTAAATAAAAATGAATTTTGGAGATGCTACGATACTTTATTCTAGCATTGCGTGAGGGCACGTCAATGGTTTAGTATGGGGGAGTGATGAGACTGCTTTTATACATAGTCTCATCGTCCAAAAAGGGCTTTAAATACATAAAATATAATGAAAATGGCCAAATATATGCTTGTGTTTGTTGCTTGTGTATTTTAGGTACGGATATTGAGGAAATGACAAAAGATCACAAGAATCATACAAAAACGAACACGGGAAACGAAGTCGCACAATGAACCAAGCCCTAATGAAGAATTTTCCAAGACAAACCCTTGAAAATTTGAAGATTATGAAAGAAGGGTCCTCCAATATTGAATAATTGACACTTTAAACCCTTGTATCTTCATAATTACAAGATTAGTCCTTAAAGTTTGTGAATATTGCAAAAGGGCCCTCCACTTTAAAGAATTGGCATTTTTAGTCCCTCAACAAAACTAAATTGTCAATATTAGTCCTCCTCAAAGTCAAACATACCATAAAGGACTTCAAGTTACAAGAAATTACAAGTTTGGTCCTTTAAATATATCAAATTGCAAAAAGGACCCTTGACTTTGAAGAAATGGCAAAAATGTTCCCTCATAAATCATGACTTGGCAAATTCAGTACTCTAAGAAGTCAAACAAACAAGTCAAGACCATTAACTATGAAGAAAATGCCAAATCAGCCCATCAAGAATCAAGAATTGGCAAGAAATACCCCTGAAAATACTCTGGAAAAGTATTTGGGGAAAAAGTGTGAAGTTGGAATCTTTGCTAACAAAGGAAATCTGGATTTGGCTTATTTATTTGCAAGTGAAAGAAGTATAAGAGATGGGGGGTTATTTCTGGCTGACAACAATACTTACCTAGACCACTCTCCACATGACACGTGCCCCACTATCTAGTTTTAACCAATCACAACCCACAAACTTGCCACATCACTCTCCACTAAACCGGATTAAGGATTATTTAATCCATTGGCACCTAAACACTTATTTAAACAATAATCCACCCAAAATGGATTAAACCTGTGTTCTTCATGTTCATAAAACAAATTAGGTATTTGTTAATTACCAACAATTAGCCTCTAATCACCTCCAGAATTACAATTAAGGTGACACTAAACACATCCCCACCCTTAAACCCTATTCCACATCACCACATGAGTCACATGATAAACCCCCTTCACACGGTTTTTGAACAAAATGCCAAAACACGCCATGGAATCTATCACCCACATTCAGCTTCAAACCTAAGCGTCATTGTGAGCCTTTGGATGCATTTTCACCTTGGACACCTCACACAAACAGCCAATTCTCTTCACATAATGCCAAGACATTCAAACAAGACAAGGGGCATTTTGGGACTTCTACCGCATTAGGGTTCACGTTTTTAGCTTTCTTAGATATCACTTGTAGCCTATAAAAGGCATAGGACCCTTTACATTTATTTTTGCTCTTGAATTTTCCTTTGTTCAAAGTTCTGTAAATCATATATTCAAAGTAATGAAATGTGTTTGAATCTTTGAAGAAAATTTAAGTGCCACTCATCTTTACTGCTTATTTATGTTTATTGATTGCTAAAACCTGAATCTCAAAACGTTTTCACAAGGAGTGTGCAAAAGTTTGCACATTTCCCAATAGTTTGATATTTTGCTAAGTTTCTTGGTACACCTTGGAATTCTTGGGCTATAAAGCTGATCATAACACCCTGATATTGTGATATTAAGGTGTTGTGAAGCTTATAACTTGGGGATAATCAAGTGTAGGGTACAAGAGTTGCATTAATCAAGGCTTTGTCACTTTACTGTTTTTATATAATTGCTTCTAACCTTGTTGAATCTTAGCAGGAGTTTGTGTGGAAGCTTGTGCTTGTTCTTGCTAGCACATAAGCTCAAAATTCGTGGGTGTGGATGTACATCCATGAGGTTTGCACCTTTCTACTAAAAATCTGCTTAAAATCTTGATTTTTGGTGAATTTGTGTGTTGCTTGTGTTCTTGCTGAATTTGTGGTCTAATCTTGTTCAATACTCTATATTATACTTGTTAATGTGTTTGATTGGGCTTGGGTAGTCTTGGAATACACTTATACTGGTTTAAAATTGATTTGAAAAAGATAAAGGGTGTTTGGGATTATCTGTTTAAGATCATAAGTTGCTATTGTGTTGTTGAAAGTTGTTGTCTATGCTTGTTATATGTTATTTAATTGGTTGAGAACTAAAACCTGCAAGTTATTGGGTTTAAAACCTTGAATCAAACATTGTGCTATATCTCGTTGGATTTGACTGATTTTGACCTAAGATTTTGGAAATATCTAGAATATATGCATGCTTAGGGCTAAAAGTTGTTAAATCATTGTTTATACAACCTATGTGATAGATTTGAGTTTTTGAATTTGGCTTGTTGGTCAAGTGTATCAGCAAAAGTAAAAATCTGCATGTTCATAGTTCATCAGTAACTTTTTATGCTTGAATCTTGACCTACACTTTGAACCATTGCATGAAACCCGTTTAGACTTGTTCATTTAAGTTTATTATTGCTTGTGTGTGCATTTGGTGAAGTTTGGTTGGCTGAATTGTGCTAAAAGTGCTTATTGAACCATAACTGCTTATTTGTTCAAGTCTGGTGCATGTCTGGTGCTTAAATGAATTAACTATACTAATTGGCTGTTTGAGATTGTGATTTCTTTGTTGTTATTGACTCCTTATGATTAACTGATCATTTGGGTGCCTTTGTGAAACTTGAATCCACAAAAAAGTCACTAAAGACAAATAGTCAATTAAGTCAAGCAGTTGAAAAAGTTTCCACTGCTCAACACCCAAAACTAGACCCTGCTAGTGTAATTTTTCAGTTAGCTTATTAATAAGCCATATTGGCTTATCCAGACCTGCAACAACTTACTTTTTGTGATCAATCTTCATCATTTGACCCTTTTGATTGAACTGGAGCTTATCAGACTTTGACTTTGACTTTTTGCTAGAAAACTCATAAAGTTGACTTTTTAATTAAGTGCTTATTTGCTTATTCCAGCTTATTGAGTGTGCTTATTGAAAAACTTTTTGTTGATTAAGCTTAGTTAAGTCATATAAAAGCTTTTGAAACTTGAATCAGCTCTTGGGGTGGCCTAGAACTCGAAAACGACTATTTTGTCGTTTTATGAAGATAGCTTATTGCTTTTTCAGGCTTATTCCTTGTGCTTATTTCAAATTTCTTTTTACAGAACTCTTAAGTAACTCAAAAGAAGCTTGTGTGCCTAATTTGAGCTTATGGCATCAGCTTATAGCTTAATGGGCTAAAAAGCCCATTAAGAATAAACTGCTTTGAAATAAGCTAACTTATACTCATTTTCAGCTTTTGGGCCTTCAGAGTTTTGTGTTTAAAATCAAATTTTGAGTCAGATAAGAGTTTTTGGGCTTATTTGGACAACATTTTTCTTATTGGGCCTTAAAAAGCCCATTAAGCTAACTGTTTGGACTTTTGGCCCATTATAGGCCCATTAGGGGTATTTAGGTAATTTAAACTTCATTTCTATGTTTATTAGGTTAAAATAAACTAGTTTGCAAGTTTTTAGAATTTTTTATAAATTTTGGATTTTTAATATTATTTTATTATTATTTCATTATTAAAAATAAAATTTAGATTTTTCAAGTTTTTATATTTTTCTTAGGTTAAATACATTAAGTTAGGAATCTTACAATTTTTAGAATATTTTTATTGTCCTTAGATTAATTTTTATAATTATTTTAAATTTAAATAGTTTTTAATTGTTTTTAAATAGTTTTTATTAATTTAAAAAATTTCGAAAATATTTTTAAATTAAGTTAAGTCATTTTAGAGGTTTACAATTGAAAAAAAATCTAATTTTGGGCTTTTTGTTAATTAAATTGATTTTTTAGGCTTTAATTAGCATTAAAAAATTATTATTTAATTAAATAAAAGGTTTGAGTGATTTTTTATTTTTTGTAAACTCTAAATACATTATTTAGGATTTATTGCATTTTTCTAAGACGTTTTAGGGTAAAATTTTAATTTTGCTACTTTTTACGGTTTTACGTGTACGACTTTATCGTCTTAGTTTAATTCGTCATCGTAACCGTCATTCTCTTCTAATCTCATTTCTATTTTCTTTTCTCATAATCATAATCACATCATTAATCATCTCTTAAAACACACACCAAGCCTCCTTGAGAACGATCTCACTTTGGATCATAACTTGTGGTTTTCTTAAATCACTTGTTAATACTTGCCCTAATTACGCTTTGTTTTCCTAAACAAGGTTGTAAAATACAACTATCACCGGTAGACCTGCAATAGCATACTGAACCACATCCTCGTCATTAATGGGAGAACCAAGGCTAGCTAGGATGGTCATAAAAGATTCAATCTTTCGAAAATACGCCTCCATGCTTAGATCACCAAGTGTGATTGATCTTAATTCCGCCTTCAAAGCCGAAGTACGAGACGTTTTGTTGTCCTTCACAATTTCAGTAATGAGGTCCCATGCTGCCCTAGCAGATTTTGGGCGTGCTACGACGATCAATTGTTGAAGTGCTTTTGAAAGAGTTGAAAACATCCAGAAGAGAACAATCTTGTCGACCTTGAGTTCTTCGGGGCTGAGAGGAGGGGGATTACTAGTAGCGGTTTCACCCAAGGTGCCATGTATATACTTGGAGACATCATAGCTAAAGCACAATTGATCGAAAAAACTCCCACGAACCATATTTCCAATTGTCCAGATCGAGTTTGACGGGAACCCGAGTGAGGAGATGATGGTGAGTAACCAAGGATAGATTATCTGAGAGGGGTGTAACGGGATCGGATCCGGTCATTTTAGTGGAGTAATGGTGATTAAAAAGTGATACGTACACCGGTAGGATTCGGAGAACAAAAAAACAAAAGCAGATAAAATATAAACTTCATACCTGGATCAAGTATACTGACTTGTTACCTTGAACAATTGAATTGGTTTGTTACCAAAGAACAAACACTAATAACATATAGACTATAGTGATTTTAGGGTTAGGATTTATATGAGGATCGGTTGGTTTTGACTCCATACCATGTAGATTTGCATAATTCTATCTGTGTCATTATCACATTGTCTGATGCAATATATAGCAATACAACGAATCTTCTGGATATGGGCTTTGGCCCAGAACACCTATACTATAGCTAGCATATTACAGATAAATATTAACTACACTAAATATGGAAATACAATCACACGGCTGTTGATGAGCATAAATCACGGGCTAACAGTTTGCAGGAGTGAATGAGGAGGCTGAAGATGTTGAGAAGACGGAAAGGGGTTCTGCGCCAAGTAAAGGTGTGGTTGATGTGGACCGAGGTGTTGGCGAGATTTATGCGAGGTAATAAATAAAATTATATATTTCAAATTTGTGAAAAATAAAACTTAAAAAAGAGGAGGTAATAAATAATACTTTACTCGTTAAATTATAAATATATTAAATGGTGTTAAATGAAAACCATAAATTTTCATTTATTAATTAATAAGTTTAAAAAATAAACAAATACCTTTTATACTTTATAACCTATATATTAAACTAAGAATATTAATTTAAATTTGTTTTATTTATAATCTCGTGCATGCACGAAAATTATACCTAGTCATATAGTATCACTATTTTAATTCAAACATAAGGTTTTAAGGGAGATTAAAAAAATAAGGTACTAAGATTTTCAAACGTATCAGTTGGAAAAATAAAGCATTGAAATATAACAAAAATCCTGAAACAAACTAAGGCCGTCATTATTAATCATATTAAAAAACAAAATGGTGAAATCAATGAAATGAACATGACTAGGAGGAGTTTCAGAATTCAAACTCTCAAGTCGAACAAAGCTGCTGTTCGACAGACAAAAAAACAAGAAGTCCTTGACGTTGCTGCTGCTATGACGAAGAAGCAGCCTACAAAGAAGAAACAGCGTATTGATTCCATGCGCAGTGATGTATCCGCTGGTGTGGTGGAGGTGATAAAAAGAATGATAAGATGTTTGTGTAGATTTGCATAATTCTGTCTGTGTCATTATCCCATCGTCTGATACAATATATTGAAATACAACGTATCTTCTGGATACGGGCTTTGGCCCAGAACACCTATAATACAGCTAGCATATTACAAATAATTATTGACTACACTAAATATGGCAATACAATCACACGGCTGTTTATGAGAATAAATCACGGGCTAACACTCCCATGCAGTTTGATCAGGAGGACATCGGACACTCAAACTAGTGCGAAACTCTTCAAACTAGGAAGAAGGCAACCCTTTTGTAAATATGTCTGCATACTGGTAACGTGAAGGAACATGAAGAACCCGAACCTGGCCAGCAGCAACCAAATCACGAACAAAGTGTATGTCAATCTCAATGTGCTTGGTACGGTGATGTTGAACCGGATTACAAGATAAATACCCGGAACTAACATTATCACAATAGAAAAGGGTAGCAGAAGATAAAGGTGTGTGTAACTCACGGAGTAGATTCCGTTACCAACAGGTCCCGGCAATACTCAGCCTCTGTACTGGAGCGAGAAAGCGTCGGTTGACGCTTAGAGGTCCAAGAGAGGAGGTTGTTCCCAAGAAAAACACAATATCCCGATGTTGATCTCCTGGTGGTGGGACAACCAGCCAATCCACATCCGAATAAGCAACCAAGGATGTATTCGAAGAAGCAAACAACTGTAACCCATAATCCAAAGTACCCTTTACATATCGCAAGATCTGTTTAAGAGCTGAGAAATGAGGCGCCCAGGGATCATGAATGTAAAGACAAATCTGTTGAACAACATAAGAGATATCGGGTCTAGTGAATGTAGGATACAGAAGCGAACTTGCAAGACTTCGATATAAAGTTGAGTCAGATACCGGAGCACCATCATTACCTAGTTTAGACTCAGTATCAATAGGATTCTGACTAGGGTTACAAGTAAGCATGTTTGCCCTCTCAAGAATCTCAATAGCGTATTTCCTTGTGATAAGAATAACCCAGCAGAATCTCGTGTCATAGAAATACCAAAAAAATAATCAAGGGAACCCAGATCTGTCATGGAGAACTCCTAATGCAACGAAGTAATGACCTGTTTTAGGAATGTCTCAGAAGACGCTGTGAGTAAAATGTCGTCAACATATAGAAACAAATAAGCAGTATTTTTCCCCTTTCTGTAAATAAATAAAGATGAGTCACAACAACTATGATGAAACCCAACACGGGTAATATAAGATGCAAAACGCTGGAACCAAGCACGAGGTGCCTGCTTAAGCCCATAAAGAGCACTGTAATAAGCACACATAATCAGGATGCTCATAATCACGAAACCCAGGTGGCTAATGCATAAAAATAGTCTCAACTAAATCTCCATGTAAAAAGGCATTCTTGACATCAAGCTGATGAATTGGCCAATGCCTAGAAGCTGCCAAATGAAGAACAGTCCGTATGCAATTTTTAATAAGTGCATTATATTCGTCACGCATAGCATTTTGCCAATTTGGATCATTAAACACAGCATTATATGATTTAGGTAGATGTGAGACAGTCAACACATGACAATGATACTTTGGATTAGGATGATTAGTCCCGGTACGATAGCGTGTGACCATAGGATGAACCGAGGAAGGATTTGGGTTTAGTGGTGGATCAGTAATGATAAGTGGTGTGTTTGAAGAGCGGGCAGTGGTGGTGGGTGTGTGGGCTGATGAGATGTCGGGTTCAACCGAGGGTGGTGGAGATGGTAGGTGGGTCGTGTGGCTTAATGGAGACGATTGCGCCATGTTTGGAGTTGGGCCGGTTGTAGGGGTGGGGGATTGTTGGTCCGTTTGGTTGGTGGGAGTGATAGGTGTTTATACATTCGTAGTGGGTGTGAGTGTATTTGGTAGTTGTATGTTTATATCTGGTGAATCGTCGAAAAAGGCGTAGGTAGGTGCCACGGGTGGTGTGGTAGACCCATAAGGAAAAATTGTTTCATCAAAGGTAACATGACGGGATAAACTAATATTGTTAATGTTCAGGTGAAGGCAACGGTAGCAAGAATGATTAGATGCGTGTCCCATAAAAATTAAAGGTGTGACACGAGGTTCTATTTTGTGGTTGGGATACAAGTGAGGATAACATAAGCACCCAAACGTGCGCATAATGCTATAATCCCGATTTTTGTGTAACAAATGTGTATGTGGTATTTCATTATGAATGGCCGTTGATGGCAAAATATTTAACAAGTGAACAGCCATATTGAGAGCTTCAACCCAAAAGGTGGGTGGAAGATTGGCTTGAAAAAGTAAGGTTCTAATTAGGTTGTTGATAGTATGTACCATGCGTTCGGATTTGCCATTTTGTTGTGAGGTCTTTGGACACGAAAAACGAAAATTAATGCCATTGGTAGCAAAAAGTTTATGTAGGTTACGGTTATCGAATTTACCTCCATGATCACACCGAAACGATTTGATTTCACATTGAAATTGGGTATGAACATATGCACGAAACTACATAAACTTAGACAAAACATTAAATTTATTAAGCAGAGGATAAACTCAAACAAATTGTGAATAATGATCCAAAAACAATACATAATATTTATAACCTGACAAACTCGGAATGGGTGAAGTCCACACATCCGAGTGGATAATATCAAAACTTGAAGTAACCACAGTATTAGAACTAGCAAACGGAACCCTCACGTGTTTGCCAAGCTGACAAGCATGACAAAGAGCGGGAGGTTTCTCTTTATTACACGCAATAAAATGACTAGAAACAAGGCAACGTAACACTTCACTTCTTGGATGTCCAAGACATTTGTGCCACATATGTTGACTGACAAGAAAAGCTTGAGGAATCGGAGAAGGAGCTGTGACTGGGTAAAGATCCCCTGTACTATCAAAGCGGAGAAGCACTCGACGCGTCATGAAGTCCTTAACAGAAAAACTAAACGCATCAAATTCAAGGGTGTAATTATTATCGCGAACAAATTGACGAACATAAATAATATTTTTAACAATATGAGGTGTAATCAGGATATTATTGAGATGAAGAGACCTAAATGGAGTTGGCAAAATACTATGGCCCGTATTGGTGACGGGTATAGAGTAGCCGTCACTAACCGAGACAGATGGAAAAATACACTTATTAAAAACTTCATTAAGACTAGTACTTGAATTATTTAAATGAGAACTCACACCTGTGTCCATATTCCAGGCACCTTTAGTAGGATCATGAAGCGTCCCGACGGTAAAAGCGTGTGATAGTGTGGTCTCTTGTCCCGGAATAACCAATGACCCGGTTTGAGCTGCGGGTTGAACAATATGAGCCTGGACAATAGGGATATGCTGGGTCGATGTCGTGGACTGGATCGGATAGGTAAAACTAGGTAGTGGGCATATGGTATGAAGTTGGGCCTGGGGATAGGGATAGTAATATGGACTTGGGATTGTTTGATAAGCTAATGGACCAGATGGTATATATTATATTCAAGTAGTATCTTTAGAAGTAGAAGATACTCCTGTATTTTTCCCATTCATAAAATCCAATGTGTCTAAAAGTTTGACCAAAAGTGCATCGGTATTATTGGAGGCCACTGTTTGAGAACCACAACTACCACTAGGTTTAGCCTATGCATTGTGAACAAAAAACACTTATCACCGTAACGACATGATCCTTTTGCAAAGTTAAAACATGGTTTCGAAGATTTAACGAGCGTACAAGAGGGGCCACGATTTGTACCTGATTGAGCCACAAGAACCATAGGAGAGGATGATGTGGAATCCTCGTGTAGAGAAAGTTACTTGGTTTTCAACCGCATCTCTTCGGCGACTAACAAAGAACACGCTGTTTTAAGGTCGGGCAAGTGTCCTTGTAATGCATATAGCCACATACTTGATCATATTTAGCCGGTAGACCTGCAATAGCATACTGAACCACATCCTCATCATTAATGGGAGAACCAAGGCTAGCTAGGATGGTCATAAGAGATTCAATCTTTTAAAAATACGCCTCCATGCTTAGATCACCAAGTGTGATTGATCTTAATTCCTCCTTCAAAGCCGAAGTACGAGACGTTTTGTTGTCCTTCACAATTTTAGTAATGAGGTCCCATGCTGCCTAAGCACATTTTAGGAGTGCTACAACGATCATTTGTTGAAGTTCTTTTGAAAGAGTCGAAAAGATCCAGGAGAGAATAATCTTGTCGACCCTGAGTTCTTCGAGGTTGAGAGGAGGGGGATTACTAGTAGCGGTTTCACCCGAGGTGCCATGTATATACTTGGAGACATCATAGCTAAAGCACAATTGATCGAAAAAACTCCCACGAACCATAATTCCAATTGTCCAAATCGAGTTTGACGGGAACCCGAGTGAGGAGATGATGGTGAGTAACCAATGATAACTTATCTAAGAGGGGTGTAACGGGATCGGATCCGGTCATTTTAGTGGAGTAATGGTGATTAAAAAGTGATACGTACACTGGTAGGATTTGGAGAACAAAAAAAGAAAAACAGATAAAATATAAAGTTCATACCTGGATCAAGTATACTGACTTGTTACCTTGAACAATTGACTTGGTTTGTTACCAAAGAACAAAAACCAATAACATAGAGACTATAGTGATTTTAGGGTTAGGGTTTATATGAGGATCGGTTGGTTTTGACTTCATACCATGTAGATTTGCATAATTCTGTCTGTGTCATTATCCCATTGTCTGATACAATATATAGCAATACAACGAATCTTCTGGATATGGGCTTTGGCCCAGAACACCTATACTACACCTAGCATATTACAGATAAATATTAACTACACTAAATATGGAAATACAATCACACGGCTGTTGATGAGCATAAATCACGGGCTAACAGTTTGCAGGAGTGAATGAGGAGGCTGAAGATGTTGAGAAGACGGAAAGGGGTTCCGCGCCAAGTAAAGGTGTGGTTGATGTGGACCGAGGTGTTGGCGAGATTTATGCGAAAGGTAAAGGTGCCGGTGGTGAAGCAGAAACAAGTTCCTATCAAGGATACAATTTGGATATTTTTCAGTACTTTTTTTTATTTTGTTCAATTATGTTTTTGTGACCTAAGATATATTGAATATGTGTATGTTTAAAGTGTGATGGAATATTTTATTTGTGTTGAAACATGTGTTGAAAATTTTATATGTATATGACCTAATGTATTTGTACGTTTTTATTTGTCTTATAGCTTAGTTTCTCATGAATGATCATAATAATAATTGACATTTGTTTACTGAAATTATTTACAGGAGGAAGAGGATAGGTGTAACAAGGCAGATAACCCAACGAAACCAAATGCTAAGGCTAAGATTAGTATTTCGATTTGCTCACTTTTACACCGGGACCTTATTAAGCTTTGTTTAGTTGTTAGAAGTTAGTTAACTCAAAAGCTTTGTATGTACTGTAATTGTTTACAGAAAGGAGAGGAAAAGTCCGAAAGACCTAAGAAACAAAAATCCACGGTCAGAAGTCAAAACTCACTTTTATTTATTCTTACAGGACTTGTAAACATTTACTTGTCACAATTATAACTATAGTAATAGTAAGGTGCATCTTCTTTTGGTTGATACAAAAGTTGCTATCTGATAATTTTCTTTTGCATGATATGGATGAAGTTGAGGAAAAGTCCAAGTACAAAAGGCCTGATCTTAAGGTCAAGTCGGCCATTGTACGAGCACGAGTAACCGTACCCTCCGTCACGTTACCATAATCTAATGGTACATTTTGAACCAATACCAAAATGAGATGTCCATTATCGTGATTCATCATATAATTCCATTCTACACGTCCAAGCCTCGTAAGTTTCCTTCACCAACATTGGTGGATGATTATTCGTACCCGAGGGAGGAACGACTTATCCGTAAGAGAAGTATACTCCATTGCGATAATTAAGATTTAAAAATGATAATCTAACGATGAGAGAAAGTAAATGTGCTTGTAGTCGAAAGAACAGTACGGGATTTTACAATTCGTGGACAAACGAAAAATAAATTCGCAGGATTTTACAAACCACCGAAAAAACCTTAAATATTCTTGATTCCTTGATTGGTGATGAAAATTTGATGATTGAAATCCCCTAAAATTTCATTGAAGAATAACCGAAACGAAATGAGCTAATTTCTTAAAAACTTTCTAAGTTATAATCTCAAAAAAAATGAAGAATGTACTATCTCAGAATATTGGAAAATACTATCTCGTAATATTTGATGTTGCTATCTCGGAATATCCTATAGTTAACGTTATCGAAATAACCACTATCTTGGAATAACCACGATCTCGGAATAACCGCGATCTCAGAAGAACCACGATATCGGAATAACCACGTTCTCATAATAACCACGATCTCCGAATATTCAAACTTACAATCTCGGGAAAAAAATACTAAACCACGATCTCAAAATAAACTCTAAACCACGATCTCGGAATAAACTCTAAACCACGATCTCGGAATAAACTCAACCACGATCTCGGAATATGCATTGAACGACGATCTCGGAATATTCATTAAACCACTATCTCGGAATATTCAAATTTTTATGAAAATAAGGCAAGTTTTTGGATCTTCGAAAAGGAAACTTTTACAAGGATTTTCTGGTGAAACGAATTGTACTTCTAAGGTTTTTATCTTCGAAGTTCGCATGGACTAGAAAAATACAAACTTTTTCAAATTTATGACGAAAAATCTAAAATCAAAATTTGTACTTTATATGAACTTTTTCACCAAAAAATCAATCTAAACACCCATTTGGTGTTTTTAACCATAATAAAAAACTCAAATCAAGTCTGTGTGGCGGTGGGCTCAAACCCCGTTGTTGGGTCTACTAGATGTAGATCTTGCAGCCTGTCAAGACCGGTGAATGACTTCTGTAATCACAAGTCAAATCACAAAGAGACTCTATACACAATATGAATGTAGAATATAAATATAATCAAGAGAAACAGAATAACTATAAAGACTTGATCCTTTCTAAGGATTTCTAATATTGATAATGACTAGAACTACGTTTTGTGAAGGTGTGTATAACCCTTCTGCCTAAGGTTCCTTTTATACTGCAAGGAAACCCTAATACATCATTAAAGAAAACGTGTAAAACTGATATGCATATCCTTTCCTAACATATCTCATGCATATCCTAACATAATATTAAGTAAATAATAAAGTTTGACTTCGACTAGGACCAAGAGCAGGACTTGCTCCTACTACGACTAGGACCAGGAGGAACTACATACCTCCTAGTCTACCTATTACATATAACTATTACAATGGTCCTAACAATCCTCCCCTAAACTTGAATTTGACCTGTTGAGTTCAAGTTTCCTGGAAAACGTGCAAAGAAAGCCCGAGGATTGGATCAGCAAAACAAATAGCAGCATCAACAAGATAAGAATCAGAAGAACAGCCGCAACATGAAACACTAGAAGCTTCTCCAAAGCTTGTAACAAATCAGCATCGTGTTGAATCTTTTCAGCAACATGAGCAGATTTGAGGAGCCTTTACCAAGTAGCTGCTCGCTCTTGGGCTAGCTAGTCATTCTGGTGGAATAAGCATCACCCTGGGAGACTAGAACCCAGCCCAACTCTTAGAACGTGAATCAATGGTGAGTGGGAGTACCCTGATGATTTTAGGCAAACCATCACAGCCGTCAACGGATTTGATGCGTCTTTACCAGAATCCGTACCCCTCTGGACTCGCCAACTCTTTGCAATGAAGCATCAGTGAGTTGAACATCCTATAGCTTTAAGCAAGCTATTACAGCTATCAACGGATTTGATAAGATCTTTACCAAGAGCCGTACCCCCTTGGATTAGCCACTTTTCAGTCCAAGACTATGGCAAGTGAAAACCATCCAGTTTTGGGTAACCTGGCAACCATCAACGGATTTGAGAATCGCACCAAGAGCCGTACCCTCAAGGTGAATCAACTTTTTCTTGTCGATTAGACATGGTAAGTTGAGAACCATTTGTTGTGTGGACCACGTCCAACACCAAGTGAAACCAAGTACCAGAACAAACTCAAACCAGGAACCACATTGTGAAACAGCCAAGGGATATTATGTACAAGTATAAAAGCTAAACTGTGTTTAAAGTATAAGCAGATATTATATAAAAAGTAATTTTTTTTTTTGTTTTTTTTTAACTATAAAGAATGAAATGCACCAATCACTGTACATATTGGTGAAAAGAATAAAAATAAGAACAAAAAGTCAAAGTATAAACACTTACAACCCAATCACCTTACATACCAGAAGCTGCCTTCTTATCCGCTAGCAACCGCGCCTGAATACCCTCTACCAAAGCCGTGACCATACTTGACTCATTCCCAGAAGAAGCAGTAGAAATTTGCAAGTGACTGGCCAACATCGCCTCCATGGAAGAAATAGTCAAAGGATACTCCACATCCGTCAGCATAAACACCATATGACCAGATTCTAATTCCAACACATGAACTCCACATCCAGCATATAGCTTCCATCGCAGAATCTCCCATTGGAATTGATCCTTCCATATTCCCGAAACAGGAGCATTTGGAGGAGGATCCAACATCAGCTTAAGATCAGCCCAGATACGGAGACCAGGCCAGGAAGACACCGCCATGGGGTCAAACGGCATACTAGAATCAACAAGCCCAAACAACGCCATAAGATCCATACGGTCAGCCCACGATAACACACCCTGCAAACCCGTTACCAATCGCACAGACCCATCACTCAAAGTAATCCGATGGGAGACGCCACCAGGAAGTGTTGGAGAACTCTCAACTGTATAACCCGTAATGCTCCCATTGCCCGAGGGTAAGTCAGAATCGCTATAAGAAGCTGCATCAATTAAATTCTCAGGATCACGCTTCTCAAAAGGAACTGTCTTACCACGGCGAACACGACGAGCAAGTTTCTGGCGAATGGAACATCGAGGTGTGGGAGCCGAAGGAGTTGATTCAACCTTTACCTTAACTCCAGCAACAGCAGGGGAAGCAGTAAAAGTAGACTCATGAACATGTCCACCCAATGGACCACTAGGAGCTGCATAAGAAGTAGGATTAGGTTGTGTTACAGGAACTGGTGGTGATTAAGATGGCACATCAGATGTAGTAGCAGTAGGTGTGGTGTTATCAACAAAGGTGCTTGCGGGAACAGACGTGGTGGTGGAAGCATGAGTGGTGGTGGTAGTAGCAAATATGGTAGTAGCAGGACCAACAGTAGAACCCATGGGAGCAACCAAGGGTGTAGTAGAAGGACCAACAGAAGTAGCAACAGAACCAGAAGGACTACCAGCAAGACCAGGAGTGGGTACAGACGAAGGACCAGTAGAATCAGCAGGCATAGAAGCAGTCACACCACGAGGATGGTAAATAAATCTTTCCGGAATAGGTTGACTCTGACGCTTCACCATATTTTCATAAAGGGCCTTAAGCTCATCAAAAGTCAACGCCCTCACCCGAGCCCAAGACCACGGAGCATTGAAATGAGCAGCAGATTGATATTTCACATAACGTTGCATCTGCTGGCGCTCCTCAGCCCGAGATAGAGGTCTGTTCCTTCTCTGTTTCTTTAGTTCTTCAGCAAGAGCCAACTGGTGCTTACGCATCATCACCATAGCACGCGGAATACAATTGTGTTCATCAACATCATCACCCAACAGATCTTTAAACTGAGCATAATCCCTAGTGAGAACAGTCAACGCTTGCATCCATTCACCATCAGTCCAATGCATGGCATCATGTTGAATTTGTGCACACCTTCACTCTCGAAGCTCTTCCTCAGCAGCCCTATCCGCCTCATCAATCTCAGCTTGAACCCGACGAGCAGCCTCTTCACCAAGCCTGTCCTCCTCAATCTGTCGACGAGTACGCTTGCGAGAAGGAGATGGAGCATCAGTCATTGGGGCTTTTCCCTTCGGATCATGAGAGGGACCAGCATGAGAACCATCAACAGGATTAGAATCACCACCCATAGCACTAGGAGAAGGAACATTGGAGGACATTGGAGGAACCGGCAAATCATCATAAACTTTATCAACAAAGGCAGCCTTTGCCAACAACGTCAGGCCATCCTCAACATTCTCCGCACCCTCATCCTCAGAATCTGAAAGAACCACATGCTTCTTGCGACGACGTTGTTGATTCTCCAACACCTTTATGCGATCAGCCAGAGGAAGAACAAACTCCCTTGTAAGCTTCCGATGTTGGTTTAAGTCAGCTTCCAAACAAATCATCCTCTCATGGTACCTGTGCATTAGATCGAGCAAAGATGTCAGTGTAGTAGGCTCCTCCGCCTGCCCACCAAGAGAACTTGGATCAGGGAAAGCATCACGGGAGCCCGAAGCAACATGTGGGTCAACCTGTGGAGAACTAGCATCAAACGGGATATCAGTCGAATGTGGGGCAGGACTAGGAGGTGGAGTCTCCACAAAAGGAGACCGTTGTGGAACTGAGGAAGGACCAGCCTTGGTAGGAGATGGTTTTTCAACCACCACTTCCTCAACTAGCTCCTCCTCTACCACAGGAGTGGCACCAACAGTAGGAGCCTCCTCCTCCATGGGGTCATCATCTATCACAACAAACTCAGGAGCCTCCTCTTCCTGACCCATAGGACCCTGAGCCAACCCTAACATGTCTTCAGTCAGGGGCCTCCAATCCCCAGTAAACCCATGCATCATATTGTAATACACTTTAGCAGTAAGTTTAGATGGCACATGCTCAGTCCTATCACGTGGAATGCAAACAAGGATTTGTTGAAGAAACCTAGGGTACATAAGAAATTTCTTCCTCGAACCAGCAGTAGACAAATTACTAGCCATCCCCTCAAATAGATAATGAGAAAAATTAAACACTCTACCCTGGGCTAAACATATAAGACCAGTAGCCAAAGGAGTAGGGAAAGCATCCCAACTCCCAGACTTGGGACTCATACAATGGATTAAAAAGTGAACCAGAAGCTTCCATTGGGGGGAAAACCTATTCTTCTGGAAGTTAAACTTCCCCCCATGTTCATAACCTATGGCAGCCATACCCTCCAATACTTCCGAATTGGGGATTGATACAACACCCCCCTCATCCTGAAGATGAAGAGAAGAGCGAATAGACGCTTCAGTCACCACATATGCACGTCCATCTATGGTAGCATGGAGTGCACGTGGACGTCCAGCCACATTCACAAGTTGAGCAGACGCCCAAAATTGACGTATCACACTATCATATATGGTGGGACAGACAGTAAATGCAAACCTTAAGTTAGAAGCTTCAATGAAATCCAAGATGTCAGCAAAATGTTCACGATTTGGACCATTACCCAGATAAGCAACACGATTGTGAGCAGGTTGGTAAGCAAGAGCAGCCATGGAGCTTGATGAATTGAGGGAAGAAGGATTGGGATTGGGATGTAGAGAGTAGAAGCGGTGTTTGTGTGTGTGTTAATTGTAATGAGTGAGTCAAGGATGTATGTTGACCATATATGAAGAAAGTAGTAACTGTTCATTGACCCCTATTAATGGGGGGTTGCCCTTTCAAATTAAACCATAATGGCATAATAACCACTTGCCCTTTTTTAACATAATAACCAACCCCCAATTTACTTGCTTAATTCAAACTTGTAAATACAAGTATTGGGAGCGTTGACCAAAAGTCAAAGCACACAATGGTCAGACCAGGAGCAAAACGTGATTAACAAAGGACAAAAGGAATGAACAGTATGCCAGACCAGTACCAGTACCAATAGCCAAACACCACTAGACATGGAAGGATTTTAAACCACCAGAAGGCAACCAAGCATAACTAGAAGCTGACCAAAGAGGACCAGAAGCCAGTCATGTAAGGCCATATCCACCAGAAGAGAGCAAAAATCCTCCATCAGAAGCACCACACACCATCATAACCAAGAAATTATGTTGTGAAATGCTATGAATACGTTAGACGGACCTAATATGTACACAAAGCCTCCCCTTAGGCTTTGCCTCCCCTCAATCCTAGACCTCAAGGATTGACCATCCCAATATGAACCACCAAGTGGTTAAACCGAGGACCATCAAAAGCTTTAGTCAGCAAATCAGCAACATTGTCATCCGTATGAACTTTAAGAACCTGTATCAGCTTCTTCTCATTGGCATCGCGTATAAAATGATGCCGAATCTCAATATGCTTCGTCCGTTGATGAAATACAGGATTCTTCACAATGCAGATAGTGCTTTGATTGTCAATAAAAATTTTGGTATTCATAAAATTGAAACCATAGTCCAACATCTGATTTTGGATCCATAAAACTTGTCCACAACAACTAGCAGCCGCAACGTATTCAGCTTCTGTTGAAGAAGTAGCTACGATTGTCTGTTTCTTACATTGCCATGAAATAAGCCGACGACCCAAAAATTGACAACCACCAGTAGTAGACTTCCTATCATTATTAGCACCAGCATAATCACTATCACTATAGGCTTCAAGAACAAAGGGAGATTCTCTAGGATACCATAGACCCAATTTAGGTTGAGCCTTGATATACTTGAAAATCTTCTTCACTGCATTTAGGTTCGAAACCGTTGGAGTCACCTGGTGTCTAGAACAAGCACTTACTGCAAACATAATGTCTGGACGTGAGGCAGTCAAATACATGAGAGAGCCAATCATAGACCTGTACATGTGAACATTTACCGGGGGATCTGGCTCATTCTTAAGTTTGATTTTAGCAACTTCATAAGGAGTTGCTGCTGGTCTAAGAGGATCCATGTCAAACTTCTGAAGAATCTCATGAACATATTTATCTTGACTGATGAAAATCCCATCCGATTGTTGCTTGACCTGAAGACCAAGGAAAAATGACAGTTCTCCCATGGCACTCATCTGAAATTCGCCTTTTATTAAGTGTTCAAACTCATCACACCACTCCTTCCTTGTAGAACCAAAGATAATGTCGTCCACATAAACCTGAACAAGGATAATATCCTTGGAATTCCGCCGAAGAAATAGTGTTTTGTCAATAGTACCTCTTCTATAGCCATTCTTTAACAAGAAATTGGAGAGACGCTCATACCAAGCTCTAAGAGCCTGATGTAACCCATAAAGAGCCTTGACCACCTTGTAGACTTTCTTGGGATGAAGTGGATCTACAAACCCCTTAGGTTGAGTAACATACACTTCCTCGTCAATTTTTCCATAGAGAAATGCACTCTTGACATCCATCTGGAACACCGTAAAGCCAACATACGAAGCAAAGGCCAAAAACAGACGAATGGCCTCGATCCTGGCAACAGGCGCAAAGACTTCAGTATAGTCAATGCCCTCAATTTGAGTGTGTCCTTGTGCGACAAGCCTAGCTTTATTCCTGACAACGATTCCCCGTGCATCCTTCTTGTTTTTGAGAATCCATTTGGTATTGATAGCTGTCTTCCCATCTGGTAAGTCAACCAGAACCCAAACATTCTGAAACAAGAATTGCTGCATTTCCTCCTGCATAGCCTCCACCCAACTTTGATCCTCAAGTGCATGAGAAACAGACCTAGGTTCCACCTGTGAAAGAAAACAAGCAAACAAGCAGTGTTGAAAGTCCGTATGATTATTACGCTTTTGATCCTCAATATAGCCAACAAGAGCATGATGATCAGACGAGGCCTTCTGCTGCATTCTGTGTGTCTTGACGGTAGAACTAGGATCTCCAATAATTTGAGTGGTAGGATGATCTTTATGTGATTGCAAGACTGGATTGGAAGAAACCTCCACTTCTGGTGCCAAGTTATTGAGATCACCAACAAAATCAGCATCATATGAAGCATTTTGGAAAATCCCGTCTACCGGTTGTTTATGTATATCATCCAGCTTGGTAGAAGACTTCTTTTCATGGTTCCCCAAATCAGAAGGACTGGAGAAACGTGTATTGGAAGCAGACTCACTAGCCGGAGTACCAGTAGTTGAGAGGCTAGCACTAGGAGCAGAAGCTGGAGTACCAGGAGCAACTTTGTCAGTAGGGTCAACCAAGGGAAACTCAAAACTACCTTGAGCAGTTGCTTTAGTAGCTTCTTGTTGTTGCTTGAGAAGAGTGTTAAGAGCTGCTTGGGAATCCTGTACATCCAATGGAGTTGCATCACTAGGAGGAGTAGGTGAAACCGTGGTGGAATAGGATGGAACCACAAAAATGTCATCCTCATCATCTGAATCAGAAAGACTAGAAGGAACACCAGTACTAGAAGTTGCAAACACTTGTGGTCCTGCAGCATGGTTAGTTTTGAAACGAAAATATCCTAACGAATCACTAAGATAATCAAGATCAAAATACCATTCTGGACCTTTTCCTTGTATGTTTGTCTTCTCCTCAAAATACATGAGATTAATAGTTTCAATTATCCGTTTGGCTTGAAGATTGTAGACACGATACGCCCGAGAATGAGCTGAATATCCCACAATGTATCCTTCATCTGCCTTGCCATCAAACTTCCCCAAATAGTCACTAGTATTCAGAATGGTGACTGGACACCCAAAAGGCTTCAAATGAGCAATATTTGGAACTTTGCCCGTGAGCAGCTCATAAGGAGTTTTGTTATGATGATTGGTAATAGAAACCCTATTCAAAACATAACTTGCAGTATTAACAGCTTCTGTCCAGAACATGGTCGGAAGTTTGGAATCGGCAAGCATAGTTCTTGCTGCTTCTATTAGTGTCCGGTTTTTTCTTTCTGCCACACCATTCTGTTGAGGAGTCCGAGCAGCACTATAATCTCTTTTGATGCCCTTAGCATTACAAAGTGCGATGAGGTCTCTATTTTTAAACTCGGTTCCATTGTCGCAACGAATACCTTTAACTTTCTTGGACAACTGATTCTCTATCAAGGTAAGAAAATCTCGAAGAATTGAGTAGGTCTCACTTTTGGCAGCCATGAAGAACACCCACGTAAACCTGCTATATCCATCAGTTACCACCAAACAAAATTGCTTGTGGTCAATGCTCCTGATGGATGTAGGACCAAATAAGTCCATGTGTAGAAGCTGCAATGGTTTAGTAATAAGACTTAAAGCAGTAATGGCCTTGAAGGATGCTTTGTGTTGTTTGCCTTTTGCTACAGGCAATACAATTTATATCATTTCTAAACGTCTTGGGAGGTAAACCAGAGACCAGATTCAGATTGGCAAGTTTGTGAATGGTCTTGAAATTCACATGTCCCATCCTTCGATGCCATTTAGTGGCTTCATCTTCTGAGGCTTTTGCAACCAGACATGCTAGTTGACCAGTAGGGTTGACTTCATTCAACTTGATACTATATAGATTGTGTCTTCTAGGAATTCTGAGTAAAACTTGTGAGTCATCTGGAAGCTGAAAATCTCTGGAAAGCACAAGTGCATCAGTATCGGTGAAGAGTACAAACTGCTTCTTGTCACAAATCTGAGAGACCGATATCAAGTTGAAGTGTTGAAGTGCTTCCACATAGTAGACCTGCTCAAAATTTAGATTTGGAGTCTTTATCGTTCCTTTGCCAGTGATTCTGCCTTCACCTCCACCAAAATAGACCTTGCCTCCATGAAATGGTACAAAGTTAGAGAGAAGACTTTTATTGCCAGTCATGCTCCTGGAGCAACCACTATCAACAATGCCTAGACTAGGATCCTGGTATGGAGTAACCTACAACAACAAGATAATAAAAATGCAAAAGTTAGTGTCTTAAGGGGACCCAAACCTTTTCAGGTTTGAGCCTGCCTTGTGGATCATTAGAAGAATGCCAAGAAGATTGATGAGATCCACCATTGTTCCTTGGTTGCCTATGCATCATATGGGTATTATTATTTGACCAAGAACAACCTGTTGAGGGCATAACAGCAGTTCCCAAATTTCCCAAACCAAAATACGTGTGGTCTAAATGATGCGGATGTATTGGATTAAAATTTTGAAAAAAATTACTGGTTGTTTGGAATCCACTATCTCTCCAATAATCAGACATGAATGGAGAGGATACTCTAGAAGTATGAAACATTGGAGCACTAGGATTAAGTCTTCTAGAAGCATAGGAAGCAGCTCTTGGTGAACCAGGAGCTAGAAAAGCATGATTAACAGATGCACGTGTGTCATAATAATCACAATCTTTAATTAAATGAAAGGAACTGCCACAAACAAAACATGTTTTGAAAGACCTTTTATTAGAATGAGATTGTTTCATACTGCCTACTTTATTACACACATTTCTAGGAAAAACATTCTTCCTAGGACTCAATAAACAAGGACCAGACACACTTGACTTGACAGCAACTTTTTCTTCACACTTCCTAGCACCAGTAGCAGCATGTTCATTCGACTTGGAACTTGTAGGTCTTGACTCTTCACTTGAACCATTAGATGCAGAGTCACCGGCTTTGTCACTGAAAGTACATGAGACAAAGTCATTAGTATTAATAGAACTTGTTGGGGACTCAAGCATTTGTGATCCATCCGAGTCATTATGCCATGAGGTGGGCATAAAAGTTCCAGTAAGAGGAGGAGGGACAACATGCATTTCTGCTGCTGGTTTAAACCTATTGTAACTAGGTTTGCCCTCATCCTCTTTGTCGGCATCAAAGACACTTGAGAAAGATAAATCAAATACATCTTCAGAATCAATATATTTTTCAAATCCTAAGCCTCTTTTAGTTCTGCCAGACATGCTACTATCAATTAATTTTGAAAGATTTTTAGGTGCCTTTTGCCATTTGTCAAATCTCAACATTGTAGCATCTAATTTAGCTTGCATCTCTTCTTTTTCTTTGATACTAGCATCTCTTTCAGTTTCTGTATATTTAAGCATATTTGTAGTGTTTTCTAAATCAATGCTTAGTATCCTGATTTTATCCTCATATGCACGTTGAGTATCTTGTAACCACTTCTTTTGTTGTTCCAATGTGTTTAATGAAGCCTTATAGGCTTGTACCTCTAAAAAATACTTATCATTTTGATCATTTACTTCATTAAATTGGGACAACAATTCTGTGTATTTATCATGACAACCAAGAGGACAATGTTGTACCTGAGGTGAGATGCCCATAAGAGCAAACTCGTCTGATTCTTCTGCATCAGAGTGATTCCCAGCAATCATTGCTAACACGTCAGTCGAGGATTCAGCTGATTCCAGAGTAGAAGCCTGATGATCATTCCAGTTGAGAGTCAACAGATACCAATGCCTTCCTGTCATCTTTAACCTCCTGAACCTTGAAAGCGGAGTACCTGCTCTTCTCCTGATCATTCTTGCTAGGGCACTCCCTTGCAAAGTGACCCTGTTGCTGGCAGTTATAGCATCGTACCTTGCTTCTATCGAATCTTGCTGGCTCCCGAGGGTTGTAATTAAATTTCCTTCCTGCTTTCTTCTCAAACTTGTGAACCCTAAGAGTAAGCATGGCCATCTGCCATTTAAGATCCATCTCATCCAGGTCAAGTTTATCGACCTGTTTGAAGTCATCAAAAGCAAGTTGTTGTTCAGCATTAACATCAGCCACAAAAGAATGAAGAACAGCTTCTACCATACTACCAGACTTGGCAGCAGGATCAGGAGCAGAAGTATGCTGAATAGTATGCTGGGAGGAGACAGTATTGCTTGGGCTACTTGCATATGACATGGGACTAGATGCCATAGAGCTCACAAAGGCTGAATTAGCAGGGGTGTTAAAAGAGTCACTAGGATATCCTCTCACATGAGGTTCGAATGTTCTGAGCCTATGAAACAGATCATCAAAGGTGAGATAGTCAAGCCCACCTTTGGCTTTGAGAGAGATCACCACCTGATTCCATGAATAGGGTAAGGCTTTAAGAAACCTTGCATTAATGTCACCATCATCAGGTTTTGACCGAAGTTGATTCAATTGGCTCAAGATCTTCTGGAACCTATCATACCCTTGATTTAGACCTTCAGTTTCTGAGATTTTGAATTCGGTAAATTCATCTCTCAGCATGGACCTTCGCATTTTCTTTGACTCCTCATTCCCGCCAAACCTTGCTTTTATGCCATTCCAGATCTCTCTGGCATCATCCAAATGGTAGAAGTCACCCATGTGATCTTCAGGAAGAGATTGAAGCAAAATTGTTTTTGCTTTTACCTCCTTCTGAATAGCTATGATTTCCTCATGAGATTTAGGGTCAAGAAGAGTAATATTACCGTTCTTGTCTCGTCCAGTAAGCTTCCTGTTGTTTCCATTCAGAATGATCTTCCAAAGATCTTGATCAGTGTTGGTGATCCACCATTCCATCTTCATTGCCCAGTTATCATATTCACCCTTCTTCGGAAGAGGGAATTTTCCATTCGTGTTGGAGACCGTAGCCAGGATCTGCTGAGGTTGCACAATTTTAGGAGTGCTTTCTTCTCCTGTTTGAGTAGAAGTAGAGGCAGACATGATAAACAGATTGTGAGTAATAAGAGAACTTTATTCTTCTTGTATAGAGACCCTTCCAGGCTCTGATACCACTTGTTGGGTCTACCAGATGTAGATCTTGCAGCCTGTCAGGACCGGTGAATGACTTCTGTAATCACAAGTCAAATCACAAAGAGACTCTATACACAATATGAATGTAGAATATAAATATAATCAAGAGAAACAGAATAACTATAAAGACTTGATCCTTTATAAGGATTTCTAATATTGATAATGACTAGAACTACGTTTTGTGAAGGTGTGTATAACCCTTCTACCTAAGGTTCCTTTTATACTGCAAGGAAACCCTAATACATCATTAAAGAAAACGTGTAAAACTGATATGCATATCCTTTCCTAACATATCTCATGCATATCCTAACAGAATATTGAGTAAATAATAAAGTTTGACTTCGACTAGGACCAGGAGCAGGACTTGCTCCTACTACGACTAGGACCAGGAGGAACTACATACCTCCTAGTCTACCTATTACATATAACTATTACAATGGTCCTAACACCCGTGGATTAGTCGGCTAGTGAGTCGGAAATCACGGTTACCAAAAAAAAAACTCAAATCACTAATAAAAGGTAATAGATGATTTGTAACAAGATTTAAACCATAAAAACACAAAAAATAATTGGCGTCATGGGTTTTTGATCAAAGACTCTCGAAAACTAAATGAAACAAACACATAAACAAAACAATCATCACATGCCTCTTGATACCATTTGTTGAGTTATGTAAATTTTAGATATTCTAGAGAGAGAAAGTAGAGAGAGAGAGAGAGAGAGAGAGGACGTTACATAAACACACACTTAGAGAGAGAAAGTGACAAAACACATAATATGTTTGTGAAATTATGAGAGCAATCACACCCTCTCCAACTAAGGAAATGGTTTATATGCCCAAGACCACAAGATGGGCTTGGGTCTTATAATGGGTCGCCGACCATAGTATTTGGACCGAGATTTGGCCTTGTTTACTTAACTTAATACATTAACTACAAGCTATTAATTAATTTATTGTTGAAGTGATGGATCCTTCCTAAATACGTAAAAACGTATTTACAACATGTACCATGTCCTATTGTCACATATGAAAACTATACATAGTTGTTTCAAAAGTGAAAAGAAAAAAAGTGTGATGAGGATGGTAATATATTAAACACCAGAAAGGTGGTATGTAAAGAAGTACTACAAGATCTATGAACAAGGTTCAAAAAGTATTACAATTTTCATTTTCAAATATTTTTTACTATGTTTTAAGTGATCAAGTTAATTATTGTTGAATCCAAGATCTTTAGACTCAAACAGTAAAAACCGTTTTATCTAGGTTGTCAATTGTACATATGAATTAACATAGCGGAATTGCACAATTAACTAGAACAAGATGTTTAAGAGATGAAAGATTCCCAAAGGGTTTGTATTATTGATGATTAACACAAACCACTCTAGGCATGTATACATTGAATCCCATGCGTAGAGATCAAAGACTCTGTAGGTTACATTTGAGTAGTATGAACTGATAATTAAAACCTACGGTTTGGTGTTCCTTTTATAACTTAAGGAACCCAGGGATACATGGAAACTAGATAAAAAAAGTAATGATTAAATCAAAACTGACTTATTCATTCCTATCCGGTATTTGACCAAATTTTTCCTTCTTATCATATATCGCAGGGGGGAACTCCAGCAGTGGAAACTCCAGCAAGGGAATCTTCAAGCAGTGGGATGTTTCACTAGGGGGAACTCTCTTATATTTTGTCCACCAGCTTGAAGTTTCTCCTAATGCTATATTTGGTCCTTCTTGTTTCCATGGTCATTTGACTCATCAACTTTTGACCTAACAATTATTTATCAAAGACTCTTTTTACTTACATTTACATTCGAATATTAGATGTTCACATTATCGACATTGTATATTGACTTGATTAGCGCTAATTTACGTCATTTTCTATTCAAAACCATCAAAGTTGAAGTAAAAAATCCATGAACGTTTATTCGTATATTATGTATTAACGCCACATGTGCCCATTCTTCTTTCATATATTTATTACTTCTTATAGAAAGTTCTATACATACACCCGGGGTTACACAGATATTTAAGCTTGTCGGGTTACACGGATATTCAAGCTAGTTGTTAGACAACATAACAATTAAAATAAGAATATCCAGGGCATCATGTCGCTCGAGAAAGTCTTGTTAAGCGTTGACAAGGCAACATGGGGCGAGATTTCACAGGGCGACATGTCGATCAAGAAACATCTGTTAAAGGACAAAAGATACGATACAAATTGTAACTAAATTCGTACTTTTCTCGATCGAGATGTCGTCCTGGAAACCCTCACAAAACGAAAATATGGTAAGCCAAGAATTGACAAGTCAACGCACATTGAAAGGTATCTCGGTCGACATATCGCTCAGGTTAAGCTTCCACGTGACATTTGTTAGGGATTAACTAATACAAGATGGTACTTATCGGCAAATATAAGGAAACTATCCCGTGCGACATGTCGCTCGGATAAACTCTCCACTGTTGCTCTTAAACGTATTGAAAATATATGTGGCCCGACCTTGTCGCCTGGGGAAGCCCATTTTCTGTGGCTGGGATATTGACAACTGTTGTAGTGTACCACATCGACTCGTCACATATGGTCAAGTATACATAATTTTTTCAAAACTGAAAAGCAAAAAAGAGCGACCGGGATGGTAATATGTAAAACTAATACAAATGTGTTATGTAAAGAAGTACTACAAGTATGTACATGTTACATTTTCAGATGTTTTTTTGCCATATTTTAAATGATCAAGTCAATTTTTGATAATAAAAACTCTTTTTGCTTACATTTACATTCGAATATTAGATGCTCACATTATCGACATTGCATATTGACTTGATTAGCCCTAATTTACGTCATTTTCTATTCAATACCATCAAAGTTGAAGTCAAAAATCCATGGACGTTTATTGTTAGAATTGTTACAAAAACTTCAATGTTTATCGAATAATTCACGTATGATGTTTTCTAATTATTTATATTATGTATTAACGCCACATGTGCCCGTTCTTCTTTCATATATTTATTACTTCTTATAAAAAGTTCTGTAAATACACCCGGGGTTAGACGAATATTTAAGCTAGTTGTTAGACACAATAACAATTAAAATAAGAATATTGCAACTCTTTAAGCATGATTTGGTGCAAACTAATTAGCGTATTAGTTTATTGAAAATAGGTCTATGTTTTAATGTTGCTGACTATTTCATTATGAAACATATCAGTTGCAAAAATAAAGCATTCACCTACAATTAAGGATGGTTTTACTAAACAAAAGTGTACGTTAGAATCATAACAGAAATACAAGTTTTGATGAAATCATCCCATAAATAAAAACATACCACGCTCCCACTCCCCCTATTTTGCCGCTCAAATCATCCTATAAATTTGTCACACATTTTCATTCATTTCTCACAAACTCAAGCAGTCGTCATTTTATATCAGATTCAAAAAACAAAAAATGGTCAAAATCATTGAAATGAACGAGACTAGGAGGAGCTCCAGAATCCAAACTCTGGAGTCGAACAAAGCCGCTGTTCGACAAACGAAAAAACAGGAAGCCCTTGCCGCTGCTTCTGTTGTTGCTGTGAAGAACAAACAGCCTGCAAAGAAGAAGCAGCGTGTGGATTCCATGCGCCGTGATGTATCTGCTGGCGTCGTGGTAGTCAATAAAAAGAATGATAAGGTTACGGAAAAAGGTTCGGCGCTAAATGATTGTGTGGTTGATGTGGACCGAACTGGTGTTGAAGCGGAAACCAGTTCCTATAAGCGCGTCACGGATACAATTTCGATATATAATAAGTACTTTTCGTATTTTGTTAAGGTATGTTTTTGTGACCGCTGTGATTAAAAAGTTTATTTGTGTTGAAACATGTGTTTCTAACTAGCGTATCTATATGACATAATTATTTACAGAAGGAAGAGGATAGGTGCATGAAGCCAGATAATGAGAAGAACCCAACGAAATCAAACGCTAGGGCTAAGGTTAGTATTTCGATTTGCTCACTTTTACGCGACCTTATCAAACTTTATTTAGTTGTTAGAAGTTAGTAACTCGAAAACTTTGTATGTACTGTAATTGTTTATAGAAAGGAGAGGAAAAGTCCGAAAGACCTGATCTTAAGTCCAAGTCCAAAAGACCTGATCTTAAGGCGTTGTCATGCGTAAGTCAATCCTTTTCGTTATATACAGTATAAATTCAACATGTTTCACTCTTCTTTTGTCTAAGATCTTCAAAATCATTATTAACACGACCCCTAATATTTCGGACCGAAATTTAAGCTCACATTGTTTGAACTTGAATGTGCAGATGCAAAAATCCAATCTTACTCTTGTCCCGCAAAACAGGATTGGATCAATCCCAGGTTGGTAACAATTTGCCTTATCTGGTTCATTTACATATTTGTACATGAGATTATATAAACTAAGATTATTAAACGATTTATGACTATAGGGGTTGATGTTGGGCACCAGTTCTTCTCACGGGCCGAGATGGTGACTGTTGGTGTCCATAATCATTGTCAAAATGGCATTGACTACATTGGAGCTAATCAGAAGAAGGTAACACATTTAACAAAGAATTACCAATAGTATTGTATTTTGTTCTTGTTAATAGTTATCTTGCAACTCAGCTGGTAGAAATAATGTGTTTTGATTGCTAAGTGCTAAATGGATCTTTTGCTTAATTGTGAAGAAATAATCACTTCTAAAAAAAGCACACGGGCAGCTGCCTATTTTAAAGTCTCTACAATCCAAACACAGTTTCACTTTCGAATTCTAGATCAAAATTCTTGTGCGTTAATTGAACCAAAGTCTCTCCTTACATAATTGTTTTTTCAGGACTATCCTAAGTACAAGTTACCAATTACTGTTGGCATTGTGATGTCCGGCGGGTATGAACATGACATAGATAACCTTGTGGAAATTGTTTACACTGGCCAAGGTGGCAATGATCTACTTGGAGATAAACGACAAATTGGTGATCAAAAGATGGTGCGTGGCAACTTGGGATTAAAGGTTAGTTGTTTTAGTTTCAACATAATATGGCTTTGAATTTGCAGTTTTATATTCGGCTGTATATGTTTATACTTAATTCTTTTTCCTTGTCATATGACTAATTTGATTTGAAAATATTAATTACCAACTTTGTGACAAGTTATTGTTGATTAATAAGTTTCGCCACTAGTTTTTATGTCCCGAAATATTGGCGATGATAATTTTTTTCGTCACTAAACAGTCCAATAGTGACGAGAATAAAGGTCGTCAAAATTTTGTTAGTCACTAAAACCATTTTTTCCTGTAGTGCATGGTCGTAACCTTAGCATACCAACCACAAAAGCCTCACAAGATTCAAACTTGTGGCTTGTGAGATGTGATGTAAATAACGTGCATGAAAATTAGTAATCTATATATGAATATTAGTTATATATATACATTTATTATTATACGTCCAGTTCGTAGTCCAACTACAGGTTATTGTCCAATGGTTTCTATAACTCTTTACCTGTGCTTTGCAGCATAGCATGGATCAAAATGTGCCTGTAAGGGTTATTCGAGGGCACAAATCCAGTAATTCGGGAAAGGTGTACACCTACAATGGGCTCTATATGGTAGATACTAGGAACACTTGTTGAGGATGAATAGTCAATGGTTATTGTTATCACTTATGACTCTTGCTTTGTTTTTTTAAGCGTTAATTCATAACTGTTCTTGCAGGTTGATAATTACTGGGCGGAGAAAGTAGCAGGGACGGAACTTACAGTTTACAAGTTTAAACTAATTCATGTTCCAGGGCAACCTAAGCTCATGACTAAACAGGTAATGCTTAATTATTCATTGAAGAAGTTTGAACACTCTATACTCCGTGAATGAATATATGACACAGATTATTTTGTTAGGTTTTCTTTGCACGAAGGGATATTGCGAACTCTATTACTGAAATACCAGGGTATTTGATAAAATTAAACTTAAATGCTTCGTGTGTGAGTTTGTACTATGGCATATCTGATATTCTTCTTTACATGTAAGGCTTGTATGCAAGGACATCAGCGGAGGCCTTGAAAAGATCCCCATCCCGGCAACCAACGTTGTTGATGATCCACCCGTACCCCCAACTGGTAATTTGCTTGTCTCAGTAAAAATTAAATTTATTTGTTTAATTTAAATCTACTTGTATTTTTTTAAATTTATGTTCTTAATTTGTTGAGGTTTTTATCTTTCTACGTAACATATATTGTTCTGCTGAAAAAAAATTTGTGAATTTAATCAACTTCAATATGATTGTATCATGAATGGTCAATACTTTTTTTTATTTCATTGATGCAAGGTTTTACATATATCCGGTCACTCAAATTTGCCAACGATGTCACCCCTCCACCCGAAGCATCTAGATGCAATTGCAAGGGTACCTGCAATCCCAAAAGTTGTGAATGTGCTAAGTTAAATGGGTCCGGCTTTCCTTACATTCGTGGTGATGGTGGCAGGTGACAATCAACTTTTTAAAATAGTAACTATTTTTTAGGTTTATGAAGACAACTCTAACCATGTATCTTGTAATCGTTTATGGTTAATTCTTCTGATTTTAATATATAGGCTGACTGAAGCCAAGGGTGTCATATATGAGTGTGGCCCAAAATGTAAATGTGGACCAAGCTGCATAAACAGAACAACTCAGAGGGGGCTGAAATACAGACTCGAGGTTCAATCTTTTTAGCCTTGTTTAACCAAAAAAATACCTGGACACGGTTATTTAAGAAATTTGTATATGTGTTACCGTCATCAGGTCTACAAGACTCCAATGAAGGGCTGGGCTGTTCGGTCATGGGATTTGATCCCATCGGGTGCATTTGTTTGCGAATATATAGGAGTACTCAAGAAAGTAACAGGGGAGGACCCTGATAACATGTACATCATGGACATTGATTGCCTGGAGACCATGAACGGGCTTGGTCAAAGAGAGGTATTTCAAGTTTAAAATATAAAGAAATAGTGTCTACATTATTATGTTAACAAAGTCACCTATTGTTTATCAACATTTTTAGGGCCGACTATCAGTTTACTAATTATTTTTTTAATCTATATTTTGTTGAATTTTGAAGAAACGCTTGGGGAGTGTTCCTATTTCAATGCAAGATACTGAAGCTGAAAATGATAATATTCGGTATTCTATTGATGGAGGTTCATCTGCTAACGTGACACGGTATATCAATCATAGCTGCCAGCCCAATTTGTTTGTTCAGTGCGTCTTGAGTGCTCATCACGATATCACTCAGGCACGGGTCACCCTATTTGCTGCTGACGATATTCAGCCAATGGAGGTTATCTCTTGTTCTTTATATGATATGCATATATATTCTTGTTTGCTATTAGGTTTTCCTATTTTGTAACACAAAGTGCACAAGCCAGCTACACTAGTTAAACCTGCACTTTAGCTCAAACCCATTAATTGGTGATTAACTAGTCTAGTTGAGAATGTATTCTCTTGATCTATTTTATCAATCTACATGTTACTTCGCATGCTTGACGCTTCTAACCTTACTCAGTTGTGTAGTTTCGTATTCATGTTCAAGATGTGTAGTAGCCTGATTATTCTGTTAGTTAGCATTTTTGCTATGATATACAAATTCATATATTGTTTTCTTGATACTTGTAGGAGCTTACATATGATTATGGCTATGAGCTGAATAGCGTGCACGATTCGGATGGGAATATTAAGCAACTTCCATGCCACTGCGGCGCTCCAAATTGCAGAAAGATGATGTTTTAGGCTTATTAGGCATATCGTTTAGTTTTTTATTGGTTGAGTATATATTTAGCCCAATAAACACATTTTTTTTCCTTTTTACATTCGGTTCGTGAGTTTTAAAGAATTGAGTATTGGTTAAGATTATGAACACATTGAGTTAATTACATAGATCCTTCTTGTTAAACATGGTGAAAAGGATGAATCAAATATAAAGTAACTAAACCCGAACAATGAGATATGTCATACTCCAATGCAATCAAATTAAGATAAACAAATGTTACACATTTAAAGTTATATTTCATCAAAATCTGTATCATCTTTGAGGCCCAATCGTTTGACAAGATTCACGTATGCATCGGTTGCTGCTTTGTTCTTCGCTGTCGTTTTTTTGTTCTTGTAGTTTCCTTTCCCGATTAACTCGTCACCATTATATATCTCAATCTCACCCGTCTCAACCCATAAGTTTTTGTACTCTAGTTTGATCCCGGTCTTTTGGCACGTCTCAGTCAACTTTGTCACGGGGTTTAGCTTGAGGTTCTCTGGGGTTGTCAAAGGTTGTAACAAGCTCTTCACTACCTATAAATCCAAACATTAATCTGTTATTGGGACCAAAATCTTAAAAGTGTATTAATCTGTTATTGGGACCAAAATCTTAAAAGCCTAGTTTAGGTGAATCCTTTTTGTTGATCAATGACACATCTTACCTCGACTCCACAATGTCTGCAAGTATCTTAGGTGAATTGATTAAACCATGGGAGTGCAATGGATACTGTTTGATTCCTTCCATAAGTTCTTCTACCTACGCATCATAATTCATGATCTCCCCAAGCCTAAGAAACCTATGTAAACCATGTTTGAAAGCAACACGAGCCAATGCTTCAGTATCAACATTGGCGGCACGAAGCTGAGTCAGCTCACCAGACTTCATCCTTGGATATAGCAGAAAGTGTTCTTTAGCAATTATATGGTTCAAAAACGAGTCTCCAAGGTATTCAAGCCGCTCGTAAGACTGACAATTGTCATCTTTGTAAGAACTATGTGTAAAAGCTTCTTTCAATAACTCTTTGTCTTGAATTCGTATCCAATGATCTTCTCCACCTCATTGAGGCGAGGAAACAACGATGAGACCGACTCGGTCATTGAAGTTGGTTACCGTAAATCGAGTTTTTGTACAGATTCAAGAATTTTGGGACGACCTTTTGAGTTGTCTTTGTAGGGCAAAGTCGATAGGATTGGTAGGTCTAAACACACCATATATTAGAAGTGTCAATGTCAAACACAATATTTTTATCTTATGTACCAAAATTTGCATGATAAAGAAATTTTAAACTAAATTCAAGTTGTGTTGTAAAAAATAAAGTAGCAAATAGTATTGCCGGAGTTGCACACATTAAAATGAAGACTTTTTGATAACAAAATACTTACACTTCGTGACTCGAAATAGGGTGGCCGTGCCACACCTGGATCCCATGTGGATCCGTCCATAAATATATCTTATTGTTAACTAAGTTTATTCTCTAATTTTTTTGATGAAATAAGCACTTGTATATAAACATATGAGTAGGTGCAATCCCAAACACCCCTAACTGACTTCACTGGCATAGCGAGGGTAAATACAATACAGATAGTGTTGAGTTGACCTGTCAGCACTTCTGGTCCGGTTGTCAAGCACGATATACACATAGTAAATGTGATAATCTGTATCTAATAAAAATTAAATGATATCACCCTAAATTATCCAAAAGCGTACCACCACAACCAGCCGTATAAACTACCCAGCATAAAACGCAACCTTAATTATATCTCCAAAACCTATTATGATCATCAAATAGCAGACCAGTGATATCCACCCTGCTCCACCTTATAACACCAGACCAGCCTATAGAAACCAATCCTCGTCGAGACTCACGACATTTACTCTCATCGCTCTATATGAAAGGAAGAGTATTAAAATGAACCTCAACACTGGGAATGGGTCAAAACGGCTTCTGGTTAGAATGAACCATTTTCGGTGAGGGTTAAAATGGGGTAGCTCAGGTTGACCCTGAAACAGTTGTCCAGTTCGACCCATTTGACACGTTCCTTTCTAAGTTATAACCGAACCAAAATCAACTGATTAACAAATGTCACCTCTACAAGCAAAATAACAGTAGTGACATATACACTTTCACGGAAGCTAAAGGAGTAAAGCTTAGCAGTAGCAATGAACAACGTGAAAGAGAGTGAAACAATGGCTCTGTCTACAAAATTTTAAACCAAAAATACACCAAAACCAACTGATTGAATAGTTTCAAAATGCGGCAACATGCTCCTAAGCTCATCAACATTTTTAGATTCTTAGCATCTATAATATATATGGTTTAAACATAATGAGACAAAAGTTGATATAGAAAATCCATGGCTTTCTTTACTAAACAAACTTAAAACATCTGTTACGCAAAAGCAACTTAAAACTATCAACTACGACTCAAACACTTTTAACCAGCACAAAACCATTTGCTCCTCCCAATCTGTGATTCAACTCAGTTATTATTAGATGAATCACTACCGGTTGAAGTAACATCTTCGGAACCTTCATCTTCCGAATCGGTACCAGTAAGATATTCGAAACCTTCCTCTTGCGAATCACCACCAGATGAAGTGTGGAAACCTTCATTTTCCGATTCACTGCCTGATGAAGTAACATCTTACAAACGAGAGAAAACCTACCAATGCAAATAGGACATAATTACAACAGTGCTATGCGTATAAACTAATTGTAATCAGGGGAATTAAACTGATAAAAAAAACTAGCAATCACACCCTAAAGAACAAAAATTCTAACCCAAATGGGAAGAAAAGAAAAGAAAAAAAAAAGACATTCTTACAGAAAATATTACCTCGGAACAGGAATCCCCAAGTGTTATATTGTTGACATGCCTAAGGCTTTGTAAAAGTCCTCTAAGCAATTCTTCTTCCACATCTTCTTCTTGCGATGACCCAAAATACTCCACATAAGAATAATCTAACTCAACTTTGATCAACGAAGACACATCTAGCAACAAAAGTTCCCGCAAAGCCATATCATCTTGAATTGTTAGTGACGATATGTAAGGGGCATTGATTTCGATGCTATCTATATAATCCACCGAAATAGAACGATCATACTCAGAGTTATATTCAGAAAACACCAAGTTCTTAACACTTTTTGAAGCAATATTTATCCGCTTATAACCATAGCATTCATTCAACGCCAATGTTTCCAAACAAGGGCTTCCAGATAATATTTTTCCAATCATATCTTCATCCAGTTTCCCTCGTGATATACATAGACTCTTAAGTTTACTCCAACTAATGAGACCAAGAGGGGGACTAAATACACAACGATCAACTTTCAATTGAGTAAAACACGAATTGCTAAAAAACAACTCATCATCATAGCTAAAGTCGGAAACTGATCCTACATCCCATAACCTTAAATCAACTTCTTTAACGTTACGACCAATAGCATAACGAATCCAACTAATTACTTGCGCTTTTGTATCAATATTAACTTGACTATTGTAACATATATCAACTTTAAACATGTTCAGGTCCACATGTGTAGTAGCATGACACTGAGTTAGTGATTTGGCAATGAACGAAAAGTAATCAGCGAGATCAGTAGCAAAACTTCTGTCCGTGACATCATCAGTGTCCACGAAAACACGGTTAGGAAGCAAAATCCAAAGATGTTGCCATCGTTTGGAAAGTGTACATGTCGTTCTGATAGCATGTTTTGTGGTTGGTAAACGAGAGATGATATCAACCAATAAGCAATCTGGTAACGAACTTATTCTACCTTCTTCAACTCCGTTCTTCATTTTAGGGCGGTAAGTAAGCAAGTTAGAGAGCTTTGAAGATTTCATACCTAAGGTTAATCAATAATCAATGTTATATTAACCATTATATGCACAATGATTACACTTAACCATTAAAACAGTATTAAATCAGGTTACCAAACACGTATAACACTATAACGAACTGAGAATTTCGTTAAAAAATAAGCTATAGATCTATCTTAACAGATTTCCCTAACATTGTAATAGATTGTTATCATAATCTTAAACGTTTACACTAATAAATGTTAGTACATGATACTCGTTTTCATGGTGCTCCCTGCAATAATGTCAACAAGTAGGATGAAAATTAATAGCGACAGTAGTACCATGCTAAAAATCTTACAAGACAATCTTATATGTCTATAAAAGCTTCAACCACATCTACTAACAGATACTTGGTCCGTCTCACAATAATTGTCCATTATATATTCTATTTTATTGTTCGAAAAATGTACGTGTTGATCACACTTTTATTAAACTGTGAGATTCTGCTGAAAATAATTTTCAGGGCAGAAGCGCAAAAGGTGTTGTGTATTTTAAAGAGAGACATAAACATATTAGGAGGTGTTTGTTTCGGCTTATATAGCAGGCTTGTGGCTTATTTGGTTTTGGGCTTATGTTTCATAAGCTGACTTTTTTGGCTTATTTTGAAACATCCCCGCTTATATAAGTTTATTACGACTTAATAAACTTATAAAGTTTGAAAATAAGCCATAAGAATGAACTTATGAAACATAAGCCTAAAACTAAATAAGCCATGAGCCGGCTCTATAAGCCAACACAGACACCCCATAAAAAACGAATGATTAAGCATAAAAAAAGCACATAATTATGATTAAACACGGATGAAAAAACACAAACCTTAATAGCTATGCGCGGAGAGTGATACTGTTGTGCAAATATGATTCTCAAAGGTTCTAGGTTTCCTATAAAATAAAGATGCTTATTGGGTCGGCGGGCTTATTAGACTTCAGATTAAGTAATTGGCCCAATAACTAAAACTAAAAGGCCTTGGTCATTAATAGCTTTGGACAGTCCATTAGAATATGGACTATCATAATTGGGCTTTCTTTCTAAGATGCCGCCTTCACTCGTTGCTCTATTCGCCGTTTAATTTTATTTATTTTATGTTTAAGTTGAATTGCATATATATATCTTTGTAAAGAGTCAAAATTGTGAGCTGACTAATTATCATTTATTAGCTGTCCAAATTGACAATCATTTGTCAATCCTTATCTGTGTATTAATTAGGCCAGTTGTATTCTAGTTGTCTGATATGTATTGTAACTATATGTATCCAAGATTTGATAAAGAAATGGACACAGACATTTACCACTTCAACATGGTAATCAGAGCCAAAATACTAAACACTACTAAAACACATTTTTCTTTTCTTCTCCACTGTAATTGAATCCAAAGATATACATTTCCCTCTTCTCTTATTTTATTCGCTGCCTTCTATATTGAAATAAGTAACAACAATTGTGTGAAGTTTTTGTTCCCACGAGGTGTTTTCAGAATCCAAGATTCAACATCTTATTACAAGTTATCATCAAAGTATTTTTTTCCTTAATATATTGTTTGAGGTGGGAATATAACTGTTGTTAACTGTTGTTTGTCTCATTCATGATGAACAACATGATAAACATGAATTATACATCTACGGTTCCTGCATATATCCCGGTACGGGAAAGCTTACTACTGAACGCATTCATTACAAATTTTCAAGATCCTACATGGAATATGGATACAGGTGCATCTTCACATCTTAATTCTAATGTTAATAACTTAAGTACTGTTTTTAATTTTTGCTTATATCCATCTATACGTGTTGGTGACGGTAATATTATACCCGTCACAAACACTGATCATAGCATTCTTCCCACTCTTCATCGCCCTTTACATCTTCATAGTGTTCTTGTCACCCCTAATATTATTAAAAATCTTATATATGTTCGTCAGTTTACCCGAGACAACAACTGTACAGTCGAATTTGATGCTTTTGGTTTCTCTGTGAAGGATTTCTTGACTCGCCATATCCTTTTAAGATGTGACAGCTCGGGTGATCTTTATCCGGTAACCAATCTGTCGTCTCTTCCAAGTTCTTTGATGTCTTTGAGTCCTTCTACGTGGCACCAACGCCTCGGTCACCCAGGTGATGACGTGTTGCGTTCTCTTACTTCTCATAATTTTATTTCTTGTAATAAGGAGAAGTCTCCTCACATTTGTCATGCTTGTCAGCTTGGTAAACATGTAAAACTTCACTTTTCTAACTCTACTTCTATTGTCTCTAGTTGTTTTGAGATTATTCATTCTGATATATGGACGTCTCCCATTGTTAGTATGGGTGGTTTTAAGTATTATGTGATTTTTCTAGATCATTTTTCGCATTATTTGTGGATCTATCCCCTTAGAAATAAATCAGAAGTGTTTGCTAAGTTTGTAAACTTTCGTTCTTATGTGAAAAATCAATTTAAATATGACATTCTTGGTTTTCAATGTGACCATGGTGGTGAGTTCGATAACACCCAACTTCTTGACCTTTTCTCTACACATGGGATTCAAATGAGATTTTCTTGTTCTAAAACCTCCCAACAAAATGGAAATTCGGAACGTATGATTCGTACTATAAATAATATGATTCGTACGTTACTTTTCCAAGCCAAACTTCCACTTACATTTTGGGTTGAGGCACTCCACATGGCTTCCTACCTTCTAAACCTCCTTCCCTCAACCGCTATTCAAAATGAGATACCAGTTACCAAATTATTCAAGAAACAACCAAACTATTCCAAACTTCGCACCTTTGGATGCCTCTGTTATCCACACTTATTTCCACCACATAAACTTGCTCCACGAGCCACACTCTGTATTTTTTTAGGTTACCCAGCATATCATCAAGGTTATCGATGTCTTGACCTAACTACAAACAAAATTATCATCTCTAGACATGTAACCTTTGACGAACATCAATTTCCCTACGAATCTATCACACCTTCCTCCTCATATGAATTCCTTGACACATGTCCCTCACCAATTAATCATCATGTAATCCATAATACCTCACAAAATACTCCACCACCAACATCTAATGTTAACCCACCAATACCTCGAGCACCAAACCATACCCACTCTACTCCTGACCCAAACCATTCTAGTAGCCCATAACCATCTAGTGGGCCACCACCTGGTTTCTCTCCACTTGCCTCTGTCGAATCTACCTATCAGCTTACACCACCCACAACCCAAACACAACCTCCATCCAATTCAACACCTACCCTGGCCCAATCTACGACCCAAGCTCCAACGAAAACCCGACCCCACATTAATATTCCATTAACTCGGACTCACCCTATGGTTACTCGAAATCAAGATGGCACAGGTAAGACCACTCAACGTCTAAACCTTCATGTGTCCCACATATCTCTTATACCAAAATCCCCATCTCTTGCTTTATCTGATCCGCATTGGCGGGATGCTATGTATGATGTATATAATGCTTTAGTTAAAAATGGTACTTGGGTTCTCGTTCCAAGACCCCCTGATGCTAATATTGTGCGGTGTTTGTGGTTATTTCGGCATAAGTTTCATGCTGATGGTTCTTTGAGTCGGTATAAAGCCCGATTAGTTGCAAACGGTAGTAGTCAGCAGGTTGGCATTGAATGTGATGAGAGTTTTAGCCCAGTTGTCAAGCCAGCTACTATTCGTACTGTTCTTAGTCTTGCACTGACTAGACATTGGTCTATTCATCAATTGGATGTTAAGAACGCTTTTCATAGCGTGGATTTATCAAAAACTGTGTATGTGCATCAACCTCCGGGTTTTGTGTATCCTCGGTATCCTCATCATGTATGTCGGCTTCAGAGATCTTTATATGGACTGAAACAAGCCCCTCGTGCTTGGTTTCATCGATTTGTTGCATATGCAACTTGAGTCAGATTTTCTCCTAGTAGATGTGATTCTTCTTTATTTATTTATAGATCTGGTACTGATACAACATATTTGTTGATTTACGTGGATGACATTGTTCTCACAGCTTCTTCTACAACTTTGCTTCAAAAGATTATTTTTTCTCTAAACAGGGAATTTGACATGACAGATCTGGGTGCCCTTAACTATTTCTTGGGGATCTCTGTTACACGTGACACTACATGGATGTTTCTCTCTCGGAAGAAATACGCTATGGAGTTTCTTAAGCGGGCACATATGCTCAACTGCAATCCTACCGCACTCTTGTTGACACTGAGTCCAAGCTTGGTCCCGAAGGGACTCCTATTTCAGACCCTACTATGTATCGGAGTCTTGCAGGTGGTCTATAATATCTTACATTCACTCGTCCCGATTTATCTTATGCCATACAACAAATTTGTCTGTATATGCATGATCCTCGAGAGCCTCACTTAGCTGCCCTCAAGAGGATTCTTCGCTATGTTCAAGGCACTTTGGACTTTGGTTTACAGTTATATGCATCATCAGGATCTTTTCTTGTGGGTTACACTGACGCTGACTGGGTTGGTTGCCTTGCCACTCGCAGATCCACATCTGGGTATTGTGTATTTTTGGGCAACAATATCTGATCATGGTCTTCTAAGCGACAACACACTCGTTCACGCTCTAGTGATGAAGCTGAATACCGAGGTGTTGCTAACGTTGTTGCAGAGACGGCATAGCTACAAAATCTTCTTCGAGAACTACACACGCCACTTCTGACTGCTACCCTTGTGTATTGTGATAATGTTAGCGCTGTCTATTTATCTGCTAATCTAGTACAACTAAACACATTGAGATTGACATTCATTTTCTTCGTGATATGGTTGCTATGGGTCACGTACGTGTCTTTCATGTTCCATCTTGTTACCAGTATGCTGACATCTTCACTAAAGGTCTTCCTTCGGCACTATTTGAAGAATTTCGCACCAGTTTGAGTGTTCGTTTACCTCCTGCTCAAACTGCGGGGGAGTGTTAGCTGTCTAATTATCATTCGCTAGTTTTCCAAATTGACGATCATTTGTAAATCCTTATCTGTGTATTAATTTGGCCAGTTGTATTCTAGTTGTCTGATATGCATTGTAACTATATGTATCCAAGATTTGATAAAGAAATGGACACATACATTTACCACTTCAACAAAAATTGCATATATATACAACTTAAACTTAAAATTGCATGTATATCTTTATGAAACATGATAAATTGTATATATATCCAACTTAAACTTAAAATTGCATATATATCCTTATGAAACATGATAAACTACATATATATCCAACTTAAACTTAAAATTGCATATATATCCTTGTGAAATATGATAAATTGCATATACATCCAACTTAAACTTAAAATTGCATGTATATCTTTATGAAACATGATAAATTACATATATATCTAACGTAGACTTAAAATTGCATATATATCCTTATGAAACATGAAAAATTACATATATATCCAACTTAAACTTAAAATTGCATATATATCCTTATGAAATATAATAAATAGCATATATATCCAACTTAAACTTAAAATTGCATATATATCCTCCTGAAACATGATAAATAGCATATATATATCCAACTTAAACTTAAAATTGCATGTATATCCTTATGAAACATGATAAATCACATATATATCCAACTTAAACTTAAAATTGCATATATATCCTTATGAAAGATGATAAATTACATATATATCCAACTCAAACTTAAAATTGCATATATACCCTTATGAAATATGATAAACTGCATATATATCCAACTTAAACTTAAAATTGCATATATATCCTTGTGAAACATGATAAATTATATATATATATCCAACTTAAACTTAAAATTACATATATATCCTTATGAAACATGATAAATTACATATATATCTAACTTAAATTTAAAATTGCATATATATCCTTATGAAATATGATAAATTACATATATATCCAACTTAAACTTAAAATTGCATATATATCCTTATGAAGCATGATAAATTACATATATATCCAACTTAAACTTAAAATTGCATATATATCCTTATGAAGCATGATAAATTACATATATATCCAACTTAAACTTAAAATTGTATATATATTCTTATGAAATATGATAAATATCATATATATCAAACTTAAACTTAAAATTGCATATATATCCTTATGAAACATGATAAATTGCACATATATCCAACTTAAACTTAAAATTGCATGTATATCCTTATGAAACATGATAAATTGCATATATATCCAACTTAACTTAAAGTTGCATATATATCCTTATGAAACATGATAAATTACATATATATCTAACTTAAACATAAAATTGCATATATATCCTTGATGAGACTGCTTTTATACATAGTCTTATCGTCCAAATAGGGCTTAAAATGCATTAAATATCATCAAAATACCCAAATATATGCTTGTGTTTGTTGCTTGTGTATTTTAGGTACGGATATTAAGAAAATGATAAAAAGATCACAAGAATAATGCAAAAACGAACACGGGAAACGAAGCCGCACACTGAACCAATCCCTAATGAAGTTTTCCCAAGAAAACCCTTGAAGATTTGAAGAATTATGAAGAAGGGTCCTCCAATATGGAAGAATTGACACTTTATACCCTTGTATCTTCATAATTACAAGTTTGGTCCCTAAAGTTTATCAAAATTATAAAAAGGGCCCTCCACTTTGAAGAATTGGCAAGTTTAGCCCCTCAACAAAGCTAAATTGTCAACCATTATCCTCCACAAAGTCAAATATATCATGAAGTCCTTCAAAGTACAAGAAATTACAAGTTTGGTCCTTTGAAAAATATCAAAATTACCAAAAGGACCCTTGACTTTCAACATTTGGCAAGAATTGTCCCTTATAAATGAAGACTTGGCAATTTCAGTCCTCCAAAATGCCAATCATACAAGTTAAGACCATTATCCATCAAGAAAATGCCAAATCATCCCCTCAAGAATCACAAATTGGCAAGAAATACCCCTGAATTTACTTTACAAAATATTTTGGGGCAAAAGTGTGAAAACTGAAAGTTTGATTACAAAGGAAATTCAGTTTTGGGGTTTAAATCTGCAAATGAAAGAAACGGAAGAAGTGAGGGACCAAAAGGGGCAGACAACAATTTTTACCTAGACCAACCAATGCTTGACACCTGTCCCACTCACACTCTCCTCCAATCACAGTCCACCATTCATCCACCTCACACTCCACTTCATCTGGTTTATATTAAACTAAACCTTGGCGCCTAAACATTTTTTAAACTTAATCCACCCCTAAAAACAGATTAAAAACCTGTTCTTCATGTTCATCACACAATTTGGGGATTTCTTAATTACAATGAATTAGCCCTTAATCTTTTCCAGATTAATGATTAAGGTGCTAATTATCATAACCCAACTCTTAAATAACATGCCACATCATTCACGTGTCCACATGGGACCTCCCCTGCTACAAGCTTATGCATACTGCCAAAATGGAGACAGCCATCCAACGTTGGAGATTTCAGCTTACATCCTAAGCTTATTACAAGCCCTTTGATCAAGTTTTCACATGCCAACTATCACAAAACAACAAATTCAGTCACATGATCTTCAAAAGATGCCAAAGCTAACAAGGGCATTTCTGGGACTTTCTTAGCTAGGGTTTACGTTTTTTCTTGCTTTCCTAGCTCACTTGTAGCCTATATAAAGGCATCTAGGTTATTCATTTACATTTTGCTCTTGAATTTTCAGTTGTTCACTTTTCTGTAAATCCGTATTCATATTAATGAAATGTGTTGGAAATTGTTGAAGAAAGCTCAAGTGCCACTCTTATAATCTGTTTTTTTATTGTTCTTTGTTCATTATTCTTGAATCAAAAAACCTGTTTTCAAAAAGGAGGGTGCAAAAGTTTGCATTTTTCCACTTTTCTTGATATTTTGCTAAGTTCTTGTTCAAACCTTGGAATTCTTGGGCTATAGGGATGATCATAGCATCCTGATATTGTGTTATCAAGGTGTGGTGAGTCTTATAACTTGGGGATAATCAAGTGTGGGGTAACAAGGTTGCATTAATCAAGGATTTTTACTTTTTTTGATTTTCATATTGTGCTTCTAACTTTGTTGATTCTTAGCAGGGTTGTTTGTGGAAGCTTGTACTTGTTCTTGCTAGTACATAAGCTCAAAATTCGTGGGTGTGGATGTACATCCATGAGGTTTGCATACTTAATCCCAAAATCTGCTTAAATCTTGATTTTTGGTGATTTTTGTGTGTGACTTGTGTTCTTGTGAATTTTGTGGCTTAATATTGCTTGAATCTGTTTATCTTAGCTTTTATTGTGTTAATTTGGGCTTGGGTGGTTTTAAATTTCACTTTTGATTTGAAAAACTTGGTTTTGAAAAGTTAAAGAGGTGTTTGGGATTACCTGTTCGAAATCATTGTGTGTTATTGTTTTATTGGAAGTTTGTGTTTGTGTTTGTTATCTGTCATACACTTGTTTGAGAGTATTTTGCTGCAAGTTATTGGACTCAAACCTTGAAATCAAACAATCTGCTATAAAATCTTTGTTATTACCTGTTTTGACCTAGGATCTTGGGAACACTTAGGGTGTATGCATGCTTAGGGCTAAAAGTGGTTTAAACAAAGTCATTGTAACCTGTTTGTGAGATTTGAGGTGTTGAATCTGGCTTGTTGGTCAATTATATCAGCAAAGTGAAATCTGCTTATGTTTAGTGTTCATCAGTAACCTTCATAAGCTTGAATCTTGATTTAGGCTTTAAGCCATTGCATGGAAACTGTTTAGACTTATTCATTTGAGTTTATAATAGGTTGTACATGCTTTTGGTGCAACTTGGTTGGCTGATTATTGCTAAAATAGCTTATAAGTGCTCAACTGCTTATGTGTTCATGTCTGGTGCATATCTGGTGAAAGATTGAATTACTGTACAAACTGGTTGTTGCTTGTTGTGATTTTTTGATTGTTATTGACTCCTTATGATCCAATGATCATTTTGGTGCCTTTGTGTAACCTGAATCTCCAAAAAAGTCACTAAAGACAAAAAAGTCTACAAGTCAAGCAGTGGGAAAAGTTCCCACTGCTCAACACCCAAAACTAGCCCCTGCTAGTGTTAATTTGTACTCAGCTTATCAATAAGCTATTTTAGCTTATCCAGACCTGCAACAACTTATTTTTTGTGATAGATCTTAATTATTTGACCCATTTGATTAGACTTGAGCTTATTGGACTTTGACTTTGACTTTTTGCTAGAAAACCAACTTAATTGACTTTTTCATAAGTGCTTATTTGCTTTTTCTAGCTTATTGAGTCAGCTTATTTGAAAACTTTTTGTTGAAATAGCTTATTTAAGTCATTTAAAAGCTTTAGAAACTTGAATCAGCTCTTGGGGTGGCCTAGAACTCAAAAACGACTATTTTGTCGTTTTCTGTAGATTGCTTATTGCATTTTCAGGCTTATTCCTTGGGCTTATTTCAAATTTCTTTTTATAGAAGTCTTATTTAGGAGAAAAGAAGCTTGTGTGTCTAATTTGAGCTTATGGCATTAGCTTATAGCTTAATGGGCCAAAAAGCCCATTAAGAATAAGTTGTTTGGTATAAGCTTGCTTATTTCACATTTTCAGCTTTTGGGCCTTTGGAAAAAGTTGTTTAAAATCAAATTTTGAGTCAAGTAGTGCTTTTTGGACTTATTTGGGCCACTTTTTCATTTTGGGCTCAAATTTGGCCCATTAAGGATCTGTTTTGGGTTTAGCCCATTTTCTAGGCCCATTAAGGGTATTTAGGTAATTTCAAGTTCATTTCTGAGTTATTTAGGTTAAATTAAGTTAGTTTGCAAGTTTTTAGAATTTTTTAGGATTTTTGGATTTTTATTAATATTTTAATATTATTTTATTATTAAAAATTAAAAGTTTGATTTTCTAAGTTTTTATATTTTTCCTAGACTCTATAGACACTTAATTAGAAATTTTACAACTTTCCAAATATTTTTAGGGTCTTTTAATTATTTTCTAGAATTATTTTAAGTTTTAATAGCTTTTAATAGTTTTTAATTGTTTAAAAATAGTTTTTAGTGGTTTTATATTTTTGAAAAATACTTTTTAGCTTAATTAGGTTATTTTAAAGGGTTACAAACTTTAAGATCTTGATTGGGACTTTTTATTAGTAAATATTGATTTTTAGGGCTTTAATTAGCATTAAAAATTAATATTTAATTAATTAAAAGGTTTTAGTAAGTTTGAATTTTTTGTAAACCCTTAGAATATCTTAGTGGATTTTTAGTTATTTGTAGGAATTTTTAGAGTAAAATTTTAATTTTGGTGCTTTTTACGGTTTTACGTGTACGCCTTTATCATCTTAGTGTAATCCGTCTTCGTAACCGTCATTCTCTTCTTATCCCCTTTCTAGTTTTCTTTCTCACAAATATAATCACATCACAAAATTAATCATTTCATTACACACACACCAAGCCTCCTTGAGAACGACCCCCATAAAGGGTCATAACTCGTGGTTTTCCTAAATCACTTGTTAACGCTTGCCCTATTTTGCCTCCTTTTCCTAAAGGTGTGTAAAAACCTCTACACCATTTTGGCGCCGCTGCCGGGGAGGCTTGTTGTGTTTTGATTTGGAATTGTTGTTTTTGTGTAATTAAACTAATGAGAACTGTTACAGACTCGCTAGACTTGTGAACTCGTAAGTATTATTTGAAAAGTTTAATATTTCACATTTGTTGTTGTGTAATTAAACTTGCACATGTTCTTTACTTTTTAGTGTCCTTGGTACTATGGAGTGGGATTTTCCTCTAGTGAATCGTCAGCCGAAAGATTGGGAGTGTGGATATTACGTCATGAAATGAATGCATGACTTCGTCCTGAAATATCAAAACAATAACTTTCCAAACACAGTAAGTCTTTTTTAAACCGTGTATACATTAGTTAGATAAGCTGTTAGTATAGTTTAGGTTAAGGATACGCTGAATTTAGTATCAATAAGCTATAGTAGTTGTGTTAGTATCCATTAGTAGCCTTAACAACTCTTTCCACAAGCCAATGTTATAGCTTTTAATTCCCTTGGTTGGTCTGATTTGCATGTTGCTTTTATCTAGCTTATTGTGTTAATTTGATTAAATTACTTGTAGGTACCGTGGAATAACGAGCGTCCGTTGGATAAGAAAGAGTTGAACGCGATTGTTGGAGCTTGGTTTACATTGTGGCGACAAGTTAAATAAAAACAAATTTGATTCGAAATATGTATTTGACAATTTTAATCCTTCCAATTAATAAAGTTCTCTTTATTTACATACATTTGTTGTTTATGACAAAACTCCTTTAATTTAGTTTTTTATATAATCCTTGTATTTACATCATTCCATTGTAGAGGGTTAAATTTGTAAAATTTGGAATTTAATAAAAATTCCAATATATTTTTTTAAATTAAGTAAAAGAGACTGGTTTTTAAAAAAACACATTTTTTTACTCCATAAAAAGACTGGATAGATGCTCTTAAAAAGACTGCTTTCTGGAGATTAGAATGGAGACCAATCTCTAAAGAGACTTGTTTTTATGAAGATAACCAGTGTCTATTCTTTTAATAGAGACTGGTTTCAAAACCAATCTCTTTATGTTTCGAGCAAGGAGATCCTCCACATAGAGACGTCTTACAAAACCAGTCTCCATTGCCTTTTTGGACCAGTCTCCATGGACTTTTTTGTAGTAGTGGGTTTAACTTTTCGTGATCGTGATACGATTAATGCCGGCGCCGGCGGTACTTTCATGAAGAGAAGACCCGAGGAGTGTAGAGAGCTTATAGAGAACATGACCACTCATCACAAAAATTGGGATTCATCCGCATCTTCAAAAAATAATCCGAGAGTCAATGTTTCTTCTACTTCATCAAACCCCGACTTAACCGAACTCACCCGCCAAATAGACGAGATGAACAAAAATTTCTTAACCATGGCTATGAACCAATTTCAACAAGTCAAAGCTGGAACACCTTCTTGTGAGACTTGCGGTGGTTCTCATTCATACACCGATTGTCCTTCTACTCATGACAATCCGGAAAACGTGTATGCGGCTAACAGTAACTTTTCCACGGGAGTCTATCAAGCACGTCCTCAAGGTGACCATAATTTGCTAAGTTATCGTTCAAACAACTTTCTTTCACCACCCGGTTTTCCTCCTCAAAACCAAAACAATTTCAATCGTAACAATCAAAACCAACCTCGAGCTCCTAAATAATATCAAACCCAAAGAAACCCATATCCACCTCAAGGAAATAATCAAGTTTAACAACAACCCACTTATCAACCACCCACCTACCAAGTTCCCCATCCCAACCAACCCACAACATATAATCAAGAGGTTGAAACTTACATGAGGACTAATGATGCGCTGGTGAAGAATCTTCAGAGTAAAATTATTAACTTGAAAGGTGACATGGCGAAACAAGGGAATGATCTTCTAGCCGAGCTTAGAAATGACATGTGAAACTCTTTAAGCAGTCAAACGAATGACTTAAGGGATATGATGGCTAGTTTCTTCCCAAGTAATCAAACCTCTGCTTCGGTTTCTCTTCCGAGTAACACCGTTGCTAATCCAAGAGGGGAGATGAAAGCAATCACCACCGAAAGTGGAAAAGGTTATAAGGAACCCGATATTCCTAAACCTACTCCGGTGATTATGGCAAAGGATAACGAGCCTCTTTCACCAATTCCTCTACCTTCTATTTCTACCCCTCCACCACCCAAGGATGTGAGTGAGCATTCTATTCCAAAGCCTTTATCTCAACCCGACATACCTTATCTTTCAAGGTTGAGGAAAGAGAGGTTGAAGAAAAAGGATGATATTCAAGTTTCAAACTTTCTTAAAATGTTTAAACAATTGAATTTCAATATCTCCTTTGTCGAGGCGCTCGCTCACATGCCTAAATATGCTAAAATGTTCAAAGATCTTCTAAGTGATAAGGAAAAACTTCTTGATATTGCTCAAACCCAACTTAATGAGAATTGCTCTGCGGTTCTCTTAAGGAAATTACCAACCAAACTTGGTGATCCGGGTCGCTTTCGCATTCGTTGTAATTTTCCCGGGGTAGAGAATTGTATGGCACTAGCCGATCTAGGTGCTAGTATCAACTTAATGCCATTAAGTGTTTGGAAACAATTATCTCTACCCGAGCTAGTCCCCACACGAATGACATTGGAGTTAGCTAACCGTATGGTTTCTTATCCGATGGGGATAGCCGAAGATGTCTTCGTCGGCGTCGACAAATTCACCTTTCCGGCGGATTTTGTTGTCGTTGACTACGAGATGGATCCCCGTGTTCCATTAATCGTTGGACGTCCATTCTTGAGGACCGGTCACACTCTTATTGATGTAGGCGCGGGCGAATTAATCGTGAGAGTTGGTGACGACAAAGTCATCTTCAACATAGGTAAACTTTCTAAGCAACCTTATGAACACGAGAGTGTTAATTTCAATGACGTACTTGATGAGGCTTGTGAAGAACTTTTCAAAGACACTTGTAAAAGTGGTTTTTCTTCTTTATCCATTGTTGAGACCATTGCCTCTATTGCTCCCTCATTGACTCCATTTGGAGAAAGTGATTTTCTTTTGAATGAATTTGAAGCAAGTTTAGGGGATGTGGACTTAAAATATGACGATTCCCCCACCGATTGGGAAGAAGACATTCGTACCATTGAAAACTTCTCAAAGAAGACCATATTTCTCCATCTTCTCCTATGGAAATTACAAACGATGATCCGAATTTGACTATGCCTTCCATCGACAATCCTCCAAATTTAGAGCTTAAGGATTTACCGTCTCATCTTGAATACGTTTTCCTAGAAGACAATAAGAAGTTACCCGTCATCATTGCAAAAGACTTAAAAGAGGATGAAAAATCTCGCCTTATTGATGTGCTCAAAAATCATAAGAAAGCAATCGCTTGGAAAATTTCCGACATTCGCGGAATCGATCCTAGCTTTTGTACTCATAAAATTCTCATGGGAGATGACTTAAAACCTGCAATCCAAAGCTAAAGAAGGGTTAATCCAAAAATTCATGACGTCATCAAGAAAGAAGTTTCAATTTCTAGATGCCGGAATGATTTACCCTATTTCGGATTCGCGATGGGTTAGTCCCATCCATTGTGTGCCTAAGAAAGATGGAATAACCGTTGTTCCCAATGAAATCAATGAGTCGATTCCTACTCGACTTGTCACGGGTTTGGCGAGTTTGCATAGACTATCACAAGCTCAATGATGCTACTCGCAAGGATCATTTTCCTCTTCCTTTCATGGATCAAATGCTCGAGCGTTTAGCGGGCAATGACTACTATTGCTTCTTAGACGGTTTCTCTGGGTATTTTCAAATTCCCATCGATCCAAAAGATCAAGAGAAAACCACATTCACTTGTCCTTATGGAACATTTGCTTACAAACGAATGCCTTTCGGCTTATGCAATGCTCCTGGGAATTTCCAAAGGTGTATGATGGCTATATTCCATGACATGGTTGAAGAAACTATGGAAGTCTTTATGGACGATTTCTCAATCTATGGTGATTCTTTCTCATCTTGACTTGCCAATTTTGAAAGTATGCTTAAATGGTGTCAAGACACTCGTCTCGTTCTTAATTGGGAAAAATGCCATTTCATGGTAAGAGAAGGTATTGTTCTAGGTCATAAAATTTCATAAGCCGGTCTTGAAGTCGACCGTGCTAAAGTTGATGTGATTTCTAAATTACCTCCTCCTTCAACCGTGAAGGGTGTGAGAAGTTTTCTTTGTCATGCGGGCTTCTATCGTCGATTCATTCAAGATTTTTCTAAGATCGCTCGCCCGATGACCCACCTCTTGGAAAAATTTACTCCTTTTATCTTTTCTAAAGAGTGTATCGAATCTTTCAATCTTCTTAAGGATAAATTAACTAAGGCACCGGTCTTAGTTACCCCTAATTGGGAGTTACCTTTTGAATTGATGTGTGATGCTAGCGACTTTCCTATTGGAGCGGTTTTGGGACAAAGAATCAACAAACATTTCCAATCAATCCATTACGCTATCAAGACAATGACGGGGGCTCAATTGCATTATATTACAACCAAAAAAGAGCTTTTAGCCGTTGTATATGCTTTTGAAAATTTTCGCCCCTATCTTGTCCTTTCCACCACCATTGTGTACGCCGATCATTCCGCGTTGAAGTACTTGTTAACAGAACAAGATTCTAAACCAAGACTTCTTCGTTGTTCAAGAATTCAAAATTGAAATTCGTGACAAGAAGGGAGAGGAAAACCTAGTCGCGGATCATCTTAGTAGACACGAGGATCCTTATCAAGGGGAGCTCCCAAATCAAGAGAGTAATGAATCTTTTCCCCTTGAGACCTTGATGTCTATTAACTCCAATCTTGATGAGACCCCATGGTTTGCGGACTTTGCAAACTACTTGGCGGGTGGAACTCTCATCGAAGGGTTATCGTCCCAACAAAAGAAGAAATTCTTCAAGGATGTGAAAACTTACTATTGGGACGACCCTTATCTCTTCAAAACATGTGCTGACTTGATCCTTCGTCGGTGTGTTGACGGACCCGCAGCTTTACAAATCTTGGAAGCTTGCCACAAAGGACCCACCGGTGGTCACTTTGGTCCTAACTATACCGCGAAGAAAGTTTTCGACTCTGGATTTTATTTGTCCACCATTTATCCTGATGCACACGAAATGGTTAAGCATTGTCATGCTTACCAGCGACAAGGCAAGATCACACATAAAGATGAGATGCCTCAAAATTTCATCCAAGAGTGTGAAATCTTTGACGTATGGGGCATCGACTTCATAGGCCATTTTCATCATCCAAAGGGAACAAGTACATCCTCTTAGCCGTTGACTATGTATCCAAATGGGTTGAAGCAAAGGCTTTACCTACTAACGATGCGAGGGTGGTTGTGAACTTTCTGAAACAATTCTTTGCTCGATTCGATGTTCCTCGTGCTATCATCAGTGATCGCGGGACTTATTTTTGAAATGATCAATTTGCTCGAGTCAGGGCTAAGTATGGTGTCAATCATCGACTTTCCACCGCGTATCATCCACAAACTAACGGTAAAGCCGAGATTTCTAACCGTGGACTTAAGAGAATCTTAGAGCGTATCGTGGGAGAGCATCGTGCCTCATGGGCCGATAAGTTAGATGATGCTTTGTGGGCTTTCCGTACCGCCTATAAGACACCTATTGGTTGCACTCCATATCGTCTTGTGTACGAAAAGGCGTGCCACCTCCCCATTGAGTTGGAGCATAAGGCTTATTGGGCCTTGAAATGGGCTAATTTTGATATCAAAAAAGCCGATGATTTTAGGAAGATCCAACTCAATGAACTAAATGAACTGAGGAATGAAGCTTATGAGAATTCATTGATCTATAAGGAGAAAACCAAGCTCATTCATGATTCTAGGATTAAGAACCGAGATTTTCACATAGGTGATGAAGTTTTACTCTTTAACTCTCGGTTGAAATTTTTTTCTGGAAAGCTGAAAAGTCGTTGGTCCGGTCCATTCACCGTCGCTAAAGTCTTCCCTTATGGCACCATTGAGCTTTCTCAACCAAATGGGCCTAACTTTAAGGTGAATGGCCAACGTGTTAAGTTATACTTTGGTGAGGACATCTCTCATGAGATGATTCCATCCCTCGTCACGTTTCCCTTGAATTAGTTCTGGGTCGAGTCAGGCTCGTGACTCGGTTAACAAAAACAAGCGCTTCTCGGGAGGCAACCCGATGATCTATCTTTTTACCCGTTTTCATAATAAGTGTAGGGGGAGCTATATAGGTGTTGGTTGTCTTGTTTCTTATGATGTGCAGGGATTAAAGCTTTCAAAGAGCACTTTTGATGATATTTGACGACCCGTGATCCCGTGTTCCCATCTTCCCGGTTCTATCCTAAACTTTTGTGATTCAATATTTCTTATCTTATATGTTAACATTGAATTCACTATAGTTGTATCTTCCTTAGCAAGATTTAAACAAAGTGCACAATATCCTAAGTGTAGGGGAGTTTACTCCCACGTGCTTAAACATTCAGGACAATGTTTATATCAAGTGTAGGGGGACTTCTATCGAAGTTAAGTGTGCTTTTCCATTAATTTCTACTCATTTTAACCGGAAAATCTAATTTTTCGACATTTTTCAAAAATTTTGATCTATTTTGGCCAAGTAGTATTTTTCATTTATTCTCTTTTATGTTCTTTCCTTTTGTTATCACATCGTATGTATATATTTCATTTAAAAAATAAAGTCAAAAGAGAAAAATAAAGTTAAATAAAATGGTTTTAATGAGTTTAGATGTCTTTGATATATTAGGCCCGTCATGAATCTTTTGACTCAACCCGAGTTTACTTATCTATGTTTACTCTAGCTAGTATCCTTAACGTGTTTAAGTCAAGTTTTGCTAGGATTTTATATAGGGAACTTAAAACACAAAAGTCTTAACTCTTACGGGTTAAGAACAAGAACTTTTTGTAAGTTCCTATAATTGATCCTAGAGAGTCGTTTATCAAGGGAACTTTAAAATGCGAATTCTAAACTTGAAAAAGTCTAAGAAGTTGCAAGATCCTATAGATGACTTGAAAACCCAAAACTTTGATTTAATAGGCTAAGCATCCACGAGTCTCATTCCTTGAGATTTTAAATTTTGGAGAACGAGAGATGATAGAGTCAATTATAAGTTTGGTATTCTTTCATGAATTTATGTGAGTTAATTATTAGCTTTTTATCCCATCGCTTGTTAATAAATATAATTGCAATTAGTAAGGTCGTACGATTTGAAAAGTTACTTAGCTTCTAACACAAGATCGTTTAAAAGTTGCTCAGTATTAATTAGAGTTCATGCCATGGCATAACTTATTGAAGCGGGATACGAAGATTGACGAGTCCGAAAAGGCCCTAACAAGGCATGATGGCTACATTTTGTTTCTAAAGATCCCAAGTGATGTGAAGAATCATTTATCAAAAATCAATATGAAGGATCAAGACACACGACGAAAAGCAAATACTCCCCTAAAGATCATGGAGAAGTCTATCCGAAAAGACCCTAGCAAGGTATGAGGATAAATAGATCCAAGTCCTAAAAGGAGGCGGATCGTTGTATATCAAAATCCAAAATAAAGATTGAAGAAAAATGAAGAAGTCGTGGTCCAAGTATGAAGAATCTCTCAAAAACTTCAAGTGAAGAAATTCCTATTATGAAGAGAAGACCATTATTTCAAGAACGTCTCTCAAGATTCGAAGTATGAAGTCACTGCCAAATATCGGTCCGTGAAAGGTCTCAAATCGTGAAGCGAGTTATGCCAAGATATGAACTTTAAGAGGTCCTGAGAAGCAGTTTTAAAAGATTTTGTCCTTTAGCTAACTATTGATTAAATCATCCTACTTTATTTTCAGCCTAAATAAATTATCGAAATAAGTCAACAATACATCCTCGTGATCATTCAAGACAACAATAAAATATAAAATATTCACCTAGGAATAAGGGAGCCTAATCGAATAATTGAGCCACATGAGTGAGTGTTAGCTTACTAACTTATAATAACAATGATCTCGTTTAAAAGCTTGGTTTGGGGAACATGAAACTTTAGGGTGATAAACATTCATGACAACCAAAGCCCTAATGTAAGTCTTCGATCTCTTTAATTTTTCTTCCTTCAAGCATTTTGTATATATTTCTATCTTTTTAGTTTCCTTAGTGTTTAGTATTTAATAAAGGCCAAGGTGGGTTAATTATGATGAAAAATGTAAACCGTGCTTTGAAACTAATGCATTGCATAAGGGCATTGCAATGGTCAAGTGTAGGGGATTTAATAAGTGTGAAAACACTCATCCTTTTACCACTTGTTTCTAATAATAACAAGACCAAAACGTGTATTTAATGTCGTAAAAGGCGGAATTATGCGTGGTTTGTGTTTTTATTGTGTTTAGGACAAAAATATGAAAAAGGAAGAAAACACGGGGCTTTCACGGGCTTTTATCGAAGAAAAAGACAAAAGACGAAGTCAAAAGATCAAAAGTGCAAGAAGAACGGAAGTCAAAGGCCTATTCTGAAGATTTATCGAAGAAAAAGTCTAAAGACGAAAGTTTAACGAAGTCGAAGAACCAAGTCTACTAAAAGAAGAACATTGGAAGACGAGTTCAAATTATCATTCGACTAATCCCGAGACAAAGTCGAGAAAGACGAGTTATTTTAAAAGACGAGAATACAAGAAGAAAGAGAGAAGAAACAACACCCTCCCATTCTCCTATATATACCCTCCTAATGACACATTAGGAGGGTGTTAGTTAGTTTTATTTTTAGTGTGTGTTTTACTTTTGCTCTCTAGATTTTCTTTCAAGCTTATTAATCTTTCATCTTAATTTTGTAATTTTGGATCTTAATCTTCAATCTAATCAAGCTTTTTAATTAATTCTCATTCTACCTTTCTTAATCATAATCTATTATTGTGCTTTATTAATCATGTAGTTGGTTTAATCTTATTGAATGTGTGATTGATGTTCTTATTAGATTGTGCTTATTGATTTGGTATGTTTGAGGTTTTTAGATTATTGTTCTTATTGCTTATTTTTTATGCTTTTCTAGTTTTTAAATAAGTGTTTTAATAGTTCATTTCATAAAAAGTTGATTTTAAATATTTTGATTATTTAGTGTTTTTTAAATGTTTTTAAATTTTGGATTATTAGTTTTTTTAAAGTTTATTTGGTAAGTTTTTGATAAGTGCTTATTTGGTTTTTAGCTTATTTTCCTTTTTAGCTTATTTGTTTCTAATCCGGGTTCCTAAACCCTCTTATTCCGACTTACAGTTTGCTTATTCCGACTTATGTTCAAAACAAACATCCCAAATTAAGTACTCGCTCTCATTCCGACTTAGTTATAGATTCAGTTTATTCTGAATTAGGTAGGTTTGCCCTATTCCGGATTGTGTGAAGAATCTGTATTCCGAATAGTGTAGAGAAGGAGGATTCCAGATTAGGTCTTGGATTCGTATTCCGGATTAAGTGTAAACTCATATTCCGGATTATGTACGACTTGCAGTATTCCGAATTGCACCTAGTAGACGGATTCCGGATTAGATGCAAAGTTAATATTCCGAACTAAGAGTAGAATTCACATTCCGACTTAGTTATAAGATTTAGCATTCCGAATTAGGTTAAGCACACACATTTCGGATTAGGTCTTGCATGCTACATTCCGGATTGTGTGTTGTTTCTGCTTTCCGAACTGTGTGTAGAACAAGATTCTGACTTGTGTGCATGGTCAACATTCCGAATTCAAGTCAACATTCAGGATTAGATCTATAAGCTGGATTCCGAATTAGGTTAAGCTTTTTGTTTCCCGACTTAGGTTTTGGTTATTGTTTTCCGAATTAGTTTTAAACTTTATTTTTCCCGCCAATTTTCTTAAGTGTTATTTTAATTGTTTTATCTTAGATTTATTTCAAGTTTGCATTTTTATTAAGTTTTCAAAATTACTTTTTACCAAGTTTAATCTTTCGTCAATTATTTTAAAAGTCTTAATTTTTACTTAAATCTTTTCAAGTTTTCAAATAGTTAATCACCTTTCATTTCTTTTACCAAGTTTTACTGTGCCGCATTCATTGTGGAAAAGCACTCAAGGTTAGACATCCTTCCTTTATTTTTATGTTTAATAGCTTTAAACTTTATAGACTTAGATAATCAAAAGCTCCCCCTTTTAGTGACCAACACCAATAATTCTACCCTAAACCGTGATCAATTCGAACAGAATCGAGTACGAATAAACACTTCAAGAGTACACACACACAATCCCATTAAATCAATGGCAACGTTCGTTATTAAAGTCATGATACTTAAAGTGTGACTTAGCCCATGCATATCATGTATATATAACGTGAACCATGAAAAGTAGCAAAAAATCCCTGATAACTATGTATCAAATAAAGAAGATACACTGTTATCCCTAGAAATCAACAAGCATGTATAACCCTTTCATCCAGACGTATAACCCAACTGTTTTAGCAATGCAGTAATCCCCATATGTAACAAAAACATTATACCGTTCAATAATAAAAGATATGTACGAATATCAGATTCTCCAAGATTCATTCGAACGACTATCAAAATCATGTGATCACGTATAGTCAAAACCGCATCTTCTTCACTGTGCATCATGACATAACATACCTTGTCATTCTGGGATCACAGAATCCTATATTCACATGTTCCTGGGCTTAAAAAGCCCTAATAATCCTAAAATACTTGCGTGAATAGCAGACCATCGTTCAACCATCAACCTGTATTTAGGGTTTTCAGAAGAAACCCTAATTCTTGCTGTGTATCCAACAAGCAGACATGCTGAAGCATCCTTTTTCATGACAAGCTGCAATCACTCTTGCTGCTCCAAGCATCTTAATACACACTTATCATGTGCTGATAAAATGTGAGGCTGTTTTGAATTGAGCTAGGGTTTGAAGGAAACCCTAATTCATAATTTTATGTCAAACAAAAACTCCATACCTCATTATGCAGCCAACTTTGACTTCTAATATCTTGATAATGAAAGATCCAATCGAAGATTGCTTCGGTGAGATTCTAGACACAAGTTCCAAGAATCTACAGCAAAAATTTCACGATAATCCAACTGTTAACGAAGGAGAAATCATGGTTTAAACACTGATGTCCACAGAAAACTGCATATGATCACTGTTGACTTCGACACATAATAAATTTTTCTTGGGATTAAAAATTGACAATCCCTCCGGTGGATATCTAAGTATATGTATGCACGCAAAAAATTTCGTGACGATCCAACGGTTCAATAAAAAGTTATGCCTTCCTGAATACTGCTGCGCACACAAAATCGCCCAAAAAAACCCTAGACAGATTTTTCTTTCTTTTCACCATTATGAACACCTTGTTGGTCCTAGCATCACGAGCCACGAGGATCTGATACCAACTGTGGAAACCTTCGTTTCCTCGGATCTTTAAGCAACTAGGCACAATCATTGTTCATATGATATAAATCATAGCGGAAAAGAACAATAATCATGAAACAAGGTGTTTGGGCACAAAGAACACAAAAGATTACTTAACGATTGTTCTTTATATTAATAATAAACAACCACTAGATGTGTATTCATTAATCCCACGTCTAGTGAAACACACGCTTTAGGTTTACATCTTGAATGAAAGATATGAACTAAACCTATGACCCTTGTTCCTTTTATAGACTAAGGATTAGGGTTTAAAAGAGATAATATCAAATAAACATTCATATCTTCTATTTAAATAAACTAATACAGGATATTCATAAATAATATTCTGAATACTTATCCTAAATAGATTTCCAACAGCGTTTGGCTGCTGTCAGCATTTCGTTAACACTTGTCTACGTCTAGACACAATGTGTCAGCGTTGAAACAAATGCCTTCATGTTTTTTTCGATTTGAGTTTCTGCCACATCAACTTTTTTCCCAACAGGACCGTTACGTGTATTTATGGCGGGTCATCAAAGCATATAAGGTAAATATCCTAAAAAGTTTAACTGATCATAAAGGAAATACCGAAATCAAACTTCGGTAATCCAAACATAAGTTCAAAACATGAAAAGTAAATGCTGAATGAAAGAACTGAACAATTTCCAATAGGCAAATAAATATATGAAGTGCATAAAGTAAAGAAGTTTGGATAGCTTCCATCCAATGCACATAGTCTCAGAATCCTAAGAGCGTCTCGATGTACCTACCGTTAGAACATGAAAGGAACTACGGCTGAGCATAACATCCAGTGAACGGATATAAAGCATGATAAGAAATATTGAAATGAAGCAGATGATAAAATACTGAAGCTGTAAGACTGATAAGTAAAGTTGCAGCGGAAATCTGTGTATAATCTGAAAAGTCCGATTTATATATAATAAAGCTTAACTGTTATCTGTAAAATCTGAAAACATGCATTTACTGTATTTTAATTGCTAAGAGCTTATATAGGTCATGTGTTGTAACAACTGTTGCATGAATAAATGGAGGGGTGACCTCGTCATGCTGTAGAGGAGTGACCTCTAAATAATGTGTTGGGTGGAGATCAACTCCAATGTGAAGGATGTAGAGCACACACCACATTCATCTGATAACTGTAAACTGATAGCCTAGGATGCATCCATACGCCCCGCTGATAACACTGATAAAATGGCCAAGCTGAATAAATGGGATTTGAGCGGCAAATTAGGGGGAGTGGGAGCGTGGAATGTTTTTATTAATTGGATGATTTCATCAAACCTTGTATTTCTGTTATGATTCTAACGTACACTTTTGTTCAGTAAAACCATCCTTAATTGTAGGTGAATGCTTTATTTTTGCAACTGATATGTTTCGTAATGAAATAGTCGACTACATTATAACATAAACCTATTTTCTATAAACTAATACGCTAATTAGTGTGAACCAAATCATGTTTAAAGACTTGCAATATTCTTATTTTAGTTGTTATTGTGTCTAACAACTAGCTATGTAACCCAACTAGCTTAATATTCGTCTAACCCAGGGTGTATTTACAGAACTTTTTATAAGAAGTAATAAATATATGAAAGTAGAACGGGCATAGGTTGTTAGCCTCAAAATTTTGAGTCAATCAAGAATGTTCGATCATAGGTTTATATTGTAACATTTATTAAAACGTTGTAATAGTTAGTTAAAATAGTCGTGACATTACGGGCTTGATGGCTAGCATTAAAGGCCTCTTTTAAGGTACTAAGCATTTTATTCAAGCCCGGCCCATTAAACAAATATAGTCCATTAAGGCTACATGTAAGCCCGACTATATATACCTCTCCTAGCATGTTAGGAGAGGTAGGATCTTTCATTTTTCTTAATCTAATCTCACATAGTTTTCTCCACCTTCTCTCTACTTTCTCTCTCTAGAAATCATCTATCTTTCTTCTTTAATTCAATTAATCAACCATGGTGAAGTGATAAAATATGGGAACAACATTTCTACAATCACCTCATCGCATCCTTACACATATCCTTATACATTCCTCATTCTGATTACTATCTTCCACAAATTCATTATCCCTAACATTCTTATTAGCTTTTGATTTTTTTTTCTTATTTGTATCTTTACTAGGCGTTACAGCAGATTTATCAAAAATGATAACTTGTTTGATTTTAAGCTTTGATCTCATGATGAATTTACTCCAAACAAACTAATTCACTACTATTCAAGCAACAAAATCAGACCAACTCACAACATGAAATTACAACTAATAGATGCGGAATAAGATGCTGAATCAAACAAGCTAAACCAGTAAGCCAGTTGAACACAAACTTGTAAAAACCATGTTTTGGCGCCAAAACGCCGTACAAGTGGATTTATCCATTAGTTCTCAAAACTTCATTAATCTACAAATACACAACATTTAACCAATTTAAAACATTTCTATCATCTTCTCCAATCTTATAAATCGTATCCACAACTTCATTAATTTATAAAAATGGTGTCGGTTTCAGGAACAACCGAAAAAGAAATAACATTGTGTAACGCTTGGGTTTTTGTTTCGGAAAACAATGTGATAGATTACGCAAGGCATTCTCGTGGTTTTTGGACTAAGATTTTCCAGTACATGGAGGAAAAAATACAGGAGCTGGGAAAACGAAAGTACGATAATATACACGGGAGATGGAAGTACATAACGCAATGTGTGTGTCTGTTTGTTGAAACAAATACAGAATTGTTGAGTTCACTTCTTGAAAGATCTTTGAAACCTTGATCAAGATATAAAGACTGTGTGGAAACCAATCTTTATATATAAGAAGAACAATAGAATTAACCAAATGTTCAAGCCTCAATATATTAATACGATCACTCTTAATAGTGATAGGTTTTACAAACTTGAAGCTATAACAAACAATAAGAGAAATGTGTAGGGAAGATGTGTGTGTAGAAGTGTGTTTATCTCTACACCCTAGGACCTCTTTTATAGTGAAAGGGGTCCTAGGTGGTTACAATATAATTAATACTTGCCTAAGTATTATAAATTAATATTCTTTAATAGTTTCCTAAACAAACTTGTAACCTCGTCATCATAATTAATATACTTGATACTTTCCATAAGACTAGGAAGACTAAATATTTGATCTTATCTTCTACAATCTTCCATCAACTTTATCTCATAACCAGTAGGAACTGTAACACTAGGAGGAACGAAGTACTCTAGTAGTAACTGTAACACCAGGAGTAACTTCTAAATATATTATTCCTAACAATCCTCCCCTAAACTTGAATTTAACTTGGTTGAATTCAAGTTTCCACTATTATGCTTCTTGATCACCAGGTGGATGCATCCAAACACTGCTTTGTGAAGTACGTTGTTTCGTTTTGTACATCGCTTTAAATTTCGAAACAAGCCTCCCCTGCTTGGATGCACTAATATGTAGAAAAGTCAATAAATCTCCAATTCACGAACCATGGAAAGAAAAGTGGTACCAATAATCATCAATTTAATAAGTTCAAAACTATCCTCATCACTTTAAAGTGAATCATAGAAATGTATAGTTATTGGCAAACTACCAGCTATAAACGGATTTGATGAAGTCTTTACCAAGAGCCGTACCCCCTTAGACTAGCCACTCTTTGTTGCAATAACATGGTGAATGAAGGCCATATAGTTTTTAACAAACTATTGCAGCTATCAACGGGTTTGAGAAAGTCTTTACCATATACCGTTTGCCTGTAGACTAGACACTCTTCAGTCTAGGACCAAGGTGAGTGATGACCATCCAGTTTTAGGTAACCTGGCAACCATCAACGGATTTGATATGGTCTTTACCAAGCAGCCGTTTGCTCATGGACTAGCCAGTTCTTATGTGTGTTAAACATGGTGAACTGATGGCCATTTGTTGTATGGTGGTTAGCCAACACCTAAGCCTTTCTCAACCAGAACTAAACAACTCACAATAGCCTTTTTTTTCTCTTTTCTTGTTTTACTTTTATTTAATTTTTATTTAATTTTTTTATATATATAACAACCCAAAAACTATTAGTCAACCAGTAAGAACGTAGGATCCACCAGGAGGAACAATGGTCCACCAGAAGCAAAAATGACCAGGAGGAACCATTGGTCGACTAGGAGCAACTTAGTTCTACTAGGAGGAACCATATCCACTAGCACCAATGTCAATCTACAAAATTGTTTAAACAAAAAAACACAAGAATATACACAATTATACATACAAAAAGCCTCCCCTTAGGCAAAAACCTCCCCTCAAACAGAGCTAAGTATCCACCATCAAGGAAATCATTTTTTAAGACTTTTCTTTTCCTACAAAAAGTTAGTTCACACAAATATAGAAAATACAAAACATATCAATTGACAATCACACTTGCTGAAATGAACACAAACCAAACAAAGATTAGTGCTTATGGAAGTCCCAAGCCAAAACAGACTTGAATCTTCCAATGACATCAACATAGTCATATCTTGTTAAGGTCTTTGATGCACTATTTGATTTGGAGACATGTTGTAACCATCTTGTTTAGGTTTCCAAACCCACCTAGCTAAGGCTTTAAGAGTATTAACCTTTGTTTTTGACCGTGCAGACTCAACCCTTGTACCCTTAAAATTGTTAAAACATATTAGTTATGGAATTATGATAGTTTTAGGATTGGGATGAGAAACTCTACCAAAGTTTTTGTGATTCACCCGTCTTGAGTTATTCCACACCGGTTTAACCTGTTTTTGATCATTAATCTTGTGCTTACAAGTATATTGCAAGTGATCAAAACTACCACATACATAGCAAGCCTTATTTTTGAACTCAAAGTTATCACCTAATTTCTGTGTCATCATGCCATTCCAACCTCTTTGATTACTTCTAAGACTCTTATTGTTTTTCCTAGGGTAATCTGATTTCCTATTACTTGCATTCTTAGCACAAGCAGATTGAGTATAAAACATAGGTGATTCAGCATTTAAGGTAGACTTACATGAGGCGTATCTAATAGTCATGGGTTCAATTGTAACAGGTTCAGGCACAGACTCAATTGTTTTAACACTAAAGTCAGACTCACAAGAGTCAAGGTCACTGGTCTTAGGTTCTAAAGATTTGTCATTAGAGTTACAAGAGACAAAGTCATTTGACACAAAAATAGTTTAAATTGAGCCAGTGGACCTTGTATCATATGTAATTTGAGATTCATCAAAGTCAGAGTGGTTCGAGGTAGGCATGAATTTCCTAGTGATAGGTAGAGGAACAACATGAATCTCTACAGCTGGTTTATACCTATTGAAAACAGGCCTACCTTCCACATCTTCAGGGGTAGTATCAAACACACTAGACAAAGAGGAGTCAAAAACATCATTTGGCCCAATATAGTTTTTAAACCCCAAGATAATTTTGGTTCTACAAGACATAGAGCTATCTACTAATTTGATTAGGTTTTTAGAGGAACTTGTCCATTTATCAAACCAAGCCAAAGCACTATCCAATTTAGCTTGTAGCTCTTGCTTCTCTTTATTTACCTCAGTATTAAGCTTTTCAGATTATGTTAATAGATTAGTTGTATTTTCTAAGTCAATAGTTAATATCCTAATCTTTTCTTCATATTCTAATTGGGTATTTTGAAACCACTTTTTCTGTTGCTCCAAGGTTTTAAAAGAGCTTTTATATGCCTGAACTTCTAGGTAGTATTCGTTATTTTGGGCCTCTAGCTCAGAATATTGTTTTTGAAGTTCTACATATTTATGTTCACAATTTTCAGAATAACTAATTACTACGTCATATTTGTTATAAGCATGCATTTTATTCTTTAATTTATCATTATATTCTCTAACTTTAGATTCTGTCATAAGAATTACCTCATTGTCTGGAATTGAAGTTCTGTACGCCATGTATTCTGCTGCAACACCTTAAGTAGGAGTTTCTTGAAAAACCTTAGAATCAAAACCTTTAGCGACACCAATTCTGTCACAAAACTGTTACATATCTGTCACAGAACTCGTAAACCGTCGCTAATCTATTTCTAAACTGTCGCGAATTCTGAACAGTAACTTTACTTCACAGCAGCACGAATGTTGGAGTCTTTTTCTTCTCAATCAAAGCTTCTCAACGAGGCTCTGATACCAATTGTTGAGTTCACTTCTTGAAGGATCTTTGAAACCTTGATCACGATATAAAGACTGTGCAGAAACCAATCTTTATATATAAGAAGAACAATAGAAATAACCAAACGTTCAAGCCTTAATATATTAATACGATCACTCTTAATAGTAATAGGGTTTTACAACCTTGAAGCAATAACAAACAATGAGAGAAATGTTTAGAGAAGATGTGTGTGTAGAAGTGTGTTTATCTCTACACCCTAGGACCTCTTTTATAGTGCAAGGGGTCCTAGGTGGTTACAGTATAATTAATACTTGCCTAAGTATTATACATTAATATCCTTTAATAGTTTCCTAAACAAATTTGTAACCTCCTCATCATAATTAATATACTTGATACTTTCCATAAGATTAGGAAGACTAAATATTTGATCTTATCTTCTACAATCTTCCATCAACTTTATCTAATAACCAGTAGGAACTGTAACACTAGGAGGAACGAAGTACTCTAGTAGTAACTGTAACACTAGGAGTAACTTCTAAATATATTATTCCTAACAATCCTCCCCTAAACTTTAATTTAACTTGGTTGAGTTCAAGTTTCCACTATTATGCTTCTTGATCACCAGGTGGATGCATCCAAACACTGCTTTGTGAAGTACGTTGTTTCGTTTTGTACATCGCTTTAAATTTCGAAACAAGCCTCCCCTGCTTGGATGCACTAATATGTAGAAAAGTCAATAAATCTCCAATTCACGAACCATGGAAAGAAAAGTGGTACCAATAATCATCAATTTAATAAGTTCAAAACTATCCTCATCACTTTAAAGTGAATCATAGAAATCTATAGTTTTTGGCAAACTACCAGCTATAAACGGATTTGATGAAGTCTTTACCAAGAGCCGTACCCCCTTGGACTAGCCACTCTTTGTTGCAATAACATGGTGAGTGAAGGCCATATAGTTTTTAGCAAACTATTACAGCTATCAACGGATTTGAGAAAGTCTTTACCACATACCGTTTGCCTGTGCACTAGCCCCTCTTCAGTCTAGGTACAAGGTGAGTGATGACCATCCAGTTTTAGTTAACTTGGCAACCATCAACGGATTTGATATGGTCTTTACCAAGCAACCGTTTGCTCTTGGACTAGCCAGTTCTTATGTGTGTTAGACATGGTGAATGATAACCATTTGTTGTATGGTGGTTAGCCAACACCTAAGCCTTTCTCAACCAGAACTAAACAACTAACAATAGCCTTTTTTCTCTCTTTTTTTACTTTTTTTATTTTTTTTAATTTTTTTATATATAACAACCCAAAAACTATTAGTCAACCAGCAAAAACATAGGACCCACCAGGAGGAACAATGGTCCACCAGAAGCAAAAATGACCAGGATGAACCATTGGTCGACTAGGAGCAACTTAGTTCTACTAGGAGGAACCATATCCACCAGCACCAATGTCAATCTGCAAATTTGTTTAAATAGAAAAACACAAGAATATACACAATTATACATACAAAAAGCCTCCCCTTAGGCAAAAACCTCCCCTCAAACAGAGCTAAGTATCCACCATCAAAGAAATCATTTTTTAAGACTTTTCTTTTCCTACAAAAATTTAGTTCACACAAATATAGAAAATACAAAACATATCAATTGACAATCACACTTGCTGAAATCAACACAAACCAAACAAAGATTAGTGCTTATGGAAGTCCCAAGCAAAAACAGACTTGAATCTTCCAAATACATCAACATAATCATATCTTGTTAAGGTCTTTGATGCACTATTTGATTTGGAGACATGTTATAAACCATCTTGTTTAGGTTTCCAAACCCACCTAGCTAAGGCTTTAAGAGTATACCTTTGTCTTTGACCGTGTAGACTCAACCCTTGTACCCTTAAAATTGTTAAAACATATTAGTTGTGGAATTATGTTATTTTTAAGATTGGGATGAGAAAATCTACCAAAGTTTTTGTGATTCTCCCGTCTTGAGTTATTCCACACCGGTTTAACCTGTTTTTGAACATTAATCTTGTGTTTACAAGTATATTGCAACAGATCAAAACTACCACACACATAGCAAGCCTTATTTTTGAACTCAAAGTTATCATCTAATTTCAGAGTCATCATGCTATTCGAACCTCTTTGATTACCTCTAAGATTCTTATAGTTTTTCCTAGTGTAATCTGATTTCCTATTACTTTCATTCTTAGCACAAGCAGATTGAGTATAAAACATAGGTGATTTAGCATTTAAGGTAGACTTACATGAGGCATATCTACTAGTCATGGGTTCAATTATAACAGGTTCAGGCACAAACTCAAGTGTTTCAACACTTAAGTCGGACTCAAAAGAGTCAAGGTCACTGGTCTTAGGTTCTAAAGACTTGTCACTAGAGTTACAAGAGACAAAGTCATTAGACAGAAAAATTGTTTCAATTGAGCCATTGGACCTTGTATCATATGTAATTTGAGTTTCATCAAAGTCCGAGTGGTTCGAGGTAGGCATGAATTCCCTAGTGATAGGTGGAGGAACAGCATACATCTCTGCAGCTGGTTTATACCTATTGAAAACAGGCCTACCTTCTAAATATTCAGGGGTAGTGTCAAACACACTAGACAAAGATGAGTCAAAAACATCATTTGGCCCAATATAGTTTTTGAACCCCAAGCCAATTTTGGTTTTACAGAACATAGAGCTATCTACTAATTTGATTAGGTTTTTAGAGGAACTTGTCCATTTAGCAAACCTAGCCAAAGCACTATACAATTTAGCTTGTGCCTACTGCCTCTCTTTATTTACCTCAGTATTAAGTTTTTTAGAATATGTCAATAGTTAATATCCTAATCTTTTCTTTATATTCTAATTGGGTATTTTGAAACCACTTTTTCTGTTGCTACAAGGTTTTAAGAGAGCTTTTATATGCCTGAACTTCTAGGTAGTATTCGTTATTTTAGGCCTCTAGCTCAGAATATGGTTTTTGAAGTTCTACATATTTATGTTCACAATTTTCAAAACAACTAATTACTATGTCATAGTTGTTATAAGCATGCATTTTATTCTTTAATTTAGCATTATATTCTCTAACTTCAGATTCTGTCATAAGAATTACCTCATTGTCTGGAATTGAAGTTTTGCACGCCATGTATTCTGCTGCAACACCTTAAGTAGGAGTTTCTTGAAAAACCTTAAAATCAGAACCTTTAGCGACACTAATTCTGTCACAAAACTGTTACAGATCTGTCGCATTCGCTAATCTGTTGCTAAACTGTCGCGAATTCTGAACAGTAACGTTACTTCACAGCAACACGGATGTTGGAGTCTTATTATTCTCAATCAAAGCTTCTCAACGAGGCTCTGATACCAATTGTTGAGTTCACTTCTTAAAGGATCTTTGAAACCTTGATCACGATATAAAGACTGTGCGGAAACCAATCTTTATATATAAGAAGAACAATAGAAATAACCAAACGTTCAAGACTCAATATATTAATACAATCACTCTTAATAGTGATAGGGTTTTACAACCTTGAAGCTATATCAAACAATGAGAGAAACGTGTAGAGAAGATGTGTGTGTAGAAGTGTGTTTATCTCTACACTCTAGGACCTCTTTTATAGTGCAAGGGGTCCTAGATGGTTACAATATAATTAATACTTGCCTAAGTATTATATATTAATATCCTTTAATAGTTTCCTAAACAAACTTGTAACCTCCTCATCATAATTAATATACTCGATACTTTCCATAAGACTAGGAATACTAAATATTTGATCTTATCTTCTACAATCTTCCATCAACTTTATCTCATAACCAGTAGGAACTGTAACACCAGGAGGAACGAAGTACTCCGGTAGTAACTGTAACACCAGGAGTAACTTATAAATATATTATTCCTAACAAGAATGCATACACGGGTGGATGTATCAACTGAAACGAATGTGATGAATGTCCCCCCTCGTGACTATGAAACTGAAGTCCGAACGTGGTGTAAGCGTCTTCACTGTTAGGAGGTTTTGCTAGCATGTGCGCAATTTAATTCACGTTTACGTCTTTAATTTTGTATGTTTATGTTTTTAATTATCTATTTATCGTTTTTAATTTTATGAACAAAAACTTTTAAGTTACGTTTACGTTTAAGTTTTCTTTTACATTTTTGTTTTAATGTATAATTAAATAAATGAAATTATAGTGGAAATGTGAGGTGGGGCTGAGTTTGTTGGGAAACACACGGGGACTTTTAGGCTAATACTAGAGGAAGAGATAATCTTTGTGGAAAGTAAGTTTATTGTTTGAACTTTTCTTGGTACTTATTAGTTCGATTCCAAATGCTTACAACACCACCTATTTATACTACTCCATGGAAGATTCTAGAACCAAGATATTTCCATGGTATAATCCTTATCTTAATCTAGATATTTCCATCTAGATAATCTTAACTAGATATTTCTAACTTATTCTAGATATTTATCAATGATATTTTATCATACTTATCTATATCCATAGATATTTTCTATGGCACCTTCTTCAGAATTCTAGAACCTTCCTATATGAGCTTGGACTATTAGCGAGGCCTTCAGTGATCAAATCAAGTTTACGATCTAACACCCCCCTTTAAACTTGATTTCCCGACTCCGAGCATCGTCCTTTGTTATGAGAAATCTCGCTCGTTGAGCGGCTTGGTAAAGACTCTTGCAACTTGGTCTTCAGACCTCGTATGTATCACTCGGCCATCCATCCTTGCGATGCGATCCCGAATAAAGTGATAACGAGTGTTGATATGCTTACTTGGATCCTGGTAGACTCAATTGTTCATTAACTCGATCCCATGCTTCTTCTTGTAGCCTTTTGCCACATGTCTTGCTTTGTGCTTCTCCACTACGCCTTTGGCGTTTTTATTTTCTTTGTATACCCACTTGACTCCACTAGCCTTTTGGCATTTTAGAAGGTTCCTCGACTCTCGCGTATTCTTCTTTGACTGTATCTCCTTGTCCATGGCTTGTCTGCGTTTCTTTCCTTTCATAGTCTCCACAAAAGCTAAAGGTTCACAATCACCATATAAACAAAGTAGGGGTATCTCGTCAGTTACCTCATAAAGCTCCAACAGACTTCTAGTCTTTGGTTCTCTTTCACTTGAACTTGAAGGTGAGTCTTCGGTTAGAGTTAGAGTTGGAGTTGGACTTTCAGGTTGTTCGACTTCTTCTCTTGATTCACCTGTCTCCTCTTCGTCGTCGGTCATAGGAAGAAAATGATATATTTCATTTTCCTTAACAGTCCAATCCCATGATCCTTCTTCATCGAACTCCACGTCTCTGCTCACTACTACCTTCCTTGTGATCGGGTTATAGAGCTTAATCATACTTATCTATATCCATAGATATTTTCTATGGCACCTTCTTCAGAATTCTAGAACCTTCCTGTATGAGCTTGGACTATTAGCGAGGCCTTCAGTGATCAAATCAAGTTTACGATCTAACACCCCCCTTTAAACTTGATTTCCCGACTCCGAGCATCGTCCTTTGTTATGAGAAATCTCGCTCGTTGAGCGGCTTGGTGAAGACTCTTGCAACTTGGTCTTCAGACCTCGTATGTATCACTCGGCCATCCATCCTTGCGATGTGATCCCGAATAAAGTGATAACGAGTGTTGATATGCTTACTTGGATCATGGTAGACTCGATTGTTCATTAACTCGATCCCATGCTTCTTCTTGTAGCCTTTTGCCACATGTCTTGCTTTGTGCTTCTCCACTACGCCTTTGGCGTTTTTATTTTCTTTGTATACCCACTTGACTCCACTAGCCTTTTGGCATTTTAGAAGGTTCCTCGACTCTCGCGTATTCTTCTTTGACTGTATCTCCTTGTCCATGGCTTGTCTGCGTTTCTTTCCTTTCATAGTCTCCACAAAAGCTAAAGGTTCACAATCACCATATAAACAAAGTAGGGGTATCTCGTCAGTTACCTCATAAAGCTCCAACAGACTTCTAGTCTTTGGTTCTCTTTCACTTGAACTTGAAGGTGAGTCTTGGGTTAGAGTTAGAGTTGGAGTTGGACTTTCAGGTTGTTCGACTTCTTCTCTTGATTCACCTGTCTCCTCTTCGTCGTCGGTCATAGGAAGAAAATGATATATTTCATTTTCCTTAACAGTCCAATCCCATGATCCTTCTTCATCGAACTCCACGTCTCTGCTCACTACTACCTTCCTTGTGATCGGGTTATAGAGCTTATATCCTTTGGACTGCTTATCATAACCCACGAACACATGCTTCTCACTTCTATCATCAAGCTTGATTCGCCTTTGGCTCGGAACGTGAACATATGCTATACTCCAAAATATCCTTAGGTGAGAGACCGTAGGCTTCATCCCATTCCATGCTTCTTGTGGGGTCTTGTTGTCCAAACTCTTTGACGGACACCGGTTCAATAAATACACTACGCAATCAACAGCTTCGGACCAAAACTCCTTTGGCACTTTCTTACTTTTCAACATGCTTCGGACCATGTTGAGAATGGTTCTATTCTTTCTCTCCACCACTCCGTTTTGTTGTGGAGAGTAAGGAGCCGTTAGAAATCTCCGAATCCTATTATCCTCACAGAATTTATTAAATTACTTTGACAAAAACTCTCCACCTCTATCCGATCTTATGGATTTAATTTTTAAACCTTCTCCATTTCAACCATAGCTTTAAATTTCTTAAAAGTATCAAAGGCTTGGGATTTTCCTTTTAGAAAATAGACCCAAGTCTTTCTAGAATAATCATAAAAAAAAGCATAAAGTAGAGATTCATACCATGAGAAGGTAGAGTAATGGGACCCACAAATCCGTGTGAATTAGTTGTAGAGGCTCCTTCGCTCTTGACGCCGCTTCCTTTGGAAACGGACTTCTTGCATGCTTCCCAAGAAGTCATCCTTCACATACTTGATTGGGATGATCAATTTGATCTAACCCTTTCACCATTCCTTTAGAAGATAACAACTTTAAGTCACCAAAGTTTAAATGTCCGTACCTCATGTGCCAAAGCCACGACTGGTCCTTCAAGCATCTCTTTAAGCACTTAGCTTCATCATGTTGAATGTTCAAGATGAACATCCGGTTTTTAGTCATAGGCACTTTTGCTATGAGCTTTCCTTCATGATTTCTTATCGTGGTACTACGATCTTTGAAATGAATATCGTAGTTTTTCTCCAATAGTTGTCTCACACTTAAAATGTTACTTTTAAGGTTGGGCACATTGTATACATCTGAAATATACTTGTGACTTCCATCTTTAGCTCGGATAAGTATTTTAAATTTTCCTTTCACCGGTGCCTTTGATTCATCTCCGAAGGTGACATTGCCTTTACCTTGCTCCATCTCCACAAACAAGTCTTCTTCACCCGTCATATGGTTACTAGCAGCAGAATCTATATGCCATGGCTCTGTCCTTTCTTCTTGTTTGCCATGTCTCGCCATTAGCAAACTAAGCTCGTCTTCGTCATCTACCTCCACAAGATTGGCCTTTTCTTCCACTTGTCTTGAGCTAGTACACTCGCTAGCATAATGACCAAATTTTCGACAATTATAACATTGTATTTGAGACTTACCTCCTCTTTGAGATTGGTAGCCTCTTTCACGACCTCTCCTATTAGGAGACCATTGGTTCTCTTCTTCTTTATTAACATCCTCTCTTCCTCGTCCTCATTTTCGACCTTGGAAACCACCACGACCTCGAAAAGTACCGCGTCCTCGTCCTGGCTCGCGTCCATGTAAAAAGCTCTTTTCTCTTTCTTTGAAAGAGACCTTTGAGTATAGAGCTTGCTCTAAGGGTTCTTTCCCCCTTCTTTTCTTCAACTTCTCTTCATGGGCTTGTAAAGATCCCATGAGTTGATCGACGGTCATAGAGTCGATGTCTTTTGTCTCCTCTATGGCTACAACAATGTAATCAAAGCTTGGTAGCAAAGAGCGAAGAATCTTTTCTATCACCCTTGTGTCAGTCAGGCTTTCACCATTTCTCTTCATCTCATTTGAAATGGTCAAGACACGAGTGAAATAATCCGAAATGGTTTCGGATTCCTCCATTTGTAGTTTTTCGAACTCTCCTCTAAGAGTTTGAAGACGTACCTTCTTCACTTTATCAACTCCTTTGAAAGCATTTTGAAGGATCTCCCACGCTTCCTTAGAAGTGGCTGCATTTGCAACTTTCTCAAACATCGCATCATCAAGACATTGATAGATGAGAGTAAGAGCACTTTGATCCTTCTTTCTTGCCTTCTGCAGATCTACCCTTTGGGCAGCACTCAATGAGTTTTCATCTTCAACCTTCTCAATCTCTTTCTCGACTATCTCCCACACATCGTGTGAGCCAAGTAACGCCTTCATTCAAATACACCAACTACCATAGTTATCTTTGGTGAGACAAGGAAATTGGAACAAGTTCATTGAACTCGACATCTTGATCTTTAGCGTAGCTCTGATACCAGTTTGTTGGGAAACACACGGCGCCTTTTAGGCTAATACTAGAGGAAGAGATAATCTTTGTGGAAAGTAAGTTTATTGTTTGAACTTTTCTTGGTACTTATTAGTTCGATTCCAAATGCTTACAACACCACCTATTTATACTACTCCATGGAAGATTCTAGAATCAAGATATTTCTATGGTATAATCCTTATCTTAATCTAGATATTTCCATCTAGATAATCTTAACTAGATATTTCTAACTTATTCTAGATATTTCTCAATGATATTTTATCATACTTGTCTATATCCATAGATATTTTCTATGGCACCTTCTTCGAAATTCTAGAACCTTCCTGTATGAGCTTGGACTATTAGCGAGGCCTTCGGTGATCAAATCAAGTTTACGATCTAACAGAGTTGAGGTGAGTCTTTTGTCTTTTCCCTTTAATATAGTGAAAGTGTGAGTTTATGGTGAGTTGATGCGATGGGAAAGAAAGCTGAGATGTCGATGAAGTGGAATGGTGGTTACTGGTTAGTCATCATCATGTCATTTGGGATCCATTGGTGCCACATCAGTGTCATCTCATTTCAACACAAGACACAAAAATACCCTTCACTCATTACATTCTCCAGCTTCTTCATTTGAACCCTGTCCAACACTATTAATGACCAAGGCCTTTTAGTTTGTGAGGTCCAATTTTAGTTATAGGAAACCTAGAACCTTTGAGAATCATATTTGCACAACAGTATCACTCTTCGCACAACTATTCAGGTTTGTGTTTTTTTTTATGCTTAATCATTCGTTTTTTATGGGGTGTCTGTTTTGGCTTATAGAGCCGGCTCATGGATTATTAGTTTTGGGCTTATATTTCATAAGCTCATTCTTATGGCTTATTTTCAAGCTTTATAAGTTTATTAAGTCATAATAAACTTATATAAGCCGGGATGTTTCGAATTAAGCCAAAAAGGTCAGCTTATGAAACATAAGCCCAAAACCAAATAAGCCACAAGCCCGCTATATAAGCCGAAACAAACACCTCCTAATATGTTTATGTCTCTCTTTAAAATACACAACACCTTTTGCGCTTCTGTCCTGAAAATCATTTTCAGCAGAATCTCACAGTTTAATATAAGTGTGATCAACACGTACATTTTTCGAACAATAAAATAGAATATATAATGGACAACTATTGTGAGACGGACCAATATCTGTTAGTGTGGTTGAAGCTTTTATAGACATATAAGATTGTCTTGTAAGATTTTCAGCATGGTACTACTGTCGCTATTAATTTTCATCCTACTTGTTGACATTATTGCAGGGAGCACCATGAAAACGAGTATCATGTACTAACATTTATTAGTGTAAACGTTTAAGATTATGAGAACAATCTATGACAATGTTAGGGAAATCTGTTAAGATAGGTCTATAGCTTATTTTTTAACGAAATTCTCAGTTCGTTATAGTGTTATACGTGTTTGGTAACATGATTTAATACTGTTTGGTTAAGGGTAATTTTCTATATCATTGTGCATAAATATAATGGTTAATATAACATTGATTATTGATTAACCATAGGTATGAAATCTTCAAAGCTCTCTAACTTGCTTACTTACCGCCCTAAAATGAAGAACGGAGTTGAAGAAGGTAGAATAAGTTCGTTACCAGATTGCTTATTGGTTGATATCATCTCTCGTTTACCAACCACAAAACATGCTATCAGAACGACATGTACACTTTCCAAACGATGGCAACATCTTTGGATTTTGCTTCCTAACCGTGTTTTCGTGGACACTGATGATGTCACGGACAGAAGTTTTGCTACTGATCTCGCTGATTACTTTTCGTTCATTGTCAAATCACTAACTCAGTGTCATGCTACTACACATGTGGACCTGAACATGTTTAAAGTTGATATATGTTACAATAGTCAAGTTAATATTGATACAAAAGCGCAAGTAATTAGTTGGATTCGTTATGCTATTGGTCATAACGTTAAAGAAGTTGATTTAAGGTTATGGGATGTAGGATCAGTTTCCGACTTTAGCTATGATGATGAGTTGTTTTTTAGCAATTCGTGTTTTACTCAACTGAAAGTTGATCGTTGTGTATTTAGTCCTCCTGATCAGTTGGAGTAAACTAAAGAGTCTATGTATATCACGAGGGAATCTAGATGAAGATATGATCGGAAAAATATTAGCCGGAAGCCCTTGTTTGGAAACTTTGGAGTTGAATGAATGCTATGGTTATAAGCGGATAGATATTGCTTCAAAAAGTGTTAAGAACTTGGTGTTTTCTGAATACAACTCTGAGTATGATCGTTCTATTTCGGTGGATTATATAGATAGCATCGAAATCGATGCCCCTTACATATCCTCACTAAGAATCCAAGATGATATGGCTTTGCGGGAACTTTTGTTGCTAGATGTGTCTTCGTTGATCAAAGTTGAGTTAGATTATTCTTATGTGGAGTATTTTGGGTCATCGCAAGAAGAAGATGTCGAAGAAGAATTGCTTAGAAGACTTTTACAAAGCCTTGGGCATGTCAACAATATAACACTTGGGGATTCCTGTTCCGAGGTAATATTTTCCGTAAGAATGTCTTTTTTTTCTGTTCTTTTCTTTTCTTTCCATTTGGGTTAGAATTTTTGTTCTTTAGGGTGTGATTGCTAGATTTTTTATCAGTTTAATTCCCCTGATTACAATTAGTTACGCATAGCACTGTTGTAATTATGTCCTATTTGCATTGGTAGGTTTTCTCTCATTTGGAAGATGTTACTTCATCAGGCAGTGAATCGGAAAATGAAGGTTTCCACACTTCATCTGGGAGTGATTCACAAGAGTAAGGTTTCGAATATCTCACTGGTAGCAATTCGGAAGATGAAGGTTCCGAAGATGTTACTTCAACCGGTAGTGATTCATCTAATAATAACCGAGTTGAATCACAGATTGGGAGGAGCAAATGGTTTTGTGCTGGTTAAAAGTGTTTGAGTCGTAGTTGATAGTTTTAAGTTGCTTTTGCGTAACAGATGTTTTAAGTTGGTAGTAAAGAATGCCATGGATTTTCTATATCAACTGTTGTCTCATTTTGTTTTTAACATATATTATAGATGCTAAGAATCTTAAAATGTTTCTGAGCATGTAATTGTGGTTTGAAATTTTGTAGACAGAGCCATTGTTTCGCTCTCTTTCACGTTCGTTGCTACTGCTTAGCTTTACTTCTTTAGCTTCAGTGAAAATGTAAATATCGCTACTGTAATGTTGCTCTGTTAGATATAACTTCTCAGGTCTAAACTTGTAGGTATGCGATGCTGGTTAATTATTGTATATGTATATTCTCTCAAAACTGGACAACTGTTTCTGGGTCAATCTGACCTGACCCGTTTTAACCATCATAAAAAATGGTTCATTCTTACCAGAATCCGTTTTGACCCATTTCCAGTGTTGAGATTCATTTTAATGCTCTTCCTTTCATGTAGACTGATGAGGTAGATGTCGTGAGGCTAGACGAGGATTAGTCTCTAGGCTGGTCTGGTGTTATATGGTGGAGCATGGTGGATATCACTGGTTTGCTATTTGATGGTCGTAGGTTTTGGAAGTATAAATACGGTGTTTTTTATGCTGAGTAGTTTATAGGCTTGGTTATGGTGGTACGCTTTTGGATAATTTAGCTACCAGTGTTACTGAAGATTTTGGCGGATTTCAAGTTTTGCTACCTGATACATCATAATTTTGTGCAGCATAATTTCAGGGATGCGTTGAATTTGTGGCTATATCAGACGCAAAAAGGATCAAATGGGGTGATATTATTCAGAAGTGGGTTCAAAAGTGCTTGTCATTTTTAGTTGCAGATGATCTCATTTACTATGTAAAATATCGTGCTTGACAACCGGACCAGTAATGCAGACGAGTCAACTCAACCCTACCTGTAATGTATTGACCCTCGCTATTGTCCGTTTCAACCCGAAGCCGTTTTGACTTTTGGTCCATTGCAGACTCTCATATTTCTTCCAGCCTCTAATGGTGTGATTTTTATAATATTGAAAATGTCATATTGTCGTATATGCGGGGCTAGTGAATTTGGTTAGGGGGTGTTTGGGAATACATACTTGGTGTATAAACTGTTCTAAAAGGCACGTCATGGCGCCACTAAGGCTTCGCAAAGGCGCAAGGTTTGATCTTAACGTTACACAATAAGTCAAGCCGTAGGCTTAAGCTCTGACGTGACATGAGAAGTGAAAAACGTGATAAGACGCGATACGTCATGATGCGGAGGCTTTTACTAAAAGTGCAACAATCACAACCTATAATCAATCTATGCTCATATAATAAAAAAAAAGTCAATCTTGTGTTTGACAATTCGAATAAAACAAGGGTTGTAAGATAACAAGAACAAAGATTTAGGCTAATGAACGAGCCGGACTCATCATCGATTCCTCGTCTCAATGATGTGGAGAAGATCATTCGATACGAATTCAAGAACAAAGAGTTATTGAAAGAAGCTTTTACACATAGTTCTTATAAAGATGATGATTGTCAATCTTACGAGCGGCTTGAATACCTTGGAGACTCGTTTTTTAACCATATAATTGCCAAAGAACACTTTTTGCTATATCCAAGGATGAAGTCTGGTGAGCTGACTCAGCTTCGTGCGGCCAATGTTGATACCGAAGCATTGGCTCGTGTTGCATTCAAACATGGCCTGCATAGGTTTCTTAGGCACCAGGATCCTCTACTCGACGGACGGGTAAATAAAATCATCTTTTTTCTTTTGTTATAACTATTTTTTCTATGTGTTAGACTTGGGAAAATGACCAGGGTTCAATCCCAACTCTTGGCTAATTAGGTCGCTAGGACAGGAGCTCATTGCTTGGGGCCGGGTCCTTGGGAAGGGTCCGGTTGGCATCAAAAGATGCATGGGGTCAGGGTGTTCCCACCGATTTACAACTTTTGGAGACTTATGGAAGGAATCAAACGGTATCCATTGCACTCCCATGGTTTGATCAATTCACCTTAGACACTTGCAGACATTGTGGAGAGTCTAACTGGTGCTGTCTACGTTGACACCAATTTATCGATCGACGCTACATGGGAGGTAAGATACATCCTTGATCAACAAAAAGGATTTACCTATAGTAGGTTTTGGGCAGCGACTTAATTGACTGAAACGTGCCAAAAGATCGGGATCAAACTAGAGTACAAAAACTTATGGGTTGAGACGGGTGAGATTGAGATATATAATGGTGACGAGTTAATCGGGAAAGGAAACTAGAAGAACAAAAAAATGACAGCGAAGAACAAAGCAGGAGCCGATAAATACGTGTATCTTGTTAAACGATTGGGCCTCAAAGATGATACAGATTTTGATAAAATATAACTTTAAATGTGTAACATTTGTTTATCTTAATTTGTTCGGGTTTAGTTACTTTATATTTGATTCATCCTTTTCACCATGTCTTAACAAGAAGGATCTATGTAATTAACTCAATGTGTTCATCATCTTAACCAATACTCAATTCTTTAAAACTAACTAACCGAATGTAAAAAGGAAAAAAAAAAGTGTTTATTGGGCTAAATATATACTCAACCAATCAAAAACTAAACGATATGCCTAATAAGCCTAAAACATCATCTTTCTGCAATTTGGAGCGCCGCAGTGGCATGGAAGTTGCTTAATATTCCCATCCGAATCCTGCACGCTATTCAGCTCATAGCCATAATCATATGCAAGCTCCTACAAGTATCAAGAAAACAATATATGAATTTGTATAACATAGCAAAAATGCTAACTAACAGAATAATCAGGCTACTACACGTCTTGAACATGAATACGAAACTACACAACTGAGTAAGGTTAGAAGCGTCAAGCATGCGAAGTAACATGTAGATTGATAAAATACATTCTCAACTAGACTAGTTAATCACCAATTAATGGGTTTGAGCTAAAGTGCAGGTTTAACTAGTGTAGCTGGCTTGTGCACTTTGTGTTACAAAATAGGAAAACCTAATAGCAAACAAGAATATATATGCATATCATATAAATAACAAGAGATAACCTCCATTGGCTGAATATCGTCAGCAGCAAATAGGGTGACCCGTGCCTGAGTGATATCGTGATGAGCACTCAAGACGCACTGAACAAACAAATTGGGCTGACAGCTATGATTGATATACCGTGTCACGTTAGCAAATGAACCTCCATCAATAGAATACCGAACATTATCATTTTCAGCTTCAGTATCTTGCATTGAAATAGGAACACTCCCCAAGCGTTTCTGCAAAATTCAACAGAATATAAAATTAAAAAACAAGTAACTGATAGTCGGGCCTAAAAATGTTGATAAGCAATAGGTGACTTTGTTAACATAATACGCTATTTCTTTATATTTTAAACTTGAAATACCTCTCTTTGACCAAGCCCGTTCATGGTCTCCAGGCAATCAATGTCCATGATGTACATGTTATCAGGGTCCTCCCCTGTTATTTTCTTGAGTACTCCTATGTACTCGCAAACAAATGCACCTGATGGGATCAAATCCCATGACCGAACAGCCCAGCCCTTCATTGGAGTCTTGTAGACCTGATGACGGTAACACATATACAAATTTCTTAAATAACTGTGTCCAGGTATTTTTTTGGTTAAACAAGGCTAAAAGGATTGAACCTCGAGTCTGTATTTCAGCCCCCTCTGAGTTGTTCTGTTTATACAGCTTGGCCCACATTTACATTTTGGGCCACACTCATATATGACCCCCTTGGCTTCAGTCAGCCTATATATTAAAATCAGAAGAATTAACCATAAACGATTACAAGATACATGGTTAGAGTTGTCTTCATAAACCTAAAAAATAGTTACTATTTTAAAAAGTTGATTGTCACCTGCCACCATCACCACGAATGTAAGGAAAGCCGGACCCATTTAACTTAGCACATTCACAACTTTTGGGATTGCAGGTACCCTTGCAATTGCATCTAGATGCTTCCGGCGGAGGGGTGACATCGTTGGCAAATTTGAGGGACCGGATATATGTCAAACCTTGCATCAATGAAATTAAAAAAAAAGTATTGGCGACCATTCATGATACAATCATTTTGAAGTTGATTATATTCACAATTCTTTTTTCAGCATAACAGTAGAAAGATAAAAACCTCAACTAAATATATTTGTTTGAAATTTACCAGTTGGGGGAACGGGTGGATCATCAACATTGTTGGTTGCCGGGATGGGGATATTTTCAAGGCCTCCACTGATGTCCTTGCATACAAGCCTTACATGTAAAGAAAAATATCAGATATGCCATAGTACACACTCACACACGAAGCATTTATGATTAATTTTATCAAATACCCTGGTTGTTCAGCAATAGAGTTTGCAATATCCCTTTGTGAAAAGAAAACCTAACAAAATAATCTGTGTCATATATTCATTCACGGAGTAGAGTGTTCAAACTTCTTCAATGAATAATTAAGCATTACCTGTTTAGTCATGAGCTTAGGTTGCCCTGGAACATGAATTAGTTTAAACTTGTAAACTGTAAGTTCGGTCCCTGCTACTTTCTCCGCCCAGTAATTCTCAACCTGCAAGAACAGTTATGAATTAACGCTTAAAAAAACAAAGCAAGAGTCATAAGAGATAACAATAACCATTGACTATTCATCCTCAACAAGTGTTCCTAGTATCTACCTTATAGAGCCCATTGTAGGTGTACACCTTTCCCGAATTACTGGATTTGTGCCCTCGAATAACTCTTACAGGCACATTTTGATCCATGCTATGCTGCAAAGCACAGGTAAAGAGTTATAGAAACCGTTGGACAATAACCTGTAGTTGGACTACAAACTGGACATATAATAATAAATGTATATAACTAACATTCATATATACTAATTTTCAGGCACGTTATTTACATCACATCTCACAAGCCACAAGTTTGAATCTTGTGAGGTTTTTGTGGTTGGTATGCAAAGGTTACGACCATGCACTACAAGAAAAAATGGTTTTAGTGACAAACACAATTTTGACGACCTTTATTCTCGTCACTATTGGACTGTTTAGTGACGAAATAAATGACATAAAAACTAGTGGCGAAAATTATTAATCAACAATAACTTGTCACAAAGTTGGTAATTAATATTTTCAAATCAAATTAGTCATATGACAAGGAAAAAGAATTAAGTGTAAACATATACAGCCGAATATAAAACTGCAAATTCAAAGCCATGTGTTATGTTGAAACTAAAACAACTAACCTTTAATCCCAAGTTGCCACGCACCATCTTTTGATCACCAATTTGTCGTTTATCTCCAAGTAGATCATTGCCACCTTGGCCAGTGTAAACAATTTCCACAAGGTTATCTATGTCATGTTCATACCCGCCGGACATCACAATGCCAACAGTAATTGGTAACTTGTACTTAGGATAGTCCTGAAAAAACAATTATGTAAGGAGAGACTTTGGTTCAATTAACGCACAAGAATTTTGATCTAGAATTCGAAAGTGAAACTGTGTTTGGATTGTAGAGACATTAAAATAGGCAGCTGCCCGTTTGCTTTTTTTAGAAGTGATTATTTCTTCACAATTAAGCAAAAGATCCATTTAGCACTTAGCAATCAAAACACATTATTTCTGAGTTGCAAGATAACTATTAACAAGAACAAAATACAATACTATTGGTAATTCTTTGTTAAATGTGTTACCTTCTTCTGATTAGCTCCAATGTAGTCAATGCCATTTAGACAATGATTATGGACACCAACAGTCACCATCTCGGCCCGGGAGAAGAACTGGTGCCCAACATCAACCCCTATAGTCATAAATCGTTTAATAATCTTAGTTTGTATAATCTCATGTACAAATATGTAAATGAACCAGATAAGGCAAATTGTTACCAACCTGGGATTGATCCAATCCTGTTTTGCGGGACAAGAGTAAGATTGGATTTTTGCATCTGCACATTCAAGTTCAAACAATGTGAGCTTAAATTTGGGTCCGAAATATTAGGGGTCGTGTTAATAATGATTTTGAAGATCTTAGACAAAGAAGAGTGACACATCTTGAATTTATACTATATATAACGAAAAGGAGTGACTTACGCATGACAACGCCTTAAGATCAGGTCTTTTGGACTTGGACTTAAGATCAGGTCTTTCGGACTTTTCCTCTCCTTTCTGTAAACAATTACAGTACATACAAAGTTTTCGAGTTACTAACTTCTAACAACTAAACAAAGTTTGATAAGGTCGCGTAAAAGTGAGCAAATCGAAATACTAACGTTAGCCCTAGCGTTTGATTTCGTTGGGTTCTTCTCATTATCTGGCATGTTGCACCTATCCTCTTCCTTCTGTAAATAATTATGTCATATAGATACGCTAGTTAGAAACACATGTTTCAACACAATTAAAATTTTCAATCACAGAGGCACAAAAACACACATATTCAATATATCTTAGGTCACAAAAACATACCTGAACAAAATACGAAAAGTACTTATTATATATCGAAATTGTATCCGTGACGCGCTTATAGGAACTGGTTTCCGCTTCAACACCAGTTCGGTCCACATCAACCACACAATCACTTAGGGCGGAACCTTTTTCCGTAACCTTATCATTCTTTTTATTGACTACCACCACGCCAGAGGATACATCACTGCGCATGGAATCCACACGCTGTTTCTTCATTGCAGGCTGCAGCTTCTTGTTCACAGCAGCAGCGGCAGCGGAAAGGGCTTCTTGTTTTTTCGTTTGTCGAACAGCGGCTTTGTTCAACTCCATAGTTTGGATTCTGGAGCTCCTCCTAGTCTCGTTCATTTCAATGATTTTGACCATTTTTTGTTTTTTGAATCTGATATAAAATGACGACTGCTTGAGTTTGTGAGAAATGAATGAAAATGTGTGACAAATTTATAGGATGATTTGAGCAGAAAAATAGGGGGGAGTGGGAGCGTGGAATGTTTTTATTTATGGGATGATTTCATCAAAACTTGTATTTCTGTTATGATTCTAACGTACACTTTTGTTTAGTAAAACCATCCTTAATTGTAGGTGAATGCTTTATTTTTGCAACTGATATGTTTCATAATGAAATAGTCAGCAACATTAAAACATAGACCTATTTTCAATAAACTAATACGCTAATTAGTGTGCACCAAATCATGCTTAATGAGTTGCAATATTCTTATTTTGATTGTTATTGTGTCTAACAACTACTAGCTTAAATATCCATGTAACTCAACTAGCTTAAATATTCGTCTAACCCCGGGTTTATTTACAGAACTTTTTATAAAAAGTAATAAATATATGAAAGAAGAAAGGGCACATGTGGCGTTAATACATAATATAAATAATCAGAAGACACCATACATGGATTATTCGATAAACATTGAAGTTTTTTGTAACGATTCTAACAATAAACGTTCATGGATTTTTGACTTCAACTTTGATGGTATTGAATAGAAAATGATGTAAATTAGCGCTATACAATGTCGATAATGTGAGCATCTAATATTCGAATGTTAATGTAAGTAAAAAGAGTTTTTATTATCAATAATTGACTTGATCATTTAAAATATGGTAAAAAACATCCAAAAATGTAACATGTACATACTTGTAGTACTTCTTTACATAACACATTTGTATTAGTTTTATATATTACCATCCTGGTCGCTCTTTTTTGCTTTTCACTTTTGAAAAAATTATGTATACTTGTCCATATGTGACGAGTCGATGTGGTACACTGAAACAGTTGTCAATATCCCAGCAACAGAAAATGGGTTTCCCGAGCGACTTGTCACTGGGGATCGTTTTCTCGGACGACTTGTCGACCGGGAAAGCTCTATGGGGATACTTCCCCAGGCGACAAGGTCGGGCCACATATATTTTCAATACGTTTAAGTGCAACAGTGGAGAGTTTCCCCGAGCAACATGTCACGGGATAGTTTCCTTATATTTTCCGATAAGTACCATTTCGTATAGTTAATCCCTAACAAGTGCCACGTGGAAGGTTAACCTGAGCGATATGTCGACTGAGATACCTTTCAATGTGCGTTGACTTGTCAATGCTTGGATTACCATTTTTTTCATTTTGTGAGGGTTTCCAGGACGACATCTCGATCGAGAAAAGTACGAATTTAGTTACAATTTGATTTGTCAACGCTCGATCGTATCTTTTGTCGTTTAACGGATGTTTCCTGATCGACATGTCGCCTAGTAAAATACCGCCCCATGTTGCCTTGTCAACGCTTAACAAGACTATCTCGAGCGACATGACGCCCTGAATATTCTTATTTTAGTTGTTATTGTGTCCAACAACTAGCTTGAATATCCGCGTAACCCGACAAGCTTAAATATCTGTGTAACCCCGGGTGTATGTATAAAACTTTTTATAAGAAGTAATAAATATATGAAAGAAGAACGGGCACATGTGGCGTTAATACATAATATAAATAATCAAAAAATACCATATGTGAATTATTCGATAAACATTGAAGTTTTTTTGTAACAATTCTAACAATAAATGTTCATGGATTTTTTACTTCAACTTTGATGGTTTTGAATAGAAAATGACATAAATTAGCGCTAATCAAGTCAATATACAATGTCGATAATGTGAACATCTAATATTCGAATGTAAATGTAAGTAAAAAGAGTCTTTGATAAATAATTAACTTGATCACTTAAAACATAGTAAAAAATATTTGAAAATGCAAATTGTAATACTTTTTGAACCTTGTTCATAGATCTTGTAGTACTTCTTTACATACCACCTTTCTACTAGTTTAATATATTACCATCCTCATCACACTTTTTTACTTTTCACTTTTGAAACAACTATGTATAGTTTTTCATATGTGACAATGGGACATGGTACATGTTGGAAATACGTTTTTACTTTTTTTGGAAGGATCCGTCACTTCAACAATATATTAATTAATAGCTTGTAGTTAATGTATTATGTTAAGTAAACAAGGCCAATTCCCGGTCCAAATACTATGGCCGACGACTCATTGTAAGACCCAAACCCATCTTGTGGTCTTAGACATATAAACCATCTTTTTAGTTGGAGAGGGTGTGATTCCTCTCATAATTTCACAAACATATTATGTGTTTTCTCACTTTCTCTCTCTAAGTGTATGTTTATGTAACGTCTTCTATCTCTCTCTCTCTCTACTTTCTCTCTCTAGAATATTCAAAATTTACATAACTCAACTAATGATATCAAGAGCCATGGATGATTGATTTGTTTATGTAACACCCCACTTGGATAAGTGGACCTGTGGAAACCTTAGTTTCCTCGGATCTTTAAGCAACTAGGCATAATCATTGTTCATATGATATAAATCATAGCCGAAAAGAACAATAATCATGAAACAAGGTGTTTGGGCACAAACAACACAAAGATTACTTAACGATTGTTCATTATATTAATAATAAACAACCACTAGACGTGTATACATTAATCCCACGTCTAGTGAAACACACGCTTTAGGTTTACATTGTGAATGAAAGATATGAACTAAACCTATGACCCTTGTTCCTGTTATAGACTAAGGATTAGGGTTTACAAGAGATAATATCAAATAAACATACATATCTTCTATTTAAATAAAGTAATACAAAATATTCATAAATAATATTCTGAATGCTTATCCTAAATAGATTTCCAACAGCGTTTGACTTCTTTCAGCGTTTCGTTAACACTTGTCAGCGTCTAGACACAATGTGTCAGCGTTGAAACAAATGCCTTCATGTTTTATTCGATTTGAGTTTCTGCCATGTTAACTTTTTGACCCAACAATCTTCTCCTAGTTGATGTCGGAAAAACTCTGTGTGTATCTCTTGTAAGTGGTACATCATCTTCAAATTGCTTCCCCTAAAGTGTAGCATGTATGTCTTCCCCTTTTTTCACATCAATAGGAAAGGAAACAATGTATGCAATCGAAGATTCTCCAAATGTAGGCTCTATGTAATGATTTTGAAGAAAAATAACTATAATATTCTTGATGTAGAAGTAGAGTAACCCAAACCTATGTTTCATGTCTTGTACTATCCATGTGACGTCGAACTTATATGAAGACTTTATAAGTAGACCTCGATCTCTTGTCAAAATCCTCATCCTTTGTGAGACACTGAGCACGATAATGTAACTCCTTCAAGTGATAGCAATAGGCACTTTGCTAGATTTGACAAGTCTTCGTCACCTACCATATAAGAACAAACAAGTTATCTTTAAAGTCAATGAATGGTACGTCACGACTTTAAAATTATGATAGAACACAAACTCGCGAAAATCTTCTTCGAACATCAAACTTACCATAAGAATTCTTCCCCTTAAGCCAACACCTCTTCATGACGAATCTTAATGAAATAACATCTTCATACCATATGTAAAAGTCCTAGAACGGATAACTCTTTCACAAGGCTCCCCCGATTACATAATCTAATATCAATCAGATTCTTCATGAATTGTTGCTTACTTACGTAAAAATCATTGACCCCTTTTAAAAATATCCGAGCCATTAATATCAACACGATATTCTGAATAAAATAGAGACTCCATGTACCTTCGCGTGTAAATACTCTCCTCTTTTTGTGTGCCAAAAACCTTACCAATTTTCCAAACAGCAGTAATTCCTTTGTCGTCCAATAACCTTCTTTATCCAAGATATCATCACTATGTGTTGTCCAATATCGGACAATACTTGTCAGTGTTTTAAAAATTATATATCGGACAACTCTTGTCAGCGCTTTCCATCAGCGCTTAACTTATTCCTGTCAGCGTCGAACCAAAACTTGTCAGCGGCTTGGCAGACAATACCTCATGATGGCTAATAAGTGTGAAAACACTTATCCTTTTACCACTTATTTCTAATACTAACAAGACCAAAACGTGTATTTAATATCGTAAAAGGCGGAATTATGCGTGGTTTGTGTGTTTATTGTGTTTAGGACAATAATATGAAAAAGGAAGAAAACACGGGCTTTCACGGGCTTTTATCGAAGAAAAAGACAAAAGACGAAGTCAAAAGATCAAAAGTGCAAGAAGAACGGAAGTCAAAGGCCTATTCTAAAGATTTATCGATGAAAAAGTCTGAAGATAGAAGTTTAACGAAATCAAAAAACCAAGTCTACTAAAAGAATAAAATTAGAAGACGAGTTAAATTATCATTCGACTAATCCCAAGACAAAGTCGAGAAAAACGGGTTATTTTAAAAGACGAGAAGACAAGAAGAAAGAGAGAAGAAACAACACCCTCATTTCTCCTATATATACCCTCCTAATGACACATTAGGAGGGTGTTAGTTAGTTTTAGTTTTAGTGTGTGTTTTACTTTTGCTCTCTAGATTTTCTTTCAAGCTTATTAATCATTCATCTTAATCTTGTAATTTTGGATCTTAATCTTCAATCTAATCAAGCTTTTTAATTAATTCTCATTCTACCTTTCTTAATCATAATTTATTATTGTGCTTTACTAATCATGTAGTTGGTTTAATCTTGTTGAATGTGTGATTGATGTTCTTATTAGATTGTGCTTATTTATTTGATATGCTTGAGGTTTTTAGATTATTGTGCTTATTGCTTATTTTTATGCTTTTCTAGTTTAAGTGTTTTAATAGTTTATTTTATAAAAAAGTTGATTTTAAATATTTTGATTATTTAGTATTTTTTTTAAAAGTTTTTAAATTTTGGCTTATTAGTTTTTTTTTTTAAGTTTATTTGGTAAGTTTTTTATAAGTGCTTAATTGGTTTTTAGCTTATTTTCCTTTTTAGCTTATTTGTTTCTAATCCGGGTTCCTAAACCCTCTTCTTCCGACTTACAGTTTGCTTATTCTGACTTATGTTCAAAACAAACATCCCGGATTAAGTACTTGCTCTCATTCCGACTTAGGTATAGATTCAGTTTATTCCGAATTAGGTAGGATTGCCCTTTTCCGGATTGTGTGAAGAATATGTATTCTGAATAGTGTAGAGAAGGAGGATTCCGGATTAGGTCTTGGATTCGTATTCCGGATTGAGTGTAAACTCATATTCCGGATTATGTACGACTTGCAGTATTGCGAATTACACCTAGTAGACGGATTCCGGATTAGATGCAAAGTTAACATTCTGAATTAAGAGTAGAATTCACATTCCGACTTAGTTATAAGATTTAGCAATCCGAATTAGGTTAAGCACACACATTCCAGATTAGGTCTTGCATGCTACATTCCGGATTGTGTGTTGTTTCTACTTTCCGAACTGTGTGTAGAACAGGAATCCTACTTGTGTGCATGGTCAACATTCCGAATTCAAGTCAACATTCAGGATTAGATCTATAAGCTGGATTCCGAATTAGGTTAAGCTTTTTGTTTCCCGACTTAGGTTTTGGTTATTGTTTTCCGAATTAGTTTTTAAACCTTATTTTTCCCGCCAATTTTTTAAGTGTTATTTTAATTGTTTTATCTTAGATTTATTTCAAGTTTGCATTTTTATTAAGTTTTCAAAATTACTTTTTATCAAGTTTAATCTTTCATCAATTATTTTAAAAGTCTTAATTTTTACTTAAATCTTTTCAAGTTTTCAAATAGTTAATCACCTTTCATTTCTTTTACCAAGTTTTACTGTGCAACATTCATTCTGGAAAAGCACTCAAGGTTAGACATCGTTCCTTTATTTTTATGTTTAATAGCTTTAACGTTTATAGACTCAGATAATCAAAAGCTCCCCCTTTTAGTGACCAACACCAATAATTCCACCCTAAACCGTGATCAATTCGAATAGAATCGAGTACGAACAAACACTTCAAGATTACACACACACAATCCCATTAAATCAAATGGCCCCGCAGCCGGTTCTTTTCGTAAAGATTAACGGTTTTTAGTGAGAAAAAATGGATTTTGGGATCCGTTCTTTTGGGAACGTTATTTTCAAGCATAAAAATTTTCCAAAAATCCAAAAAAATTTAAAATTTTCAAAAATCCAAAAAAATAAAAAAGATAAAAACCATAAATATTGTATTTCATTTTAGTGTATGCGTACTCGATCTTCGTCTTATTCTGATCCCGAGACTCGTAGAGACTTAGATATGGCTAGTGTGCATAATAATAACAACCCACCTCATCCCAATTTGAATAATAACAACCATGTCCCTCAACCCGACCTTCGTATGATGGAGGAGCTATGTCAACCGACAATGAACGGACGTGGAGGACCGATTGCGCCGATGCAAATCACGGCTCCCGAATTTTCGTTGAAGTATCACATGATCCAACAAGTTCAAAACGCTTTTCCACTTCTTGGATTACCGGATGATGATGCCAACAAACATCTCGATAAATTCATAACTGTCACTCAAAGCATGAAATTGCCCGGTGTTACCATGGATTTTATTTGCCTTCACCTTTTTCCACACACTTTATCCCACCATGCTGAAAAATGGTTTGATCGTCTTCCCAAAAACTCAATTTATACATGGGACGAGATGACTCAAAAATTGTTGTCCTGATACTTTCCACCATACATGGTAACTATTCTTCGTAATCAAATCAGTAGTTTCACTCAAGAACCTAATGAGTCGCTTTTTGATGCTTGGGAACGTTATAATGTCTTGATTGATCGTTGTCCTAATCATAATATGCTCCCCGTCACTTTAGTTGATACTTTCTACAATGGCATGATGTTCTTTTTATTTATTTAGTTTCTTGGTTAACAATAAATTCTTGTTAGGAGAATATTTAATTTCCAGTTATAAGTAGGAACATAGAAAGTTATATCAATCTTTATTTAGATTGATTCTAGTTTTCCTATAAATGTTAGGTCCTTTCATTGTATTAAAATATCTCTCTGAGTTTTGATAATGAAAGTTTTTGCTTTGTTCTTGGCAGTTTGCTAGTATTCGTTGAATTAACGATTGTTGGAGTTTGCCTGATTGTCGGTATTCTTTTGAATCAACGATAGTTGGAAGAGTTGTTTCTGGTATTCTTTGGAATCAACAGATTCATTTATTTATCTTTATTTTATTGGCTACATCAAAAATGAATTTTGAGTTTTGTTGGTGAAACTTACTGCTTGAAATTCAACGGATCCTCTGTTTTCTTTGTTTTCTTCTTGTTCTTGCAAAATAATTGAAATAAATGCATTTTTTACCATAAAAGAATTTCACACTCCCCCTTTTATAGATATTTATTTTATTCATCAGTAATAATAATAACAATAGTAATAATAATATAAAAAGTTTTAATTTTAATGTAGTAGACACAATAATCAAAAATCTTTTATAGATTCTTTTTTTTTCAATGAACATTAATGAATCCTTTTTTTGACTGTGTACATTTGGGGTTGGCCACAGAGATTTACCTGCGACGACTCCGGGCTATTCAAAAGGTTTGTCGCCCTGGGATTAGTCGGCTCCTAATGTCGAGTATGAACCTAGATATACAAAAAAATTGTCGTCAATAAAAATACTAACGATGCAATTACAAAGTAAACGATCATTAGTATATAACTTTTAATTTGTTAATTGTCCTAACATTGCAACGAGAAAAAAAATCAGTCCTTAAACTGAGAAGAAAAAAGTTGAGTATTTTTAATTGATTTTTAACATAATATGAATACCTTTTTATGCTATTTGCCCTAATTTAAAAAGAGTTTTGGTATTATTGAACATAAGAGTATTGTAGAATTCAACCAAGGATCAAAAGTGGAATTAAACGTTTGCTACGCGCAATTTTGAAGTTTGAAGAACCAAAAGTGCAATTTTGCCAAATCACACATACCATTTTTGCAATTCTCTCTTACCGATAAGTATTTATAACGACGATGATATGAAATCCTAATGCACCCTAAGCTCACACACGAGCTTGAGCCGTCAAACCTTTATTATCTTATTTCCATGATAATTTGAAATCCTAATGCACCCTAAATACCCTTATTGGACAGGATTAAAAACCAGTGATAATACATTATCTTTAATGACATCCGGACTACCAAGTCCATCTCCTTTACCATACATAAATTGTGCTGTCCTAACGATGTTTGCTGCATAGTTGATATATTCTCGAAAGAAAACTGAATTAGCATGCGCTCGTTCTTTATTGAGTTTTTTCCATGTCTCGTCGATCATCATTTTAATGTATGTTCTGGCTTCAGCCTCAGAAGCACCGGTCTCATGCATGTAACACTGGATTGCCTTTGGAGTATCCCCTCTTGCTATTTCGTCCTTAAAAAATTCAACACGAAAAATATGAATTACGTGTTAGCAACATTTTTACGGAATATTAGCTTAACACCGAATAATATAAGGGCATACCGAGGATGTTCCTAAGTCATCAACAAGTCGGAAAATTTGAGCTGAGTATCTAATTACATTCCCTGAACTTTCAAAGGATTGCAAGATTTCTTCGTTTGAACCAGAAGATATTGAAAACATGATATGGGTGAGTACTACAGGAGACGCTATTGTTATATAAGCATTGTCTAAGTACTCTTGGAGTGTTGGTGTATATCCACTCTGGTACCACTTTGCCTCTACAAGGCATGCCTTGCTGTAGTCTTCCCACTGCAGGTAAATTATATTACAATCATGATATCAAATCAAAAGTAAGGGTTATATATATATGTATAAACTAGTTAATTACGCACTGCTTTCTGTAGGTACGGAAGACAGAAGAATCCTGTGTTTGTCAGCGTGTCAAACGCCATCTCATTTACTGTGTTGTAGAATGCAAGGAAACATATCTTCATATAATCTGGGAGTTCTTGCACCGCATGGATATCCCATCTGTGAAATTTATGCAAATATAATCAGTACCTAGTTAATAAACATGGAATCTGAGGCAGCTAGTGAGGTAATGAAGATGAGTATAGGATCAACATTTACCTGCATATTACATCTGTAAATAGTTCAAGCTCATCTACAGTACCATACACATCATAAACATCATCGATAGTATTTATCATGGCATTAACCCTTGTTAGATTTCTCCTTCCAAGGCTAAACCGAGGTATGTAACTATAACAAACCGACCATACGAAACACTCCACCAACCGGTCACGAGCAAAGGGTAACTTTGTTTCCCAACATGTATTTTTCCACCACCTATTCATGGCACCATCATCATTAGTGTATAATAGACCTAATTTTAAGAGGTATGTGTTAGTATGTATTTCATATAGACTTACCATATTCTGCACTCAAGCACTACCGATGTGATTCATATAAAAAGTTACCTTGATGCGTCTTTCAGATCTTCATGGTAGATAGCTTGAACCATATTAAAGTCTAATTTCGCTAGCTCAATCAATGTGTGATTCATGCTACCACTCATCTGATATGCGTCAATAAACCATCTCGCCTCTATTCTTTCTGCTCTCCAATGCTGGGGAAGCTCTAACGCATGACTTACTAATGATGATAAACTGATATCATCAATCTTGTCTAGATTTTCCGTGAGATATTTGGTTGCGAAGTCTTTAGCATCATCCAACATGCTCTCATGCTCGAAAGAATGATAGGATGCCTCGTATAAGTTCAAAACTCCCACCATATTCTCAGGTGAGCATGGGTTAACATTTTGAATATCCTCCTCAAAGTTGCTAAATATCTCTAGATACATCCATATTAAAAGGTTAAGTCCATATATAAGCCAAGAATGTACATAAATTTTCAGATATGTAATGGACTTACAAAAATACTAATATCACCCACAGAACCAGCTACCAGTTGTTAAAATAGGTAATATTACCAGCTGGTTTAATTAAAAAAATCGAAAACTTTTGATTTTTTAAGAAAAATTGTAAATTTTCGTAATTTTCCTTCAGTTGTCCGAGGATATGTACCTTGTTTTCCTTTAGTTGTCCGAGTATATGTAGACATATTATATTATCGGCAAAAAATGAAAAACCACATGTAATAAACGAATGTCAAAACCTTGAGGGACTGAATAATCATGTTGTCTTAGTAGTCGAAAGCCAAGAGCTTTAAGGTTCAAATCCATTTGATTCCACTTGTCATGAGATCTGTAGAAATTGGTGTAAACCATCTCCAAGACATCTCTAATTTCAGCTTCAAAATGATACGATATTCCAAGTCTCTGAAGTTTGTCAACCAAATCAAGGCTACTCAATGGATTATCTACGATACTCGTTTTGCAGCGATGAATCATCGTTTTCACTACTCCTTTTAGAGTATGTGTCCTGGCTGCATAATCTCCTCCCTGCATACATTAAAATATAATGGAAGATAAGCGTATATACGAGACTGAGTATCATGTAAATGGGAAATCAATGATAACCGTACGATGTATTTTGTAGAGAGTGATTGAATATCATCATATGACCATAACGATGACTGATAATTTGCTGTTCTTCTAGTAATGGGTTCAACCGCAGTGGAATCTGGTGATGAGGAACTTGATGAATGTATGGGCTTGCAAATACGAAAACGTCGTCTATTTCTAGCTAGAGAGTTTCTGTAAGCAGGGAGAACAGGGGTCGAAAAGAACCAAACTATTGAAGCCATGGAGAAAGATTGATCAGATATTCTGGCAAGCTACAAGTTTAAGTAATTGATATATCATGTATGCATGTTTTCTATATATATATATAGTCTTCTATATGCATTAATTTTGCATTTAACATGTACTGTATTATTATCTAGCATGCACTTTTTGTAGGATCAAAAGAGCCTCCCATTATTGCTACTTTATTTTGTTCGGTATCTTCTCAAACACATTTAGGGTTCCCGGTGTTCGGTGTCCTCGAAGTAGCAATATCTAACAGCACCATTTTGTATGTGAAATAGTTCCTTAGAACGTAAGTCTGGGTACCATTTTTCTAACTTACGTGTCAATATCGAAGGCCACATAACTTAATGCATTAAAGGTCGATATTTAATTTCAAATTAACAGACCTACGAAATATGATCAAAGAATCTCCACCTTTAACAGCCTTAGCTTATTGTAAGCCATAATTGACAAAATCTGTAATAATTGAAATGAAATAACAATGTTGTCGTGTAAAATTAAAAATTGGTAAACTTTAGCAACCATAGAGCTCAGTTTTGAGCAGGCCATCGCCGTTGATGACCTAAAAGTTATAAACTATACTAGCTAATTAAAATCTTTAATTTTCGAATATATAATTTTATACTCATATTATTGTTGAAGCAAAATTCTACAAAGCAACGCACGTTGACCTCGTTTCAAGATTGACCCCGAGGCAAAGCTCCAATGTGAGAGTAAGTAACAATTACGGAGATAGTATCCGGCGTTGAATGCCGGAGGTTTTGTTATTTGTATGAAGTAAATGTCAATGATCAGATGTGTGTGTAATAAATAAGAGGGGTATTTATACTACTTCATAAAATGTATCTCGGCTTCTAGTCATGTACCTAGATTAGGCTCTGGACACGAGGTAAGACTATTTCCTTGAATTGTGGGATTTAGTGCCAGGGCCGCGGTACATTGATTTATCTGATGGACAAGTCGATGTGCTCCGGATAATGGAGCGGCTCGCTTTACCTTTTGTGAGTCCCAATGTTGTTTGGCATTAAATGCTTGACGTATACGTATCGAGTCATTAAATGCGATGCCTTTGGGCACATGTCGGAGATCACGCGGTGTCCGGAAACATACGCGAACATGTCCCCCCCAATATCGCATTATTAGCTTTAGCGGATGGCGCGGTACTTTATCATGCTATCTTTTGGGTTCGTCATACAGGAGCTCTTAGCTCTTTTTCTTCATATCCATATTTCTTGTACAATACCGCGCCTAATAAATGCGACCCGTCATACATACTTGCCCTTAAATGGGCTTGTTTTGGTTTCTTAGCTGGCATCCATTCGTGACCTCAACCTTCGCGTGTGACCCGAGATGTCACCATGTGTCCTTGTCAGTATTTCATCGGTCCAGATTGTGCGTTCGGATGTGTGCGTCTCTGCGAGTGTCTTTCATTGTCTCCTACATGTGATATAAATACCCATTTTATTTTCTCTTTCATCAACCTTTCCTATTTATATCTCTTATTTCTGCTTTCCTCGTTTGTCATCATCTCTTAATTAACAGGTGTGAGCTCCGTCTTATTCAACTCTTTTTTGTTTTGTATTACCTATTCGTCTTCCTTTTGTTCGTATAATATGTAAAACCCACATATAAATACCATGAACAGTACACTAGGCAGGGCCGTCTCATAGAATTTGGAGGCCCTGTGCCATTATTTTAACTGGATCTTCTGAAAAATGAAGCATTCCTAAACTCAACAACTATTTCAGAATGCATTGTTTTTATATCGATTAAACATATTTCTAGTCATGTTGTTATATAAATAAGCCCTCATCTTTTCTACGTGTGACCATTGAATATTCTAAACATTTTACAACATGTAAACTTCAAAGCATTGCATGTCGTATAATAAATCAAAGCAAAGACATAATTTTTTAGAACATATTTCATGCTTATAAAATAGCTTTATTTTTAAATTTGAAAGAGTAAAGTGGTTGAAGTTGAACAACTGTAAAAGAAAGAGGGCAGAAACTAAAGTTATATAGTTTAAAGATAACTAAAAAACTGGGCCCCACTCCTTCATCACTCTAGTTATCTTCTTCACCTATACTCGTATTCTATTTTCGCCATTAAAACACATAATGAAACTTCTTTGTTAATACAGTTATACAGATCTTATATTTTTATATCCTAAACCATCTTTCAAAGAAGGTTAGATCCTCCAAAAATGACTGTATACTAGTACTGAATTTTTGAAATTGGAGGCCCTTAAAATTCGGAGGCCCTGTGCGGTCGCCCCTGCCGCACATGCCTAAATCCGGCCCTGACACTAGGTAAACATACGAATCAATTAAAACTTTCCAGTTATGTCATGTACACGTGTCACGAACGTTAAATTCAGAAACTACGTACGTGTTAGTGCCCGATAATTATTAAGTACGAGATAGTACACGATAATTATTAAGTATAATAATTATAATCATGAACATATGACCCCGAACATTTATAAACATGATAATTATTACGTATATTAATTATTACGTATAATAATTATACATGACTATCAGAACACATTAAATGTACGTAGTAATTATAACACGGACATTTAACACGAGCTAGAACGATTAATGAGTAAGAACGAACACGTAAAATTATTAAACACGAACAAAGCCCGGTTTGCCTTGGGCTTTATGGTGGTCGCGGGCAAGGGAAGAAAAGGGGTCAAGCCAACTTTAATTTTATTAAGGAAAACTAAAAACACAAGGAATCACATAACACATTTTTTTTAGAAAAACAAGAAAATCCTAGTCTTCTTTCTCTCTCTCCTTGCCGCCGGTTGTTAAGAACACCAAAGGGGTGTTTGGTTGATTTTGATCGTTGATTTTGGTATTATAGTGTTTGTGTTATTAGTTCCTTTCTAATCACGCAATCGGTATCACCATAACCTTCATCTTTTATTTTTATTTTATTTTTCTTTTAAATATGTTCATGTGTCTAGAATATTAAAACATAATTAAAACATGACAATTAATCCAAGAAACATGAATAAGATATGTTTTGGGTTGTGTGTCATTCGACCGAGAGTCAAATCGAGAGCACTAGGCTCTTGGTGGTCTTTTGAGCACCAACAGCCGAGACCTTAAGGTCTCGGTGTGGTTGGTTTCGGTCAGCCGCAAGAAAAGAAACCCCGGCCCGACGCATGTTGGGGTGATGTTTGGTTTGGTTTTTGTGTCAACCGAGACCTCTAGGGTCTCGGTGGGACTTTGTGTGCTCGCTTTGGGAACCCCGACTTGAGCCAGGGTGTACTTGGTTCGGGGAGTGGGTAACCGATACAAAACAGGGGAAACCACTGGCTAAAGCCGGTGGGAAAATTATTCGGACAGTAGCAACCGGCTAGGCCGGGTAGCCACTGTTGGGGAATTTGATTCGGCTTATTGTTTCAGCTTATATTAAAACATGGGCACTAGATAACTTTTACAAGTTATACATTTTTATAATTATATTATTTTCAAGAATAATTAAATTAATTAAACATGCTGTAATAACTAATTTAATTTAATCATGGACTAAGATTATATTTATTTTTAATAAATAATACATATTTTAAAATAAGTATTTTTACCATTTAATTCAGACTATAATTATTAATTAATTATTAAAACATGGACTATAATTAATTATTAAAACATGACTTAGGTTATAATTATTAAGTATAATAATTCATGATTAACCTATGTATTTTATTTAGACTAACTTAATTGAATCATACCTTTATTTATTTAAATCATATAACCTATAGTTTATTACCATGACATTTATTTAATAAACTACACTATTAATTTTCTTGAATATACTTCCTTTATAATGTCATAAACAATTCCTAATCAATATATTAAGTTGAACGATATTTTAAGAACTATATTAATACTTTTTTTTTGAAAAATTCTTGAAGCTAGCCGCCCATGGGGCGGGCCTTGATGCTAGTATGATATATTACAGAAGTTGTATTTGAACCAGATTATCAGATATTATATCTTACAGAAGCTAAAACTCAATCACATTATCAAATATGATAATATACACAAAACTAGCTTTTAAAACCCATCAAAAGATCACAGACTTACTTGTATTTGTTTTCTATCACATTATCATATATGATACCAAGTATCTTCAGCATTCTAGAGGAGATCAACATCATTCGATTTGGTATTGTCAAGCCAAACTAAACTGAAAGCTCTTCTTCATTACTTGTTCTTCAGCAACTAGACCGCCTAGTCTTTGAAGCAAAGACTCCTTTGTCTTCTAAGTTCTCTAGAAGAGGAAAGTGGAACATCCTTCAGCAAAATATTCTTTAGTAGGAATCTATGTTCCTCTAGTCATGCTTCAGCAGAGTCGCCTTTCTGCTGAACATGAAACACATAGGTGGATTTTATATTCAAATCCTAGAGTTGTTTCAGGGTCAGTAAATACTGACCTAACAAGTTGATCTTGATTCCATGCCTCAAAACTTTGGTGTCAAACTTGACACTCGTCTTTTGTCATCTCATGCACATGCCGTTGTTTGTTCTTTCATCCGGTAACTCCATGTTCTACTTCTTGACATTGTGTTTTTGTAGCTCACTTTGGCCTCACAACTCTTTTTTTTTTTTTACTTTTTTGGCCTTGAGATGATTGAGTTCTCAAGATTCTTAGAACACAACTTTTTGTTCCAAATAAAAAGACTTGGTCTTAGTTTCAAACAGATTATCATATATGATATATTACAGAAGTTGTATTTGAACCAGATTATCAAATATGATATCTTACAGAAGCTGAAATTCAAACAGATTATCAAATATGATAATATACACACAACTAGCTGTTAAAACCCATCAAAAGATCACATACTTACTTGTATTTGTTTTCAAGCACATTATCATATATGATACCAAGTGTATTCAGCAGGAGATCGACATCATTCAGTTTGGTATTGTCAAGCCAAACTAAACTGAAAGATCTTCTTGAGGACTTGTTCTTCAACAACTAGACCGCCTAGTCTTTGAAGCAAAGACTCCTTTGTCTTCCAAGTTCTCTGGAAGAGGAAAGCTGAACATCCTTCAGCAAAACATTCTTTAGTAGGAATCTATGTTCCTCTGGTCATGCTTCAGCAGAGTCACCTTTCTACTGAACATGAAACATTAGGGGGATTTTATATTCAAATCCTAGAGTTAATTCAGGGTCAGTAAATACTGACCCAACAAGTGGATCTTGACTCCATGCATCAATACTTTGGTTGCAAACTTGACACTCGTCTTTTGTCATCTCATGCACATGCCGTTGTTTGTTCTTTCATCCTGGAATTCCATGTTCCACTTCTTGACATTGTGTTTTTGTAGCTCACTTTGGCCTCACGGCTCTTTTTTTACTTGCCTGACCTTAAGATGATTGAGTTCTTCAAGATTCTTTGAAAACAACTTTCTGTACCAAAATAAAAAGACTTGGTCTTAGTTTCAAACAGATTATCATATATGATATATTACAGAAGTTGTATTTGAACCAAATTATCCAATATGATATCTTACAGAAGCTAAAATTCAACCAGATTATCAAATATGATAATATACACACAATTAGCTTTTAAAATCCATCAAAAGATCACAGGCTTACTTGTATTTGTTTTCAAGCACATTATCATATATGATACCTCCATATATCATATATGATCTCCATATATCATATATGATACATTTATCGTATATTATGTACAGAAGTATCATATTTGATACATGTGGTTAGTATAGCATATAGTTTCATTACAACTCTCCTAATAAGCTTATTTACATAGTTTAGCTTATGTTTATCCTACAGCTTCAACAAACTCAATTTATATGCTTATATACATAACGATATTCTAATTCATATACTTATTTATATAACTCTCCTAACAAGCTAAACTATAACACATCAAAAGAAGCTAACACATCCATAATCACATTAAAATAAGCTGAAAAGGAATAATTTAATAAGCTAAAAAATCCATCTTCTTATTTATTTCAAATATAAACTCGTATATAAATTTCTGTCAAATAAGCTTATTTACATCAAATAAGCTAAAAAAAGATATAAGTTATGGTGATATTACCTTATGTTAATCAATTGAAGAAGAAGATGATTGAATACGCATGATATGATGTATAATATAGATCGAGGATCGATGGGAATTCGATCGGTGATGGATCGATGATATGAATAGTGTGTGTTTTTGTGTGTTCAATCTGGGAAGATATAAGCTGAATTGCTATTTGGAAGGTGGTGTTAGCTTCGAGGGGGTGATATTATCAAAATACCCCTCCGTTTTTTTAATTAGTAAAAATGTAAATTAATCTCAGCCTTAATATATATTTGATGGAAGGTGTGAATTGGCCCTCTTGTATACAAGGGATACAAGGTATTCAAAATAACATTTATCATAAAAAATAATCGGTTAAAATTTGCAAAAACAATACATTAACTTATTGTTAAATAATTAATAAATGTAATCATGTACTTAAATTTTCAATCTTTTAGAAAATGAGTACTATTCAATTCGTCTCATAATGACAATCCATGTTCTTTTATAATTTTCTTTTAAATTGATTTTGTATTACAAAAATATATATTAATTTTGATTAAATTTACAATATCATTTTTCACTTACAAACGTTAAAATTATTACAAAAATAATAAAAGAAAAATTATTAAGAGTAATAATATATTTTTAAATATTTATGTTTTGTCAATTGATTATATTTTTTATATAATAGTAGAATTAAATTATTGAGAATTTTAGTGTAAAATGGAGGTTGAAAAAAAAAATTGGACCAATTAAATAGTTTGTGACACATAGGTAAAATCGAGTGATGTGACTAGTTGAAAAGGTAAAAATTGAATTCAATTTAGTCAAAATTAAAATTTTATTGGAAGAATTTAATGAAAACACAAAAAAAATATATGTGTTAAATTTGTGAAAATAAAAAGTTATATGAGGAGGAGGAGATTAATTAAAACTTTAGCGGTTTTAATTTTAAATAAATTAAATGTACTTAAGTATAAACATATAATTTTTTTTATATTTTTAGTAATTTTAAAAAATAAACAAAAGACCCCTTAACTATATACTCTTTAGAATTTATATTTTAGAAAATACAACATATATAATGTTAAAAAATCAACAAATTACATGATTAATATTCATAAATACAAATTATTTTCTATTACTATTTTGACACTTAACAAGTAAAGTAATGCATCTACGTAAATTATTATTAACCCTGAATATAATATCAATGAATGAATGACCTCAAACATGTGAGTGAGATGAAAACAAAATAGACGGGATTCCACTTATTACAATAACATATTTTTTTTCAATGGCGTTATATGTTACTAAACACACAATGTCCACAAAAGGATAGCTAACATTTCAGTTAAAGAAAATCAAATCCATTATGCAACAAATATTTACACAAAATATCAATTAATATTATCACATAATGAAAAATCATGTAAAACACTTGGGTCCATGAGTATCGTAAATATTTAAATGTTAAAAATTTAATATTGTCCTATAAAATAAAATTAAGCATTACAAAATCATAAATTTATAAATCGTGAAAGTCTAAGGTAGATGTAAATGGTTTGTTGATTAATAATATAAGATATAACTATTTAAAATAAGGGTTTTGCTAACAAACACCCATGAGGTATTTTTTATTCTTCCATAATTAATAACATTTCCATATGTGAACTACTTATTGCTATAAATGTATAATTATAACACATATAGTTAAGGTAAGTAAGTTTTAATATGATATATATTAATTAGTAAGTATGTTAAACATGGTATATTTCAGATTCATTAATTGTTAATTTGTTAATTTGTTAATTTGTTAATTATGGAATGTTTAAAAACCACCTATGGGTGGTGGTTAGCAAAACCCAATAATATATAAATATTAGATATTTTCAAAAAACATATATAGTATATATATAAAATTGTAATAACAAATTGCACATATTAAAACTAGTTATAAGACACAAAGGTTAGACTATTCTCGATCACATCGTATCAACAACGATTGCAAAAAAAAAAATACAAAAAAAACGATTGCAATCGGATTCTTTTTGTTTTGCATATAATATAATACGGAGTATAAATTTCATGCTTTTTGAGGCAAGGGTGTGCCAGGTATGTCGATACGATATCTTATTTTTCCAATATTTTGTGTGTTGAGATAATATATTAAAATAGCCACATGTGAAAAGAAAACAATAATTCTTGAAAAAGGAAGTAATGAAGACAAAAGGGTTTTGAACATGAGTCACGATGACACAGAGTTTACGCATTTAACTAAAAGAAGAAAGAAAAATAAAACATATTTCAAGTATATATGAATCTGAATCACCACATTAGGTTTCCTTTCCTATCCATGGCAGCCATTAAGAATACTAGTTTTGAAGATATCCATGGAGATATCACTAAGACACACATCTTACCACTTCTCGATGGTCCATCACTCTCCAAAGCCTCATATGTATCATCATATCTGCAAACCCTTTGTTCTGATCATAATCTTTGGTCTCATATCTCCAAATCCACTTGGCCATCTATTGCAGACCCTCGAGTCGAAGATGTAATCTCCACCTTCCCTTCTCGTCATCGTTCGTTCTTTAACGACTCATTTCCGTCTCTAATCACTGATGTTCAGCACCTTAACCTCTCCTACACATGTTCTACTTCTAAAAAAGATACTCCATCATCATGCTATGATCTCGACAACGCATGTCATAAACTCATCTCTGCCGTTGATATACGCTATCAAGACAACACTATTTACTCACAAGTTAAAGTTACTGACATGTGTGCTAATAATATGCCATCAAGGTTAGAGATACAATTGCATGGGGTCTCACAAACCATCGACTTAACTGTTGACGAAACTGAAGGAGCTGATAAACCAACTTTGTTACATTTGAAAGAATCTCTTACATTGAACTGGATATTGATCGACCATGCATCGAAACGGGCAGGTAACTTTTCGAGTATCAAACCGGTCAGTGTAAAGCAAGATTGGGTGAGTAACGAGACCCATATTCGATATGTTACTATATTACCGGGTCGTGTCCTGAATGAGATTGTGCAATGTAGAATATATGTGACATTAGGTGTGGGTAAAAGAGGAGCGGGTTTGCATACGAAGGAGGTGATGTTAAAGTTACAGGACTTGGATTGTAGATGCTTAGACGGGAGGGATTTTTTGTTAGTTATGCAAAAAGCAATTATGGAAGAAAATTATGTTAAACGGAAAGTAATTGTGGACGCTGAGGAGGAAGTAATTAAAAGCTACAAAGTGTTTAAGGAGTTGAAAAAGGCAAAAAGAGACTGGTTGGAAAAACAGGAAAAAAGAAGGGAGCTTGTAATGAATATAAGTTACTTTGGTGTAATTTTGTCTTTTCTGGCCTCATTTTATTGTCTCATAATGTTAAGTTAAGATGTATTAGTTACCCTATTTGTTGAGATAATTCATTCTTATTCTTAGCTTATTTTTCATTTGAGAATATGATTAATCTTATATTAGGGATAATGGTTTGTGAAAAAGTTTTTATTTTGCTTTTTGGGATTTTTCATTTTCAAAAGGACATGTCAGGTATGAAAATTTGTTTGTTGTTTTCTTTCTTGATTGAAATTTTTGTTTTTAAATAAGAAGGTGCATTGTTTAATACTGCAGGACTGATAGTAAGGCCTTGATTTCAGGTTTCCAGTCTCACTGCATTATTTAGCATGTGTATTCCATTTACCTTAATCAAAGTGAATCAAGTTTGGTATTATGTAGTAACATGTTATATCTAGTCTTATATTATCGCCTAAGTCGTGTCTAGGGTAATCAAGAGTCGAGTAGCCTAGTTTCCTAATAGCTATGAATAAAGGTCGGTTGGCAATGTCTAAGCCCAACCCGACCCGTAGGACTTGTATAGTCGGTTCCCCCTCATCTCTATAAAAGGAGGTGAGGGGGAACAAACCAATTACGTCATTCTTTCAATAAACTAATCGGTAATCGGTTAGGGATATTACCTTGTGTGGGCGTCGATTTCTTTTCTGTCGATTCTATTGCTGTGTGTGTTCACGATCGAGTTCCGCATCTAGTTAATCAGGGTTGTGGGGAATAAACCCTACAAGTGGTATCAGAGCTTTGGTTCGCAGGGTTCGTCTGGTTACTAGGGTCGATCGAAAAGGTCTTGGTGTTTGAGGGTATCGACATCAACAAAGCAGCAGCGATTGACTGAAAAGGGTGTGTTGGTTTTTCGGTATTTTAAGATCGATCTGCCATTGTTGTTTTCTTTGTGGTGGCTGGAGGAGTTACAGACAAGAAGAAGACGCAGAAGTTTTTTTTTTTGTTGGTGGCTGTTTCTAAAAAGTCAACAAAAAAAAAGGAGAAAGTAATAGTACTACATTGGTTGGTGTGGTTTATTTTGGGCCAGCCAAAAACTCTTGGGCCAAGAATAATATTGTGCCTAGTATATTGAGTTAAGATTGTTTTTTTTTAAAAGAAACAATAAGGTAGTATTATTAATTCGAGTAATACACAAGGGGACTTCGTAATTCGTGATTGTGAGGTTTTCACAAGGTTTAGCGAATTATCTGAAGGGCTTTATTGTCTTGTGATTGTGAGGATTTATCACAAGGTTTAGCAAATCAATAAAGAAATTAAAGAATGACGGGAGCCAAGTTTGACATCGAGAAATTCGATGGAACTGGTGATTTCGGGTTATGGAGAATCAAGATGCGTGCTTTATTAATCCAGAACGGATGTGAAGCAGCTCTGGAGGTTTTCCCCGCGAATATGGAAGCTGAAGAGAAATCTAAGCTTGACAAGAATGCTCACAGTGCCATGATTTTGTGTTTAGGTAACAAGGTCCTGAGAGAGGTTACCGGGGAGACGACTGCAGCGGGGGTTTGGTCAAAGCTCGAGTCTTTGTACATGACAAAGTCATTGGCCAACAAGTTGTACCTGAAGAAGAAGTTGTATACATTCTACATGCCGTCTGGACGAAAGATTTCCGAGCATATAGATGAGTTCAACAAAATCGTTGTTGATTTAGCAAATATTGAGGTAAAATTCGAGGATGAAGATCTTGCTTTATTGTTACTCACGTCTTTACCAGCATCATACGAACACTTTGTGGATACCTTGCTTTATGGACGGGAAGATTTGACTTTGGAGGACGTGATGACCACACTAAATTCAAAGGAAATCAAAGAAAGGTTCAAGGCGAAGGGGGATGATGGTGAAGGGTTATATGTGAGGGGAAGAACTGATCGCAGGAATTCGCATCAGTCAAAGGGAAAGTCAAGATCGAAGTCTCGAGGTGGAAGACTCAAATGCTTTATTTGTCAATCTGAGGAGCACTTGAGAAGAGACTGTCCGAAGAACAATCGCAAGAAGTCAAAAGGTTACGTCAAGAAAGATGATCAACCAAGCTCCAGTGGTTCGATTTACGACGATTCTGAGGTGATGATGGTGATGAGTGCAGAAAGACTGCAAGATTGGATCATGGATTCAGGAGGTTCATATCACATGTCACCCAGGTTAGATGTATTTTTTGATTTTCTGGAATGCGATGGGGGCAGCGTACTGTTGGGCGACAACAGGGAGTGCAAGATCAGGGGTATTGGCAAGGTAAATGTACAACTGAAAGATAGGTCAAGTTTTGTGTTACACAATGTCAGGTACATTCCTGAATTGAAAAGAAACTTGATATCGCTGGAAACTCTTGAAAAAGAGGGATATACCGTAAAATTGCAGTCGGGCAAAGTCAAGGTGATTAATGGTTCTAGGGTTATTATATCTGGAACCCGAAGGGAGAACTGTGTGTACTCTTTGGATGGCCATGCATTGGCCGGTGAGCTTAATGCTAGTGTTGAAGAGAAAGACAGTCTTGTGCAGGTTTGGCATAAAAGACTGGGACATATCAGTGAGGCGGGACTACACGTGCTGGAAAAGCAGGGTTTGTTTGGCAAGAAGAGTCTAGGTAAGCTCGATTTTTGTGAGAATTGTGTTCTGGGAAAGTCACATCGAGTCCGTTTCGGTGTAGGAAGGCACACTACTCAGGGAGTGATAGACTATGTTCATTCAGACTTATGGGGTCCGTCTCAGGTGGAATCATTGGGAGGTAAGAGGTATTTCTTATCTATTGTCGATGATTATTCCAGAAGGGTATGAGTTTATGTTCTCAGGTTCAAACACGAAGCATTTGAAAAGTTCAAAGAGTGGAAGCAGTTAATAGAAAATCAGACTGGGAGGACGGTTAAGAAGCTTAGGACGGATAATGGTCTTGAGTTCTGTAACCGGGAGTTTAATCAGCTATGCACTGAGAGTGGGATTGCTAGACATTTGACGGTTGCCGGGACGCCGCAGCAAAATGGTTTAGCAGAACGGATGAACAGAACTCTCATGGACAAGGTACGCTGTTTATTAATACAGTCTGGATTGCCCAAGACCTTCTGGGCGGAAGCGACATGTACGGCCGCATATCTTATAAATAGGTCACCATCAACAGCGATTGAGAAGAAGACACCTATGGAGATGTGGTCGGGACATCCTAGTGATTATGGGATGTTGAGTATTTTCGGCTGTGTCGCGTATTCACACGTTAAACAAGGTAAGCTCGAGTCGAGAGCGGTAAAATGCGTTCTTTTGGGGTATCCTGAAGGTGTGAAGGGGTACAGACTATATAGGCTTGATAATGAATCGCCTAAAATAGTCACAAGCAGGAACGTGGTCTTCAATGAAAGTGTCATGTACAAAGACACGTTGAAGGATACTGGTGCAGGAAAAGATAAGTCTGTTGAGGAACTACAAGTTGAGGTGGAACTGCAGAGGTTAAATAATCATACGCCTAAGGAAGACCAGGCTGGTCAGGAAGATCAAACAGGTCAGGAAGATCAGTCAGATCAGGAAGACCAGACAGATCAGGAAGATGGCGATGATGAAGATGCAGGGGTTCAAGAGATTGATCATCCACCGGATCTCACAGATTATCAATTGGTTCGGGATAGAGAACCAAGGACAAGAACGAAACCGGCAAGGTTTCGGGATGAGAGTAATATGGTTGCTTACGCGTTCGCTGCAGCAGAGGAAGAAGATACTCATGAACCATTGACATACCAGGAAGCAGTTGCTTGTGAAGACAGCTCTAAGTGGAAAGCTGCTATGAAAGAAGAGATGGATTCTCTGAAGAAGAACAAGACCTGGGTGTTAGTAGATCATCCAGCTGGGCAAAAGCTGGTGAGCTGCAAATGGCTGTACAAAATAAAGGAAGGGATTGAAGGTGTTCAAAAGCCTAGGTATAAGGCAAGGCTGGTGGCTCGTGGATTCACACAAAGAGCAGGTATTGATTACAATGAAGTATTTTCGCCGGTAGTTCGACACACATCTATTCGGGTTATACTTGCATTGACTGCGTGTAAAGATTATGAGCTGGAGCAGCTTGATGTAAAGACGGCGTTTTTACATGGAAATCTTGAAGAAGTGATCTACATGAGGCAGCCACCGGGATTTGAACAAGGTAACAAGGTATGTTTGTTAAAGAAATCTCTTTATGGTTTGAAGCAGTCACCTAGGCAATGGTACAAGAGGTTCGATGAGTATATGCTGAGCAACGGGTTTAAGCGTAGCAATTACGACAGCTGCGTATATTACAGAAGTTATGCACCAGGGGAGTATATCTATCTATTGTTATATGTAGACGATATGCTGATTGCTTGTAAAAGCAAGGCCGAGATCGCGGCTACCAAGTCTTTGCTTAAAAGGGAGTTCGACATGAAAGAGCCCGGGGAAGCAAAGAAGATTCTTGGTATGGAGATCTTCAGGGATCGGAGTCGCAAGATTCTGAGGGTGTCACAATCCGGGTACATTTCTAAAGTTTTAAAAAGGTTTAGAATGGACAATGGGAAGTCGGTTCAGACACCATTGGGTGGGCACTTCAAGCTGTCGTTGAAGGATTGCCCGGGTAGGGATTGTGATGTTGAAAGAATGAGTAGGGTGCCGTATGCAAATGCAGTTGGGAGCTTGATGTACTTGATGGTATGCACGAGGCCAGACATAGCGTATGCAGTAAGTGTAGTTAGCAGATATTTGGCGAATCCGGGTAAACTCCATTGGAAAGCAGTGAAGTGGATTATGAAATATTTGCAGGGCACTGTAAACGTGGGTTTGGTGTATGGGACAAATCGTGGCAACCATGTGGACGTAACAGGTTTTGTTGATTCAGACTACGCCAAGGATCCGGATAAGGGTAGGTCTCTCACTGGTTACGCATTTTTAGTACAGGGATGTGTTGTAAGCTGGAAGGCAACGCTATAACACGTGGTGGCTCTTTCAACTACAGAGGCAGAATATATGGCCCTTACGGAGGCTGTTAAGGAAGCTATTTGGCTAAGGGGACTCTTGGAAGAGTTGGGCGTGAAACTCAACACTGTTGCAGTTAATTGTGATAATCAGGGCGCGATTCATTTATCGCGGAATCATGTTTTTCATGAAAGGACTAAGCACATTAATGTGCGTTATCACTTTATCAGAGAAGTCTTGGAAGCAAAGACGGTTGAAGTTCTGAAGGTGGGTACTGAACACAATGCTGCGGATGCCTTGACGAAGGTGGTACCTGGATGCAAGTTACAACACTGCCTGGAATTGCTGAGTGTTGGGATAGGCTAATATAAGCCTAAGGTGGAAATTGTTATATCTAGTCTTATATTATCGCCTAACTCGTGTCTAGGGTAATCAAGAGTCGAGTAGCCTAGTTTCCTAATAGCTATGAATAAAGGTCGGTTGGCAATGTCTAAGCCCAACCCGACCCGTAGGACTTGTATAGTCGGTTCCCCCTCATCTCTATAAAAGGAGGTGAGGGGGAACAAACCAATTACGTCATTCTTTCAATAAACTAATCGGTAATCGGTTAGGGATATTACCTTGTGTGGGCGTCGATTTCTTTTCTGTCGATTCTATTGCTGTGTGTGTTCACGATCGAGTTCCGCATCTAGTTAATCAGGGTTGTGGGGAATAAACCCTACATAACATATCTGAGATGAAACCTTAAGATCATGTTAAGTTTAATCAAGTTGGGATTTGGTGACTTTCGGGTTAATTATGTGTGCGGATTCCATATGGCAAGTTAAATATAATAAGTATAGCTAGATGTGTTTACTACCTTAAGATCAGGTTAAGTTTAATCAAGTTCACCTATTGCATTTATTTTTCAAGATCTGTGGACAAATCACTGCATAAATTTGGATATACCACACATATTTGGAAATTTAAGCAATTTGTGAGGCTTATCGTATTATGAATGAGATGTAGTTATCCTTTGTAATAATCCACTGTGTGCCAACATGTAAAACTATTCTTAGTGCGACAAGTATTAGCCAGTGTTTTAAAAACCGGTTTGACCCGGCCGGTTCAACCGGTTGAACCGGGAACCGGTGTGATGACCGGTCCGTCGTGAGCCGGGTTTTGATTGAAACTCGAACCGGATTAAACCGCCGGGTTTTGATCGAACCGAGTCAAACCGGTGACCGGAAACCGGCCGGTTCAGAAAAAAAAAAAAAAATCTAACATCATATTATGCAAGTGAACAAGATTGATGTGTAGTTGAGACCGATCCATCTTGAAAGTTGGTGTGATTAGGACCCATCTTTGTAGGGATGATAAGTGGTTTTGGTGGATGAATGAATATAAAGATTCTTTGTTGAATCTTTGTGTCTTGAATTCTTGATTTGTTAACCTAAAATAAAGTGATGATGACTCTTCAAGATGTAAATAAGGTAGTTTTTGGTGATATCTTTATTTATACACTGTACATACCATAGTTGGTTTTTTTAATGAAGATGATGACAGAAAAGTCAACGAGTGAAGCAAGTTTTGAGATCATGTGTTGGCCTATGTAAATGTGCCAGTGGAAATAAATATATACATATATACAAATAAACTGGTACTGTACTACTAAGTCAGGACGTCTTCTTTAACGTCTTTTTAAACGTGCACTTGTAATTTTTTTTCTTTTGTTATAAAACCGGTTTGATTTAGCGGTTCAACCGGTTGAACCGGTAACCCGGTAAACCGGTGATTCGACCGGGTTGATTAAAAACCCGGTTTTTAAAACATTGGTATTAGCTAATATTGGTAGGGAATATTTCCATACATATTTGTAGATATACGGGAAATATTTTATTATGCAAGTATATTTTTTTAATATTCAAAAGATTTCCATGCATATCTTGAGTGAGAAGAGAGATCCTTAACATCATTTCATTTATCAAAGTCCCAATAGATAATTTATATCCATTAATCTTACATTGATCTAATGGTGATGATCAAACCCTTTTCTCATTTAACCCCTCATATTTTTCATAGACAAAAAAAATGGATCCCGATCCCCACTCCAACAAACCCATCTCCCACCGGCGACCACCGCAACACACCCATCTCTCATGTTTTTCCGGCGACCACCACAACAACCCACCATTATCCAGCAACCACTAGTAGAAAAAGTATATTTTACAACGCACTATATACAACGGTTACACGTTATACCGTTCTAAAATATAGAAAAATGATTTTATAGAACACTCTTTTGTAAAACCGTTCTAAAGGAATCTTATTTAAAACGGTTCCCTATCAAATAACAATTTATAATACGGTTTTTAGTAACCGTTATATAAAATATCCCCTTTTCAAAATATTTCTCAATTAATAAGCAGGATATATCCCTCCATTTTTCATGGTCATGATTTTCACAATGGTTATTATAGGAAAAAAAAAGTAAACCAAATGAACCACATAAGTTATCACTTTGTCACATCTTCAAAATCCTCCCAAACAAATATACTGGCTACACAAAACTATTCTGGTAATGTTTGTTTTCTTTTAGATCTGAGTATCATTTTTTTAGTTTTAAGATTTAGTTGTTTTGGATCTAATGATTAATTTTGAGAGATCTAATGTTTGATTATTTTTTTTGTTGCAGGTCTAATTAATTTGAACATCCATTGTGGAACCTTCAACTTGTAGATAATCTTGTTCTTTCTTTTTCGTTCTTCACTTTGAAGATCTAAAGATGTGGGTTTACTTTGTTGATAAAGTAGAGATACCATATGAAATTAACCATAACTTGTGAATTTATGTAATAGTTGTTGATTTATATATAAGATGTATTGTGAGTTATGGGTACTTAGTTGCTTAATATGAGTAATTTTGACTCTTGAATTTGCAAAGTGTTCTTGATGATTTTTTTTTGTTCTTGAGGATTGTTTTGTGATCTCTGATAAAGCAAATAATGCTCAATAAGAAAATATAATTTGGGATCCCAATGTTTGTTTTATAGAACGGTTCTTTTAAATATCTTTAAAAAGTTGTCCTGAATTAATTTAAAAGGAACTATTTTTTATAACGGTTTAGAACCGCTTTAAATGATCACCACTATTTTTTACTACGACTTATCATACAACGGTTCAAAACCGCTTTAAAAAACCTCATTTAACCGTTTCAATAAATACTTTGTGTAGTAGTGAACCACCACAATAAACCCACGTTTTTCTGACGACCTCCACAGTAAACCACCCTTTATTGTTGACAACCACAACAAACCACCCTTACCTGGCGACCTCCACAACAAACCCACCATTTTTCGACGACCTCCACAACAAACCTCCATTATCCGACGATGCAGATATAGCTGTTTGTAATACAAGTAATAATATAGGTAAAACACATGTTATGATTGTTGATGCACACCATGTGTTTGATGAAATGACACAATAATAATCACATGTGATTAAGCAAGATCTAATTTATGAATGAGCATTTTTATTACAGTATGATCGATTTTTATAGTTGATAAGCTTATTAAAGAAGTGGGACTTATGATTACAGAACTGGGATTATGACTCATTATGAGTCACCGTGACTCATGGTGACTCATATATGAGTCACGGTGACTCTTATATGAGTCATGATGACTCATATATGAAACTGTACATATGTAAGTATTTTTGTAATACTGGTAATAATATAGCATCTTTTGTAACAAAATCATGATGACTCATATATGAGTCACCATGACTCATATATGAGTCATGAGTCACCTTGACTCATATATGAGTCATGGTGACTCATATATGAGTCACTATGAAACATATATGATTCACGCTCAATTATTAACTTGTTTTGTGTTTATGTTTTATAATAAGGTTCTTTGTAATCCTGAAGATGGGTCAGTTAGGTCTACATGTAGGCATTATATGCGTTATAGATTTCTTTGTTGCCACATAGTATGTGTTTTGAAGAACCGTGATATTAAAGTGATTCTGAAGAAGTACGTTTTAAGGCGCTGGAGAAAGGGATTTGATACCTCTTTCAATAATAAGAAACTCACATAGATATTGTGAGAGAAAACGAAGCAACTGAGAGAATAAATCATGTATGAACAAGAAACATGGCAATCTAATACAATAGCTACTTGATTGTTTTTGCGTTTTCTCTTTTACAATGTTTAGATTTAATTTTATTTTATGTTATGATGTCGAACTGTTGAAAACATGTATTGAGTATCTGATTTGTTATTTTGCTATGATGTTTGATGATTTTGAAAAAATATCATAAGAATATTTTGTAAAAATGACTAATGACTCATACATGAGTCATTATGAATCATATAAGAGTCATGGTAAAACATGTATGTTCATAGTGACTCAAGCATATATGTTTTCTAGATCAGATTAAACACACAACATAAGTAGTAAATACGTAAAAAAATATTGTAAATTGCTTAAATACACATTTCATGCAATGAAATAAAACCATCAAATAATTATGTTCCGACTACAATCAATTCGAAATAACTTAGCATTCACAGAAGACCATATAACTACAACTATCATCAGTTTTACCATCTAACTATAATTCACCAAGACTATGATTCACGAGACTTCTCATCATCAGAATCACCAGACCCCTTCTACTCCTCATCATCACCAGACCCCTCATCCTCATTATCACCCTCAACAGACTCCTTCACCTCACAATGGGAGGCGGATACGGGTTGGTCTTTTAATACATGTTTTTTCCTCGTATAAAAAGTTTATCGTCTCGATTCTGTTCGAATTGATTACAGAAAGGAAAGGAAGATGTGATTATCTATTTTAAAATAAAGAAGAAAATGTCTTTGAGTAACTAAATAAAAATGAAAGCTTGAAAAGATTTACACTAAAAATTAAGACTTTTAAAATTTAAATGACAAAAGATTAAAACTTAATAAAAATGTAAACTATAAAATTAAACTTTGTAAAAGAAATAAACTTGAAAATTAAACTAAGTAAAAACAAGTTTAAATAAAGCTAAGTGAAAATGGCGGGAAAAACTAAATTTAAAACTAATTCGGAATCCAAGATCCTGTCACAATCCGGACTTCCAAAACTTACTCTTATCCGGAATCCTATTTCTTGCTACTATCCGGAATACGTGTTTTACTTGCAATTCGGAATAATGAATTTCTTCATTATCCGGAATCCTTAGACTTTCCCTATCCGGAATTCAAAGATTGCTGTTATCCGGAATCCAGTTAACTAGCACTATCCGGAATCAGTTTTGAAGTTTATCCGGAATCTAACATTCCACTACAATCCGGAATGTGTTGAAATACTTGTAATCCGGAATGACTGATCCTTACCCAATCCGGAATAAAGAACTTGGAGCTTATTCGGAATACAAGGAAAATGCACCTATTCGAAATACTAGGGTTTCACTAACCCGGATAACATAAAAATGAATAATAAGCAAAAACCTAATAATAAGCTATAATACAAATAAGCACTTACCAAAAACTTAACCAAAATGATTTTAAGAAAAACTTAATAAGCCACAATTTAAAAACTTTAAAAACACTAAATAATCTAAATATTTAAAAGTCAACTTTTTATAAAATAAACTATTAAAACACTTGATTAAAAATAATAAAATCACGCAATAAGCACTAAACCCAATAAGCTAAAACCATCAAACACATCAAAATCAATAAGCACAATCAATCAAACATATCAATCAAAACAAGAACATGATTAAACAAACTACATGATTATATAAATCCAACAAGATTAAAAATAAGAAAGGTAGAATGAGAATGATTAATGAAAACCTTGAAATTAAGATGAAGATTAAAGATTCAATACAAGATTAATATAAAAGCTTAAAACATTATAGAAAAGGTAGAGAGAGAAAGTAATTTAATCTACTCCAAATTACCTTACAAAAATTAAACTAAAATCTACTACTAGCTAACCACCTTCCTAATGACAAAATAGGAAGATATTTATAGGAGGAGGAGAGGAGTGTTGATGCTTTCTTCTTTCTTCTCGTCTTTTCGTCTTTTAAATTCTTCGTCTTTCTCGACGTTCTCTCGGGATTTGTCGATATGAAATGAACTCGTCTTCTAATTTTCTTCTTTTATTAGATTTGGTTCTTCGACTTCGTTAAACTTCCGTCTTTAGACTTTTTCTTCGATAAATATTCAGAATAGGCCTTTAACTTCCGTTCTTTTTACACTCTTGATCTTTTGACTTCGTCTTTTGTCTTTTTCTTTGATAAAAGCCTGTGAAAGCCCGTTTTTTCTTTCCTTTTCACATTTTGGTCCTAAATCACAACAAAAACACAAACCACGCATAATTCCGACTTTTACGACATTAAATACACGTTTTGGTTTGGTTATTGTTATAATTCCGACTTTTACGACATTAAATACGACATTAAATCTAACACTTGACCGTTGCAATGCCCTCATGCAATGCATTAATAACAAAGCAAGATTTACATTTTCCGTCATAATTAACTCACCTTGGCCTTTATTCAACACAAGACATTAAGGAAAATTAAAAAGATAGAAAATTACAAATTTCTTGAAAGAAGAAACAAGTAAAGAAATCAAAGACTTACATTAGGGCTTTTGGTTGTCATGAATGTTTATCACCCTCAAGTTTCACGTTCCCAAAACCAAGCTTAAAAACAAGATCATTGTTATTATAAGTTAGTAAAACTAACACAAACTCATGTGGCTCAATTATTCACTTAGACTCCTTTATTTCTAGGTGTATCTCTTATATTTAATTGTTGTCTTGAATGATCACGAGGATGCATTGATGACTTATTTCGATAGTTTATTTAGGCTGAAAATAAAGTAGGACGATTTAATCAATAGTTAGCTAAATGACAAAATCTATTAAAACTGCTTCTCGAAACCTCATAAAGTTCATATCTTGGCATAACTCGAATCTTGAGAGATTCTTGAGAGATGATTTGAGACCTTTCTCGGATCGATATTTGGCATTGACTTCATACTTCGAATCTTGAGAGATGATCTTGAAATAATGGTCTTCTCTTCATAATAGGAATTTCTTCACTTGATGTTTTTGAGAGATTCTTCATACTTGGACCACGACTTCTTCATTTTTCTCCAATCTTTATTTGGGATTTTGATATACAACGATCCGCCTCCTTTTAGGACTTGGATCTATTCATGCTCATACCTTGCTAGGGTCTTTTCGGATAGACTTCTCCGTGATCTTTAAGGGAGTATTTGCGTTTCGTCGTGTGTCTCGATCCATCATATTGATTTTTGATAATTGATTCTTCACATAACTTTGGATCTTTAGCAACAAAATGTAGCCCTCATGCCTTGTTAGGGCCTTTTCGGACTCGCCAATCTTGTGCTAGAAGCTAAGTAACTTTTCAAATCGTACAACCTTACTTATTGCAATTAAATTTATTAACAAGCGATGGGAGAAAAATCTCATAATTAACTCACATAAATTCATGAAAGGATACAAAACTTATAATTGACTCTATCATCTCTCGTTCTGCATAATTTAAAATCTCAAAGAATGAGACTCGTGGATGCTTAGCCTATCAAATCAAAGTTTTAGGTTTTCAAGTCATCTATAGGATCTTGCAACTTCTTAGACTTTTTCAAGTTTAAAATTCTCATTTTAAAGTTCCCTTGATAAATGACTTTCTAGGATCGATTATAGGAACTTGCGGAAAGTTCTTGTTCTTAACCCTTTAGAGTTAAGACTTTCGCGTTTTAAAGTTTCCTATATAAAAGTCTAGAAAAACTTGATTTAAACACGTTAAGGATACTAGCTAGAGTAAACTTGGATAAGTAAACTCGGGTTGAGTCAAAAGATTCATGACGAGCCTAGTATATCAAAGACATCTATACTTATTAAAACCATTTTATTAAAGAAAGAAAATATATAATAATAACAAAGGAAAATACAACTAGGCCAAAATAGATCAAAATTTTTGAAAAATGTCGAAAACATCAAATTTCCGGTTAAAATGAGGACAAATACTTGGAAAAGCCCATTTAACTTCGATAGAAGTCCCCCTACACTTAATATAAACATTGTCCTCAATGTTTAAGCATTTGGGAGTAAACTCCCTTATACTTAGGACATTGTGCACGTTGTTTAAATCTTGCTAAGGAAGAGACAACTAAATTGATTCCTATTTTAATATGGAAAAATATAAAATAGAGAATCAAAAGAGTTTAGGATAGAATCCGGAAGACGTGTACACGGAATCACGGGTCGTTAAAATTCATCAAGAATGGATCTTTGAAAGCTCGAATCCCTACACATCATAAGAAAGACAACAACAAACACATACTAGGGTCTCCCCTACACTTATTATAAAAACACGTATAAAAAGGATATATACACGGGTTGCCTCCTAAGAAGCGATTGTTTTTGTTCACCGAGTCGTGAGCCTGACTCGACCTTGATTATAATGGTAAGAAGCTTGAAGAACATACACCGGGATCAAATACATGGTTTTCATCCATCAAGTAGCACAAGCTTAAGGTGAACAAGACAAGCCAAAGAAGAGTAGGCGAGGTTCCCTTAAGCAATTGTTGAGCACGGTGGTAGAAAGTAGGATGAAGTGAATGCATAGCTCCATAATTTCCAAAAGTCTTTCCTTTTATTGCATCAGATGGATACTAAGATGGCTTAAAAATTATGATACCCAGATCGAACACCTTTTCCTTTAGGGGAAAATAAGACTTAAACTCGGTAGACCTTGAAGATTTGCCCATAAACCACACAATCTCATCCGAAGAAGGTGGAAAGAGAGGTGTTAAGACATAAGTACTACGGATATTGGTGTCGTCCGGTTTCTTCTCCATAGAAATGGGTTTCTTTACATCCGAAGGAGGATAAAGACCATAATCAAAGTCCAAAGGAGGAGAATCATGCTCATTGGGGAAGTATGTATTGAGAAAAGTAGCAAAATCTTCCTCAAATGAGTAATCATCCAAAGTAGGATCAAGCATTGTCAGTGGAGGATCTTCATCAAAAATAGGAGCATAATCAGTAGTAGAAGACATAACACTTGAAGAATCACTCGAGAGAGTGTCAACATCATCAAAGTAATCATAAGTTGGCATGTCTTTATACTCTGAAGAAAAATCATCATAATCATCCACATCGGAACTAGAATCATCATCATATTCATCATAGATTGGTGGAGAATCATAAATTGGTGGGGGATCCAAATTGGAGAGAGAATCATTAGAATCATCCACATGTTCTTGGAAAAGTGGATTATCATAACAAGACTCGAAAAGAGGATTGTTATTTATCACAAAATCATCAAGCTATATGCTTTCCAAAGGAGTTGTATCAAGATCGTCTTGCAGCACATCAATCATTTGCACCGATTCTTTTCCATTGGATTTGCTAGTAATTTTCCCCATCTTAAAAACTTGTTGATCATTCCCGACTCTTAAAATGAGTTCACCTTCGACAACATCGACTAAAGCTTTTCCGGTTCTCAAGAATGGCCGTCCAAGTATTAACGGAATACGAGGGTCCATTTCATAATCAACAACAACAAAATCGACCAGAAAAGTGAAGGTACCAACTTTGACGAAAACATCTTCGGCAATACCAACGGGGTAAGCGAGAGTTCGATTTGCTAGCTCAAGAGTCATCTTTTTTGGTGTAAGGTCGGGTAATGATAACTTTTTCCAAACACTTAATGGCATTAAATTGATACTTGCCCCGAGATCGGCTAAGGAAGTAAATTCTTCAACTTTGTTAAAAATGCAAGGTAGCACAAACGACCGGGATCTCTAAGTTTTTCCGGAAGTTCTTTAAGAATGACAGCAGAACAATTTTCATTTAAGCGTATGTTAACAAACTCAGCCATCTTCTCCTTCTTACTAAGCAATTCCTTGAATGCTTTGACAAATTTCGGCATTTGAACAAGTGCTTCAACAAGGCTAATGTTGAAATTCATTTCGGAGATCATCTTCAAATATCTAGTGATTTGAGAATCCTCCTTAGTGAGCACTTTGCACTTGTCTAATCTTGAAGGATAAAGAATATTGGGTTTAGGTGGTGTAGATGTAGAAGGTGAAGGTTGAGATGTTGAAGGGTTTTTCTTGGGTACTTCTTCCGTAAGAGGTGGAGACGGTAATGTAGAACTAGTACAAGGCGTGGGAGTAGGAGGGATAAATGGGGGTGGAGGAGGTGTAGATGGAGTAACTGGGGAAGGGATAGATGGTCCTACTAAAGTTGCTCCACTACGTGTAGTAATAGCACTCACATTCGCTCTAGGGTTTGTTTCGGTTGTAGAAGGAAGTGCACCTTGGGGACGAAGGGTTTGAAAGGTTTGAAACATTTGAACGAATTTCCTATCCATTGACTCTTGCATCGCTCTTTTCGATTCTTGCATTGCTTGCATCATTTTCTCATGTTCAGTTAACTTTTGCAGAACCAAGTCCATTGGCGGATGAGGTAAATTGGACCCTTGTTGTTGAAAACCTTGGTTTGGATATTGGTTATATAGTTGAAACCTTGAGGACTGAAACCTTGGTTTTGAAAGCCTTGGTTTTGTATTTGATAATTTCCTTGGTTTCCATTGTAGTCCCTCACATTTTCATTTTATTGAACATTTTCTCTTGGTGGACCTTGGTTGTTATGGGTGGGTGGGTGTGGTCTTTGTTGAAAACCGGGTGGAGCCAAGTAATTTGTCGAGTTATACGACAAGTGATTAACATCGACACTCGGCTTAAAATGAACTCTCTCCATGTTGTTATAAGCATACACTTCCCCGTGAGATTGATCATAATCTTCATCACAATTAGCACAAGAGTGTGGCCTACCACAAGTTTCACAAGTAATATTGAGAGCATGGGCATGTTGATTAGGAGGGTTGTCTCTTAAAACAAGTTGTTTTCTTGCTGAAGTAAGTTCCTTCAGTTGAGTAGCCGTCTCACTATCACTAGCACTAGCCATAGTAGCCCAAACACTCTTGGTTTTTCTTAATAATTGCCCAAGCCTCATTCATAGTTTTGACAAGAATATTACCCCTCAAAGCACTATTTAGTGAATCTTGGTCATTCAAAGTTAATCCATTAAAAAAAGTATTAATTTGATGTACCTTTGTAAAACCTTGTTGTGGACACTTTCTTAAAAGTTCCTTAAAACGATCCCAAGATTCACTAAATGTCTCACCATACTTTTGTTCAAAGTTGATAATGTCATTTCGTAAAGCGGTAGTACGTAAGGGTGGAAAGAAATAGTTTATGAACTTTGTCTCAAGGTCCGTCCATGTGACAATACTCTGGGGTGGTTCCTTATCATGGCAAGTCCGGGCTTGTCCCTCGAGGGAGAAAGGAATGAGGAGCAAACGAATTTCCTCTTGTGAAACCCCATTGTAGTTAACAGTATTGGATAAGTGTACGAACCTCTTGATGTGATCGTGAGGATCATCATGAGTGCGACCGAAAAAAGGTGTTGCGGAAACCATTTGAATGAAACCGGACTTGAGCTCGAAGTTGTTGATGTCAATAGCCGGTACCACAATCACATCATCGTTGCCTTCGACGTGTGATTGCAAGAGCTCGATCATTGGATGGATCTCCATTGTGTTGACAACGGGAGGTTCAATAGTAGCGGCTTGAATGGATTTCCTATTGCGTGAACGGGTACACGTACACCTACAAAAGAAAAGAATTGCAAAGAAATAGAAGAAATAAAGTTAAGGTGAAACGAAAATAATTTTGGTGCAAAACTTGGAAAAAGATATGCTTATTATGATTTTTCAAATGTTCTTGGATTTTTGAAATTTTTGATTTTTATGGATTTTTGAAAAAGTTTGAAAATTGTGCAAGAAAAATAACGTTCAAAGGTGAACAGATCCCAAAATCCAACGCGTCTGTCACAAAAAACCGTTAATCTTCACAAAAAGAGCCGAAAGCGGTGCCATTTAATACATGTTTTTTCCTCGTATAAAAAGATTATCGTCTCGATTCAGTTCGAATTCATTACAGTTGAAAGTGTGACTCATTTGTACTTGGTGAAAAGAAGGAAAGATGTGATTATCTATTTTAAAATAAAGAAGAAAATGTCGTTGAATAACGAAATAAAAATGAAAGCTTGAAAAGATTTACACTAAAAATTAAGAATTTTAAAATTTGAATACAAAATATTAAAACTTAATAAAAATGTAAAATTTAAAATTAAACTTTGTAAAAGAAATAAACTTGAAAATTAAACTAAGTAAAAACAAGTTTAAATAAAGCTAAGTGAAAATCGCGGGAAAAATTTAATTTAAAACTAATTCGGAATCCAAGATCCTTTCACAATCTGGAATACCAAAACTTACTCTTATCCGGAATCCTATTTCTTGCTTCTATCCGGAATACGTGTTTCACTTGTAATCTGGAATAATGAATTTCTTCACTATCCGGAATCCTTAGACATTCCCTTATCCGGAATTCAAAGATTGATGTTATCCGGAATCCAGTTAACTAGCACTATCCGTAATCAGTTTTGAAGTTTATCCGTAATCTAGCACTCCACTACAATCCGGAATGTGTTGAAATACTTGTAAACCGGAATGACTGATCCTTACCCAATCAGGAATAAAGAACTTGGAGCTTACTCGGAATACAAGGAAAATGCACCTATTCGGAATACTAGGGTTTCACTAGCCCGGATAACATAAAAATGAATAATAAGCAAAAACCTAATAATAAGCTATAATACAAATAAGCACTTACCAAAAAATGAACCAAAATAATTTTAAGAAAAACTTAATAAGCCACAATTTAAAAACTTTAAAAACACTAAATAATCTAAATATTTAAAAATCAACTTTTTATAAATTAAACTATTAAAACACTTGATTAAAAATAATAAAATCACACAATAAGCACTAAACACAATAAGCAAAAACCATCAAACACATCAAAATCAATAAGCACAATCAATCAAACATATCAATCATAACAAGAACAAGATTAAACAAAATACATGATTATATAAATCAAACAAGATTACAAATAAGAAAGGTAGAATGAGAATGATTAATTAAAAGCTTGAAATTAAGATGACGATTAAAGATTCAATACAAGAATAATGTAAAAAGCTTAAAGCATTAAAGAAAAGTTAGAGAGAGAAAGTAATTTAATCTTCTCCTGATTACCTTACAAAAATTAAACTAAAATCTACTACTAGCTAACCACCTTCCTAATGACATACTAGGAAGGTATTTATAGGAGGAGGGGAGGATTGTTGATGCTTTCTTCTTTCTTCTCGTCTTTTCGTCTTTTAAATTCTTCGTCTTTCTCGACGTTATCTCGGGATTTGTCCATATGAAATGAACTCGTCTTCTAATTTTCTTATTTTACTAGATTTGGTTCTTCGACTTCGTTAAACTTCCGTCTTTAGACTTTTTCTTCGATAAATCTTCAGAATAGGCCTTTGAATTCTGTTCTTTTTGTACTCTTGATCTTCTGACTTCGTCTTTTGTCTTTTTCTTCGATAAAAGCCTATGAAAGCGTGTGTTTTCTTTCCTTTTCACATTTTGGTCCTAAATCACAATAAAAACACAAACCACGCATAATTCCGAATTTTACGACATTAAATACACGTTTTGGTTTGGTTGTTATTATAATTAAGTGGTAAAAGGATGGGTGTTTTTACGCCTAACATTTAATACATGGTTTTTCCTCGTATAAAAAGTTTATCGTCTCGATTCAGTTCGAATTGATTACAGTTGAAAGTGTGACTCAGTTGTTCTTTGTGAAAAGAATGAAAGATGTGATTATCTATTTCAAAATAAAGAAGAAAATATCGTTGGGTAACTAAATAAAAATAAAAGCTTGAAATGATTTACACTAAAAATTAAGACTTTTAAAATTTAAATGACAAAAGATTAAAAATTAATAAAAATATAAACTTTAAAATTAAACTTTGTAAAATAAATAAACTTGAAAATTAAACTAAGTAAAAACAAGTCTAAATAAAGCTATGTGAAAATGGCGGGAAAAATTAAATTTAAAACTAATTTGGAATCCAAGATCCTTTCACAATCCGGAATACCAAAACTTACTCTTATCCGGAATCCTATCTCTTGCTACTATCCGGAATACGTGTTTCACTTGCAATCCGGAATAATGAATTTCTTCACTATCCGGAATCCTTAGACTTTCCCTTATCTGGAATTCGAAGATTGCTGTTATCCGGAATCCAGTTAACTAGCACTATCCAGAATCAATTTTGAAGTTTATCCGAAATCTAACATTCCACTACAATCCGGAATGTGTTGAAATACTTGTAATCCAGAATGACTGATCCTTACCCAATCCGGAATAAAGAACTTGGAGCTTATTCGAAATACAAGGAAAATGCACCTATTCGGAATACTATGGTTTCACTAACCCGGATAACATAAAAATGAATAATAAGCAAAAACCTAATAATATGCTATAATACAAATAAGCACTTACCAAAAACTTAACCAAAATGAATTTAAGAAAAATTTAATGAGCTACAATTTAAAAACTTTAAAAACAATAAATAATCTAAATATTTAAGAATCAACTTTTTATTAAATAAACTACTAAAACACTTGATTAAAATAATAGAATCACACAATAAGCATTAAACACAATAAGCTAAAACCATCAAACACATCAAAATCAATAAGCACAATCAATCAAACATATCAATCAACAAGAACATGATTAAACAAAATACATGATTATATAAATCAAATAAGATTAAAAATAAGAAAGATAGAATGAGAATGATTAAGGAAAAGCTTGAAATTAAGATGACGATTAAAGATTCAATACAAGATTAATGTAAAAAGCTTAAAACAATAAAGAAAAGCTAGAGAGAGAAAGTAATTTAATCTTCTCCTAATTACCTTACAAAAGTTAAACTAAAATCTACTACTAGCTAACCACCTTCCTAATGACATAATAGGAAGGTATTTATAGAAGGAGGGGAGGAGTGTTGATGCTTTCTTCTTTCTTTTCGTCTTTTCGTGTTTTAAAATCTCCGTCTTTCTCGACGTTGTCTCGGGATTTGTCCATATGAAATGAACTCGTCTTCTAATTTTCTTATTTTACTAGATTTGGTTCTTCGACTTCGTTAAACCTCCGTCTTTAGACTTTTTCTTCGATAAATCTTCAGAATAGGCCTTTGACTTCCGTTCTTTTTGCACTCTTGATCTTTTGACTTCGTCTTTTGTCTTTTTCTTCGATAAAAGCCTGTGAAAGCCTGTGTTTTCTTTTCTTTTCACATTTTGGTCCTAAATCACAATAAAAACACAAACCACGCATAATTCCAACTTTTACGACGTTAAATACACGTTTTGGTTTGGTTATTATTATAATTAAGTGGTAAAAGGATGGGTGTTTTTACACCTAATATTTAATACATGGTTTTTCCTCGTATAAAAAGTTTATCGTCTCGATTCAGTTCGAATTGATTACAGTTGAAAGTGTGGCTCAGTTGTTCTTGGTTAAAAGAATGAAAGATGTGATTATCTATTTAAAATACAGAAGAAAATATCGTTGAGTAACTAAAACAAAATGAAAGCTCGAAAAGATTTACACTAAAAATTAAGACTTTTAAAATTTAAATGACAAAAGATTAAAACTTAATAAAAATGTAAACTTTAAAATTAAACTTTGTAAAAGAAATAAACTTGAAAATTAAAATAAGTAAAAACAAGTTTAAATAAAGCTAAGTGAAAATGGCGGGAAAAATTAAACTTAAAACTAATTTGGAATCCAAGATCCTTTCACAATCCGGAATACCAAAACTTACTCTTATCCGGAATCCTATTTCTTGCTACTATCCGGAATACGTGTTTCACTTGAAATGAGGAATAATGAATTTCTTCACTATCCGGAATCCTTAGACATTCCCTTATCCGGAATTCGAAGATTGCTGTTTTCCGGAATCCAGTTAACTAGCACTATCCAGAATCAGTTTTGAAGTTTATCCGGAATCTAACATTCCACTACAATCCGGAATGTGTTGAAATACTTGTAATCCAGAATGACTGATCCTTACCCAATCCGAAATAAAGAACTTGGAGCTTATTCGGAATACAAGGAAAATGCACCTATTCGAAATACTAGGGTTTTACTAACCCGGATAACATAAAAATGAATAATAAGCAAAAACCTAATAATAAGCTATAATACAAATAAGCACTTACCAAAAACTTAACCAAAATGATTTTAAGAAAAATTTAATAAGCTACAATTTAAAAACTTTAAAAACACAAAATAATCTGAATATTTAAAAATCAACTTTTTATAAAATAAACTATTAAAACAGTTGATTAAAAATAATAGAATCACACAATAAGCGCTAAACACAATAAACTAAAACCATCAAACACATCAAAATAAATAAGCACAATCAATCAAACATATTAATCAAAACAAGAACATGATTAAACAAACTACATGATTATATAAATCAAACAAGATTAAAAATAAGAAAGGTAGAATGAGAATGATTAATGAAAAGCTTGAAATTAAGATGAAGATTAAAGATTCAATACAAGATTAATGTAAAAATCTTAAAACATTAAAGAAAAGCTAGAGAGAGAAAGTAATTTAATCTACTCCTAATTACCTTACAAAAACTAAACTAAAATCTACTACTAGCTAACCACCTTCCTAATGACATAATAGGAAGGTATTTATAGGAGGAGGGGAGGAGTGTTGATGCTTTCTTATTTCTTCTCGTCTTTTCGTCTTTTAAATTCTTCGTCTTTCTCGACGTTGTCTCGGGATTTGTCGATATGAAATGAACTCGTCTTCTAATTTTCTTCTTTTATTAGATTTAGTTCTTTGACTTCATTAAACTTCCGTCTTTAGACTTTTTCTTCGATAAATCTTCAGAATAGGACTTTGACTTCTGTAAAACCCGCATGCTTTTACCATGAATAGTACCCTTACGATAGTACGTACATGATTAGAACTTTCCTTTTATAGCACGTTTACGTTTCACGAACAAGAATTACAAGTATTACGTACGTGTTATAACACGATAAATAATTATTACCTATGAACACACGATAAATATTTCAATAATAATTATAATCACGAACATACGAACATGAAATCATGAACGTAAATTAATCACAGCTAATATTAAGTATGTATATATATTTATTACGAACACAAATAAATATATTAAGTCACGATCGATAACTAATTAGATCACGTAATTTACGAACACGAGAACACACTATTATTTTAGACACGGAAAACGTTTCGGTAACCCCATGTGGGCCCCATACCCGCGGACACAACAAGGAAAAGGGGCCAAGCCCATTAAATTTTGCTAAACATGAATAATGGAGAAAGTTATTTTCATTTAACACATTTAGTAAAAACAAGAAAAACCCTAGAAATCTTTTTCTTTCTCCTTGTCTTGGTCGCCAGGTTTAGCATCACCAAAAGGGTGATTCGGTTAGATTTTGGTCTTTGATTTAGTGCAAGGATCGTTGTGTGTTCATCCTCATACGATTCACGTGATTGGTATAACCTTTAACCTTTTTCTTTTTATGTTTTGATTTATTTATCACATAAAATCATGAATGTTTTTAATAAACTAATTAAAAACAAGTGTAATTAATCATGTTATTAATCATGGGGTAAATCAATTATGTGTTTAGGGGTGTTTGTTTTTTGGCCGACGCCTAACCGAGCCCCAAGGGGGTCTCGGCTTGGCTTACTTTGCACCACCGAGACCACTTGGTCTCGGCTTGGTGGTGGTTTGGGTGGTCTCGGGTCACGGCAGCAGCAAGGAAGGGAAAACCCCGACCTAGGTCGGGGTATGGTGATGGTTACGGGTCCGGTTCATGGGTTTTAAACACGGGTCCGGTTCACATGTTTAGATTTAAAACAACGATCCGATTCAGGAGTATTTTTCAAGGTTTATTATTTTTACAAGTTATATTATTTTTACAAGATTTAAATTAAAATAATTAAAGGCATGAACATGATTAATTTAATTTACAAGACTTAGGTTATTAATTTTATTATTAACACATGAAATTTTAACCTAAGTATTTTTATATTTTAATTAGACTAGATAATTAATTAATTATTAAAACCATGACTTATAATTAATTAATTTACATGACTTAGGTTATATTATTTATAGATAATAATACATGTTTTAACCTAAGCATTTTACCTTTTATTTAATTAAATCATGTTATATTTAATTAAATACTTTAACCTATAATTTATTTAATCCACATGAAATAATTAATAAACTATACTATATAATCACATGACTTAGAATATTAATCAGAAAACACTTAAGCTTATATAATTAGCTTAATTATCCAGTTTATATCTAATTATGGAAACTTTCTATTTTTAGAAACTTATTTAATTAAGGCAGCTAATCTATTTACGGAAACTTTCTATTTTTAGAAACTTGTCTATTTTAAGCAGTAATTCTATTTTAGGAAACTTTCTATTTTTGGAAACTTTCTATTTTGGGTAACTTTCTATTTTTGAAAACTTTCTATTTTAGGAAACCTGCTATTTTTAGAAAGTTACTTATTATTACACAACAAGTATAATAATACATGAAATACACGTAATACTTAATCAGGATAGATAGAATACAGGATAAACACAGTATAAAGCTTAAATCAGTAAAACATGACATGAACATATAAAACAAGCTAAGACGTGATATAAAAACCAGTTACGTACTCAGTAATCAGATACTTATACACGTATGTATTTATGTAGCATTAGTGATACCGAAGTAGGACTCTCTTCCGTTCGTCTTCTTCGTTCACGGGACACGAGGTACGGATTCTCCGTCCTTTCACTATGGACATTCTTTCCTTATTAGGATTTCCCCGTATGCAGCCAACTGTTTTTCCCAGTATATGTTTTATACGTTTTTGAATTGCTTATGTTTAATTAGAATACCTAAAGCCATATACATGCATGACCAGTTTCACCTAGTTATGGAGATACCATAACCATAACACTAGAGGCACTAGTGTTATGACTTCACCACGGCGGAGTGATAGCTCGTGGCGTCCCTTTCAGCTTTTGGCCATTTATTATATTATCAGGTGGGGCGTATGGGTGCATCCTAGTATACATGTTTCAACAGATTACTCAGTGTGAATGTGGTGTATGCCTTGCATCCTTCACAAGGAGCTGATCCCTCAGCTCCTCGCCAAAACAAGTATATTAAATTAGAGACAGCCCCTCTAATTTTCATGACAAGGTCACCCCTCTAAGTATTCATGCACGTTGATATTTCATGACCTATATTGGCTAATGGTAAAATATGTTAAACAGTTTTTATAAGATAAACATAAGGCTTTTCAAACTATAAAAACAGTTTTAGTAAGATATAACCAGGTTGTCCAGGACTTAGTTTCTTCCGTTGTTTCATGTTTTTATACTTATGCTATTCATGCTTTACTTGTATATCCGTGCACTGAGCGTATTGCTCAGCCGTTTTCCTTTTCATGTTCCCAAAACGGCAGGTACTCAGGGACGCTTGTAGACTTTAAGCGTACGTGCATATGGACTGGAAGCTTTCTAACCTTCTTTACTTTATGAATTTATCTATACTTTGATACTCATTTCCATGGACATTGTTTAGTCCTTTCATTTACAGTACTTATGTGATGTTTTATACATTTATCCTTGTATGCTTTGATGACATGCCATAATCACGCGTGACATTCCATTTACCAAAATGGGGTGTTACAATTACATATGACAATATTAGTCCGTGCAAGTCCCGGCTATAAAACTAATGTAATTCTGTTAGTCGCACATATTTTAAGGCTAACAATCTTTCCCCAATGTGGAGACATACGGAATTACTTACAATGTTCCTAACAAATGCAAATACAATAAAATATGACAGTATTAAGTTTGCTTCCAATGTTGAGGATGACACCGTTGTCTTCAAGTCTTGTAGAAAAACTTTTACCTCAGTTTGAATCCTCTTTGTCTTTTCTTGTTGAGGAACCATTGTGTATAAACCAGAAAAGGGGGGGGGGGGGGGGTTAAATAGTTTCTTATATTTACTTGTTAAAAGGTGGTTTTCAAAAATCCTTTTTCAAAAACTTAGGCTAGAGGAAATATGTGAAATCTTCTTATGCACAATATGAACAATGATAGTGTGACTAAACTAACAAAAATATATGCACAAAGAATAAAGAATGTAAAGAGTTAAGGGTAAATAAAGATCAAACCGAACACCAAGGATTTAATGTTTTTAACCCATTACTAGTTTGGATCATCCCTTCACCCTTTTAAACCCACCTTGTTAGCCATGTTCTTCACACATCGAACCATTCTTCCTTAAACCTTAAACCCTTCATTTCAACCATGGTTTCTACAAGAAGCTCAAACTCATCCAAAACCTCCACCACAAAGAAAAATCTTAAGATTAAGATTAAAATGGCTAAACCCAACTCCTCACCCTTTCACACTCCCAAGAATGAGATTGTCCCAATTCTCATTTCTTCATCAAACTCACCACCTCTAGCTCCATGCAAGACTTCATCAACCCATGGAACCAACTATTCTCATGGTTCTACCTCCTCTTCATTCTAATCTAGGATGAATGAGCTTTCCTCACCCTTCACTCCAAGTAATCTCTTGGATGTGAATACCCAACCCATCCAAAGCATTCCCATTGTGAATGACTTTGATGATACCATGGTGACTTCACCATTTACCCCTCCTAACTCACCCTTTTCACCCTTGGAGAGCTTGCCTCCACACTCACCCACATCTCCCTTGGAGAACATACCTCCTCCACCCCCACCTCCCTCAAACACTCCCATTTTCGGTGTTCCACTTCCCTTCTTTAGGGGTGATCCTTACTTCCTTGGGTTCCTAGAAGCTCATGGTTCTCATTGTCCATGTTGCTTCTACAATAACTACATCATTCAAAACCTTAAGATGGAGATGTTGGGACTTCATATGAGGTTGCAAGATTTCTTGCTCACCTTGTTTAACATGCCTCCTCCTAGGACATGAATGGTGATTTTCTTTAAAAATAGTTTTCAAGAAAATTCAAGCCAAGGAAGATTACTAATCAAGACCTACCTTTATTAAGCTATCTTTAGTTTAGTTAGTTGTTTTTTTCCTTTATGTATCTCTTTCATGAGTGTTCTATGAGAATGAATTATGGACTTAGCATTGTGTGCGTCTATCTCTATGTGGACATTAATCAACTTTAATTCCAAATTAAAATTGAACCTAAATCTATCTCAACCTCTAAAACTTGACTAAAATTGGCTCAAAATGTTATCCAAAATTTTGTCACCCTTTGTCAAGACATTCTTGGTGAATGTGTTGCTTTTATGCAACCTTAGCAAAATTTAGTGCTAATAGTGGTAAAATTCCAAGTTTTGCAATTTGACGTAGTTTCCTAGGCTTGGCTGGCTATTACCGTAGGTTCGTGGAGAACTTTTTTTGCCTAGCACTACCATTGACCAAATTGATGCGGAAAGGGGAGAAATTCGTCTGGACTGAAGAACGAGAGAAGAGCTTTGAAGACCTGAAGCAGAAGTTAGTATCTGCACCTATTCTTACTCTCCCATCTGGTACGGGTGGATTTCAAATCTATAGTGATGCATCGGGGAAGGGACTTGGCTGTGTTCTCATGCAACATGGGAAAGTGATCACGTACGCTTCACGGCAGCTTAAGCCTTATGAGGAAAATTACCCTACGTAGGATTTGGAACTTGCTGCAGTTGTGTTTGCATTCAAGATATGGAGGCACTACTTGTATGGAGAATCATGTGATATTTTCACGGACCACAAGAGCTTGAAGTATATCTTCACTCAGCGTGAATTGAACATGAGACAAAGGAGATGGTTAGAGTTGTTGAAGGATTATGACATTAATCTGCAGTATCATCCTGGCAAGGCGAATGTAGTAGCAGATGCACTTAGCAGAAAGTCCGGAGTGATCAACGACATTGAGATTGAGGAGGAAATCATAAGAGACTTGGAGCGACTAGACATAGAGATCATGGTACGTGGACAACATGGTTACTGGGCTAATCTTAGAGTAGAACCCGAATTACTCTCTAAGATCAAGGGAGCTCAGAAAGATGATGGAGAAATCTGGGCGATAATTCAGAATTTGGAGAAGCAGACAGAATTTTGAGTAGATTCATGGTATCTTATGGCAGGGCACGAGACTTTGTGTTCCTGATGATCAAGAAATCCGGGAAGCCTTGTTAGCTGAGGCTCATAGCTCCCCATTCTCTATACATCCTGGTTCGACCAAGATGTACCACGACATCAAGCATTACTTCTGGTGGAGTGGTATGAAACAGGAGGTTGCCACTTACGTATCTAAATGTCTTACCTGCCAGTAGGTTAAGATTGAGCATCAGCGATCTGGAAGTCTTCTTCAACCGTTAGATATTCCAGAGTGGAAGTGGGACAAAATCACCATGGATGTTGTTACTGGTCTTCCGCCAACCAAGAGGAAGCACGATGCAATTTGGGTTATCATTGATCGACTTACCAAATCAACTCATTTCTTACCGATACACAAGGAAGATTCGGTCAGTAAACTCGCCGATACTTATAGAAGGGAGATCATGAGACTTCACGGTGCTCCATCCAGCATCGTCTCAGACAGAGATCCTCGATTCACTTTGCGATTCTGGAGAAGTCTGCAGAAAGCTTGGGGTACACAACTTTAGCTTAGCACGGCTTTTCATCCTCAAACAGACGGACAGTCAGAGCGAACGATTCTGACATTGGAAGACATGTTGAGGTCATGTGCGTTGGAATGGACGGGTGATTGGGACGATTACATCTGTTTGGTGGAGTTTGCATACAACAACAGTTGGCATGCAAGTATCAAGTGTGCTCCTTTTGAGATGTTGTATGGCAGGAAGTGTCGCGCCCCAATCTGTTGGGATCACGTTGGTGAGCGAACACTTGAAGGACCAGAAATCATCGAGCTGACTAATGAGAAGGTCGCAGTAGCTAAGCAGAAACTACAAGAAGCACGGTCACGTCAGAAGAGTTATACAGACAAGCATCGTAGGGACATACATTTTAACGTTTTGGAATTAAAGGAAAGCTCAGTCCTCGATTCATCGGACCGTTTGATATCATTGAACGAGTCGGTGAAGTATCTTACCGTTTAGCGTTACTCCGCAGCTTTCTCATGTACACAATGTTTTCCATGTATCCTTTCTCAGAGGGTACCAGTATCATCCCCTTCTGTTAGAAATACGTTTTTACGTATAGTAGAAGTATCGGTCACTCCACAATATTATTAATGTTGTAATAGCTCGTAGTTAGTGTTACTTATTAAGTTAAGTAAGAAACCAACCCATGGGCTTGTCATGGGTCGGCCCAAGCCCAATATAGGCCTTGGATATAAATACCCCTTTCCACCATGGAAAGGGGTTGGTTGTTGACATTCTACATTTTTCATTTGAATAAAATACACATAGTTCTCTCTCACTTTATCTCACTAGTTTCTCTCTCTAGAAATCTTCAACCCACTTCATAGATTCATAGTTTATCAATATTCTACATTTGGTATCAAGAGCTATGGGGTGATTTAAGGTAATGATTTGTGTTGTTATTTAGTTTTTGATTGTATTAGTGTTCTTTAAGAAGATCCATCTTGATTCTTGGTGTTTTTGGTGATTTTGTGATTGGGATTAATAGATAAGTATTAGTTTTTACTTATTTTAGTTGAAATCACAAAACTTTTTGGGTAACTTGGTAAAAATCTGGGTTTGTTTCATAATTTTTTTGATCGACTGCTACTCGAATCAAGTTTCTGTTTACCCAGTAAAGTTCCGAACCAAAAACTTCCGGATCAACAAAAGTTCCGGATCAAAAAGTTCCGAACTAAAAGTTCCGGATCAAGAAAAGTTCCGGATCAAAAAGTTCCGAACCAAAAGTTCCGGATCAAGGAAAGTTCCGGATCAAGGAAAGTTCCGAACAAAAAGTTCCGGATCAAGGAAAATTCCGGATCAAGGAAAGTTCCGGATCAAGGTAAAGTTCCGGATCAAGGAAAGTTCCGGATCAAGGTAAAGTTCCGGATCAAGGGAAAGTTCCGGATCAAGGGAAAGTTCCGGATCAAGGGAAAGTTCCGGATCAAAGCTTCCGAACCAAAAGTTCCGGATCAAGGAGTTCCGAGCCAAAATCTTCCAAATCAACACTTCCGAATCAACAATAGTTCCGGATCAAGGGATATTTTACTTGTTTTTTCGACGATTTTTTAGAGGATTTAATCTTGGTTTCTTACAACAAAAACTCAACACAATTCACAAGCTTTATTTCACTGCTCGATCAACCGATAATCTTTGTCTCTTTGAAGTGAACAAAATGAATCCGAATTCATTAATGCCTCAGATGACATCACTTACGGACATTTCCGTCATTACGGGAACGGATAATCGCCCTCCAATGCTCATTAAAGAAGTCTTTGAAGCATGGCAAGGCTGTATGATGTCATACCTTAAGGGAAAACCGACATATGGGAGGCTTATGGTTAAGTCAATTCTAAATGGTCCACTTTACTATGGTACCATCGTGGTTAACAATGTGACTCGACCAAGGGAGTTTGAAGAACTTACACCAGCTCAACAACTTGTTGCCGATGCAGACGAAAAGGCTCTTCAAACCATTCTCCAAGCTCTTCCACATGATATCTATCGAATGGTAAGTCAGTATACGGTGGCAAAGGATTTATGGGAACGTCTAAAGGTGTTGCTACAAGGTACGTCTCTTACCAAACAGGAAAGGGAATGTCAGTTGTATGATCTGTTTGATAGATTCACGTACAGCCCAGGGGAAACGCTTCACGACTATTACTTCAGATTCACTACTCTCATGAATGATCTGAATGTATACAATCTCGTGATTGCTCCATTCCAGGTTAACACCAAATTTTTGAATACTTTACCTCAAGCTGAATGGGGTGAGTATATTACCGATGTTAAGTTAACCAGGGATTTGCATAAGTGCAATTTGGATCAACTCTATGCTTTTCTTCCGCAGCATGAGAAACACGTGATCATGCACCGTTCGCCTCGAGGTATGTACCCTGATTCTTTAGCTTTGATGGCGAATCAACCAAGCTTGTCACACAACAACACTCCTTATATTTTGGGACACCAAGCCTATCATCCATCACCTTACATGACACCAAGCTTCCCCCAATATTCGATTCTACCGCAACCACCCACCTCACATCAGCAACAATATCGGTTTAATGCACCTTCATCACACTATGCTTCACAACCTCACCCAGCAAGCATTGCACCTTATGCTCAGTCTTCATATTCTTCTTATCAAGAGAATGCAGCATATCCATCAAACTACTCTGACCACATGAGTATTCCTTCTAGTGCTTATGCAGCTCAACAAGACCAAGCACTGTATTGTGATAATGATGAAGTCCGCATTCCTGAATTCAAACAAGGAACTGACCCAGTTGAAGTGTTAGCCACTATGTCTGCTTATCTCACAAGGACTTTAAGCAAACGAGGATTTAGAGGACCAGCTCCTACTAACAATCAGCTGAGGAATTCATCCAATTCTCGCCAACAAGCTACTATTGAGAATGGCAGGGTAATGGTTCAACCTATTCAACCATATCAGGGGAGACCTACTACATCAACCACCAATGCACGCACAGTCAATCCTGCCCCAATGGTCAACACTCCTCCACGGGCTAATTCTACAGGCAAGTTGAGAATGATTACATGCTACAATTGTAAGGAAGAAGGTCACATGTCCAGGGATTGCAAAAAACCCAAGAGGAGAAGGGATGGTCAATGGTTTGTAGAGAAGATTTATCTGGTGAACGCTCAGGCACAAGGAAGGGAACTTGATGAAGAAGAGCTTGCATTTCTTGCTGATCCAGGGATTGCTGAACAAGAAGTTGTCACTACACAGAATGCAGCATACCAAGCAGATGATCTGGATGCTTACGATTCAGACTGTGATGAACTTCAATCTGCACAGGCAGCTCTTATGGCAACCATCTCTAGCCTAGGGCCAGAAAAAAGATCTGAGGTACTTATTAATACCACTAATAATACCACTGATACTAGTATTCAACCACATCAAGTTGTGCAAGAGAGTGCTGATTCGAATGAGTCTTCGGTGGTGAGTCTTTCAAATGAGGAGACAATCAATGATAGTAATATCAATGTGAGTCCCCATACTTTGAGTGAACCACAACCGGGAGCCATTTCGCATACGCATACTCCTGTTCAACAAGATTTGGTCATGGTTCCTGCTACATTACTTAGCCAAATGAATGCTGCACTCTTAGAAACCCTAGCTAAGAATAAGAATTTGTCTGATGAGCTTGCCTTGTGCAACGAGAAAGTTCAAACTTTAGAATTAGTTCCTTCGTCTAGTGTTCTAACAAATCCCGAATATGATCATTTTCGAAACAAACAAATGGGTCATTTGCAAGAAATTGAAACATTAAGAGCAGATCTTTCTAACGAACTAAAAGAAAAAGAATTAGTGGTCACTAATTTTCAAAAACTTCAAACGGATTTTGAATTACTCGAGTCTAAGAAGAATGAAATGGAAATTAATGCGGCTAATAAGATTAGAAGTCTAGATTATTTGATTTTAAGACAATACGCTGCCTCTCAACTAGTGCACTTATTTGATGCTTCTTTTATAGAATTTAACTTATCACGTAAAAAAGGCCTTCCCCCTAACCCACGGTATGCAAAACAAGCTTTTATCCATAATCCAAGACTTTATAATGCAACCCAATTAGGATTGGTCTTAGACCCGATTGTTATCTTTGATGATCGCACAAATAAGGATCTAGTTGATGAGAATCGGTCATACAACTTTGCCAAATATCCCGAGTGTGATTATTTTAAAATGAATCAGGAGCTTGCAAAAACGGATTTTAGAATTCGCTTCCATATGGATAAAGATCTCATCACAACACCAACCCACATGTTAAATGAAGAAAACCCTAGTACACTTCCTACACTTGTCAAAATGGACGGACCTAAGGAAATTCCAAAGGTTCTTCCACATGTAAGCACTGTATGGTTAAACTTGCAAGAGATTAATCAATACTTTGCTAGTTTTGACAAGGTCATTTTGGAATGTACGACATCAAATGGCCTAAACGCCGGAGAATGGGCTTTCGAACACATGAATGAGGTGTTTAAGAATGAGATCAATCCGTTTGTCGAAAGTCTAAAAGGAAGTTTTGCATCTCTTTCGGAAAATCTTGAGTTTGAAATTGCAGAAGTTCAAAAATTGTTTTATTAAATGGACACCGCTTACGAACTACAATTAATTGAAAAGGAAAAGATTTTAACCGAATATGACCGATTCTTGTCCCAATTAATTTCGTGTGATGTGCTTACTACTGTGAATGTTAATTATTCGAATGAGCTTACATCCGCTATGATTAAATGTGATGCTGTGAATATATGTGATGATGTGTGTGATCTCTCTGTAAATGTTGCTGATACTGTAAATGAGGGAGATAATCATTCTTGTCACGAATCTAACGCTGAATTTTTAAAGCTTCAAGATTCTTACAATTTACTTTCAAAACACTTTAATCAACTTGAACGACATTGTATATCTTTAGAATTAAAACAACAAACTCAAAATGAGGATCTTTTGATAACAAATGGTTGTGAAAACAGTGTTGAGACGAGTGACAAGATGATTGAAATAGTTAAGGCATTAGAGGAAGAGATTATGAGATTAAAGAGAGATGTGTCATCAAATGAAACATTAAAATTAGAACTAGAGGCTGCAGAGTCTAAAAACCAGGACTTAGAAATTAGACTTTCGTCTATTCTAGGGGAGCTGGATCGTGCAAGACAGGGAATGTCCAAACTTTATGGTTCACTAGAAGAACGCTTCGCTTTTAATGCGGCACAGCAACAATCTTATGTTGAACAATTGAACCAAAAATGTGAGGAAATCTCTAACTTAAACATCCAGCTCATTAACAAAAACATGGTTTTGGCCGAGTTAAAGGAGACACTTATTCTCACCCGACAAGAAGCTGTTAATAACTTAGCTACCCACTCTGCACCGTCCTCTAGTGCTCCAACAACCAAGTCAGTAGTGCTTTATAAGAACCCGCTCCATAAGAAAAACCCGGTTACCTACGATGTTTATATGAGGAATGCAATTAAGCATGTAGATCTTGTTAGGGATATTTTAGATGACTTGTATGAGTTAGATCCCTCAAGCAGTTACTATTATTCAGCCCATGAATATATTAAGCGTGTTCAATATTGCTTAGCCTACTTGCAATACATAGGAAAACCGGGTTCTGCACTACTCACTAATCGACCCATTGCTGTCACTCCATTCAATAAGACCCCAGGAGCAAAATCGTCATTGGCACCATCAAGTAAGGCACCTTTAAAATCTGTTGCTAATGTTCCCACTTTGCCTTCTACAGGATTAAAAGAGTCTACTAAGGCTAAAGGATCGCCACTCAAGAAAGATAAGATCAAGCCCTCCACTAGTAGTACCATCAAGAAGAAAGTAGAAGCTCACACTAGGAATATCAGTTCAGTTTTAAATAAAAAGAATCATGTTAAGACTAAAAGCTCTGCGCCTGTGCAGACGCCTAAACCATTTGTGAATTCTAATTTGAAATGTTGGAATTGTAATGAATGCATGTTTTCCCAACGTCATGATTTGTGTCTTATTGATCATGTGAATGAAATGTATGCCATTAGGAATGATCTTGAATGGAAGCCAACTGGTAGAACTCGTTCCCAAGTTGGATGGCAATGGCGTCCCACTGGTAGGACCTTTACATTAGATGGAAAAATGTGCCCTTTAACTAGGAATGCATCCATTGAGGTTAGGTCTCAACGTCCTTTAGTTAGGCCCACTAGCACTAAAGTATGGAATCCGCGCCCTTTAATTAGGTCTGCCCCCACTATAGTGCCTATCAGTGAAGAAATACCTCAGGATTTAAGCCAACTAGAATCTACACCACCAACTAGGAAGAAGGCTAGGAAATCTAAGAAACCTAAAGTTAGCAAATCTAAGATTATTAAATCTGTACCTGCTAATAACAAGGAACATTCAGATTCTGATACCTCTACATTGTCCTCGTCTGGTGATATTTTCAGGTGGTCCAAATCATCCTCTTTTATTTGGACTCCGGTTGTTCAAAGCATATGACCGGAGATTGCTCGATGCTCCGAAATTTCGTCAGCAAGTTTCTTGGAACGGTTAAATTCGGTAATGATCATATTGCAAAGATAATGGGGTATGGTGAATATCAGATTGGAAACGTTACGATTTCAAGGGTATACTATGTAGAAGGTCTTGGTCATAATTTATTTTCAGTAGGACAGTTTTGTGATTCCAACCTAGAGGTTGCTTTTCGACAACATACTTGTTTCATCCGCAACTTGGAAGGAAAAGACTTGTTGAAGGGATCTCGTGGTGCAAATCTTTATACGTTGTCCCTACAAGACATGATGGCCGCCTCTCCAGTATGTCTTCTCTCTAAAGCATCTAAGACCAAGTCATGGTTATGGCATCGTAGATTATCTCGTCTCAACTTTGATGCTATTAATCATCTGGCTAAAAACGAATTAGTTCGTGGTCTTCCAAAGCTCAAATTTCACAAGGACCAGTTATGTTCCGCGTGTTCAAGGGGGAAAAGTACCAAGAAATCATACAAGCCCAAAGCTGAAGACACCAATCAAGAAAAACTTCATGTTTTGCATATGGATCTTTGTGGGCCAATGAGAACTGAAAGTGTGAGCGGTAAGAAATTCATTCTTGTTATTGTGGATGATTTCTCCAGGTTTACATGGGTTATATTTCTACGTAGAAAGGATGAAGCACCGAAGGCTATCATCACTTTTTTGAAATTCATTCAGGTACGTTTAAATACTACTGTCCGCCGTATTCGTACAGATAATGGAACAGAGTTCGTCAACCAGACTCTTCGTGATTACTATGAAGAAGTTGGTATCTCACATGAAACATCCGCTGCACGCACTCCACAACAAAATGGTGTCGTTGAAAGACGGAATCGTACGCTTATGGAAGCTGCTAGGACTATGCTGATTTATGCGAACGCTCCATTGTTCTTGTGGGCAGAAGCTATATCTACTGCATGTTTCACCCAAAACCGTTCTATCATTCGGAAACGCCATGGAATAACACCTTACGAGCTTCTACATGATCGTAAACCCGTTGTTTCATTCTTTCATGTGTTTGGTGCTCTTTGTTATCCAAACATTAATAGTGAGAACTTGGGCAAGCTTTAACCGAAAGCCGATATAGGTATTTTCATTGGTTACTCACCCTCCAAGAAAGCATACCGAATTTACAACCGTCGTCTTGGTAAGATTGTAGAAACTATGGACGCAGATTTTGATGAGCTGACAGCGATGGCTTCTGAGCAACGCAGCTCTGAACCCGCGCTTTATGAGATGGGAACCGGTGCTATTAGTTCTGGATTAGTTCCCAATAATCCTACTTCTACATCATTTTTACCACCTACAAGGCCCGAGTGGGATAAACTGTTCCAACCATTGTTTGATGAATTCTTTGATCCTCCAAATGATGAAGTTCCAGCACCTGTAGTGATAGCTCCAATCCCTGAAGCTGTTGCTCAAGCTAATGAAGCTTTATCTAATGCATCTCCAATTAACATTGAACCGGATGCACCTTTACCAAGTGATTCTCAAACTACACCTGAATCGTCTCCTTTACTTGTGCCAAATGATGTTGAAGAGGATTCAATTGATCACGACTTGGAATATGCTCACCTACAAGAGCTTCCTTTCTTTGGTGTATCGATACCTAAAAACCCTTCAGCCGCGTCTACCTCAGAAGAAGCTCCTTCTATTGTTCACTCCAGACCACCACGGATTAAAAAACATAGCACCAAATGGACAAAAGATCACCCAATTAGGAATGTCATTGGTAATCTCGATCGACCAGTCTCTACACGCCATCAATTACAAGAGAGTGCATTCTATTGCTATTTTGATGCATTTCTCTCCGAAGTTGAACCTAAAAATTGGCAACAGGCTATGACTCAATCATCTTGGATTGAAGCCATGCAAGAGGAACTAAATGAATTCCAAAGACTTGAAGTATGGGAATTAGTTCCTCTCCCTGACAAGGTTAACATCCTTACTTTGTTATGGGTTTATAAGGTTAAACTCGATGAGGTGGGTGCGGTCTTGAAGAATAAGGCTAGATTGGTTGCTAGAGGATATAAACAAGCCTTGGGTATAGACTTTGAAGAATCTTTTGCTCCTGTTGCAAGATTGGAGGCTATTAGGCTATTCCTTGTGTATGCTGCTCATATGAACATGATCGTCTATCAAATGGATGTGAAGACGGCCTTTTTGAACGGTGAACTAAGGGAAGAAGTCTATGTTAGTCAGCCGGATGGGTTTGTTAGCACGGAGTTTCCCAATCATGTGTACAAGCTTAAGAAGGCTCTCTATGGGTTGAAACAAGCTCCGCGCGCGTGGTATGATCTCCTTTCAACATATCTCATTTCGGAAGGATTCTCCAAAGGCAAGGTGGACCCCACTCTATTCACTCTCAAGGAGGACAACGACATGATTCTGGTAGAAATTTATGTTGATGATATGATATTTGCTGCCTCTAACATTGAATTGTCCAAACGCTTTGAGAAGATAATGTCCACACGCTTTCAGATGTCAATGATGGGAAATATTTCATTTTTCTTAGGATTACAAATTTCTCAGAATCCTAGAGGCATCTTTATTAATCAATCTAAATATGCTCTAGAATCTTTATAGAAATATAACTTTGAAAATTGTGACCCCGTGGACACTCCAATGGTGGAGAAATCCAAATTAGATGAAGATAGGAATGGGACTATTGTCGATCCAAAACTTTACCATGGGATGATCGGCAGCAGGCCTGATTTGCAATTTGCCGTATGCATGTGTGCCCGGTATCAGGCTCGACCTACCGAAAAGCACCTACATGTTGTTAAAAGGATCTTTCGGTATCTCAAAGGAACACTTCATCGTGGTCTATGGTATCCGAAAGATTCCTCTATTGCCATACGCAGATGCCGATCATGCTGGGTGTCAAGACACGAGGCGTAGCACTTCTGGATCTGTGCAACTCCTTGGAGACAGATTGATTAGTTGGTCTTCAAAAAGGCAGAAAAGCGCTGCAATTTCTAGCACGGAGGCTGAATACATCGCCATGTCCGGTTGTTGTGCTCAAGTCCTTTGGATGAGATCACAACTAACTGACTACGGTTTGGGATTCAACAAAATCCCGATGTATTGTGACAACAAGAGCGCCATTGCCCTTTGCTGCAACTATGTTCAACACTCCCGGGCCAAGCACATAGACACTCGCTACCATTTCATTAAAGAGCAGGTGGAGAACGGAGTGATCGAGCTGTATTTTGTCACCACTGAGTATCAGCTGGAAGATATGTTCACCAAAGCCTTAGATCGAGGACGAATCGAGTTTTTGATCGACAAGCTTGGCATGAAATCATTCACTCATGCGACTCTCAAAGAATTGGCAGAAGAATCAGCTGAATAGTGGTGGTAAACTATTCAGGCGTATCCTTTGTTCGTGATCATGTATATTATCGTAAATACATAAACCACAAAAAGAAAAATACAAAAATATAAAACCAAGAAAAACCATAAAAAATATAAAACCAAGAAAAATCATAAAAATATAAAACCAAGAAAAACCAAAAAAATATAAAACCTACAAAAACCATAAAAATTATAAAATCAAGAAAAACCAAAAATATTTTTCGTTTTTAAATCGGGCATGTCTTTTAGTACGGTAATATTTACGGCTTTAGAAATGTCGATCAATATTGACACGGCGCCATAAATAGAGTCCGTATAAAAGTTGTACATATTTAAAACATGCCCATTATGGCTTGTAGTTATTTCAGACTGCAACCCGGTTTTTATATTAAAGTCACGTATTTCCTTGGAAAACGTTGGCTCACAACAGGAATTAATTTTCTCGGACATGATTTACAAGCCAAATCATGCAAAGGGATCAAGTTTACTTTACAACTTGGTCTCACACGAATTAGTGTACGTTTCAGTGCATTAATTTGTCAAAATAAGAGAAATCTTATTGCCACCACGAATCAATCTTTTCAAGACATTAATTGGAAATGTTTTCATCAATATTTGACTCTTTAAACAATGACTACAACTCTTTAAATAGAAAACGGGTCATCGTTTAAGGGGGAGAAAATATTAAATCGTCTTCGTCATCAAAACGATGTTTCAAAAAGTGTTTGTGGAAAATTAATTGGCTAATGAGTGGTCTTGCTATAGAATACGACTTGTGTTCGCTCAATATAATAGGACTTGCTTTAGATCTTGGAGATTTGCTAATTGGATGCGATACTTAAGCTGTGTAAAGGTTAAATTTGTGAAATTTAACAATGGTTAGGGAGACGAAAAAGGAAAAATGAAAAGTTATAAACCAAAAAGGAAAAGAAAAGAAAAGTGTAGGGATTTAAAATGTCTAAGGGGGTAAGTTGAATTTGGACCTAAGTCAAACCAAGCCCCCCCCCCCCCCCCCCCCCCCCCCCGTTTTTTTATCATTCACTGTTTCTGGATTATTTTCTCTTTCCGCCATTAAAACACACATACAAGCTTTCAAAAACTATCGATTCATTCACACAATCCGTGTCATTCGATCAAACAAGGTACAAACATCAATCTTTAACTTATAATTCGACTAATTCATCATTTAAATCAAGTTAATTGATTCGGGTAATCAACCTTATTAAATTAGGGTTCGTTTGCCTAATTAGGGATTAATTGCTTAGGGTTTTTGATGGGTTTTGATCGGAATATCATTAGAATATGTTAAGTTGCCTTAGATTGCCTTAAAACTCACTATAGCACTTAGAATAATCATTAACAGGGTAAGTTTGTGATCTTCCGAATGAACATGGCTATCAAACTTCCGAATGAAGGAAGTTCTGAACAAACTTCCGAATGAAGGAAGTTCTGAACAAACTTCCGAATGAAGGAAGTTCTGAACAAACTTCCGAATGAAGGAAGTTCCGAACGAACTTCCGAATGAAGGAAGTTCCGAACGAACTTCCGAATGAAGGAAGTTCCGGATGAACTTCCGAATGAAAGAAGTTCCGAATGAGCTTCCGAATGAAGAAGTTCCGGATGAACTTCCGAATGAAGAAGTTCCGGATGAACTTCCGAATGAAGAAGTTCCGAGTGAACTTCCGAATGAAGAAGTTACGAGTGAACTTCCGAATGAAGAAGTTCCGGATGAACTTTCGAATGAAGAAGTTCCAGATGAACTTCCGAATGAAGAAGTTCCGGATGAACTTCCGAATGAAGAAGTTCCGGATGAACTTCCGAATGAAGAAGTTCCGGATGAACTTCCGAATGAAGAAGTTCCGGATAACTTACGAATGAAGAAGTTCCGAGTGAACTTCCGAATGAAGAAGTTCCGAGTGAACTTCCGAATGAAGAAGTTTCGAGTGAACTTCCGAATGAAGAAGCTCCGAGTGAACTTCCGAATGAAGGACTTCCGAATGAAGAGTTCTGAATGAAGGACTTCCAAATGAAGAGTTCCGAATGAAGAGTTCCGAATGAAGAGTTCCGGATGAAGAGTTCCGGATGAAGGGTTATTTGATTGATAGTTGTTTGCCTGTTATAAGTACTTGTTGAAATGTATTATGCTTAGAAGTCATAATGGTGTATATCTATATATTTTTTGTGCATCAACCTTTTATGTCTTATCTTAAGCAGATACGATGACTAATCCAACAGTACAAGCAATCCAAGACTCTAGAGTAGCCGCAATTGCCGAAGCACGAACCCTCAAGTTCATACCAAACAATTACCGGCTAAAGCAAGTCTCAAAATCCACTCACCATGGATTTAAAGTTGCCATAGCAATCCTTGATCAATCTCACTTCAAGAATGCTTTAAGGAGTACTGCCTCGGTGCCATATGAGTACATGTATGAGTTCTGGGCCACCAAGGAAAGTACTTCAAACAAGATCACCTTCACTCTCGACAACAAGCAGCAGACACTTACTGTTTCAGACTTCCGTAAGATTTTTGGCATTCGGGATACACCCAAAGGTATGTCATTTTCGAGGGATCCTACCAAAGACGAACTCATGGAGATGTTCGAGGCTCTTGGATGTCCTGACATACGAGTTGTCTCTGAGTTTACCACCGCTAAAGTAGGTCAACCTGGGAGAGCAATCTTAGGTATTCTCAGTAGATGTCTTACACCTAAAACCAGTGGGCATGATGCTTTGCGTGGTTCAATAATGAACATCTTCCATGGACTGTACAAAGGCTCAAATGCGGATTATGCATTATTGTTATGGGAAGAATTTAACTTTCAACTCTTCCAAAACAAGAAGCTGAAGACTAATTTCTTTCCTTACCCTCGGTTTATCAAGCTTATTATTAACTATTTTTTGAAGAATGATGTCTCTATTGATAAGCGTGCAGCAAGTCGTCATCACACTTAAGAGGCTGATCACACTGTGGATCTAAGGCATGAAGGACCATCTGGTGGTGTTATTCCTGGTCCTATTCCCGATTATCTTCTGACAGATAGAATTAAAGCTTCAGCTGATTACAAACTACTGCTCCTAGAAATCAAGAAGCTAAAAGCAAGCCTTCAGACAGTAGAAGACTCGTCTACTACGGTCAAGAGTAAAGGTAAGCGCAAGCAACCAGCTGCTCTACTTGAAGGGAAAAGGCACTGCTGATGAGTTTGTTCTACGTAACGAAGAAGATGTTGATGATCCTACTCTTGACAAGGCTGAGAGAAAATTAATGAAGATAGCTATTGAAAGGAGTAGGAAAGACACGGGAGGTAGTGGTTCGGGTGCACAGATAAATATTGAAGAAGAGTACGAGGAGCCAGAGGATATTGATGAGTTTGGATCACCTGAACGGTATTCTACTTCGAAGGAGACGTCCATCCCTGTTTCAGCAAGTGTTGAAAAGGAGTCCGGTGCTCCTACAATCATGGTACCTACTCAGCCTTTAGTAACTCAACCTCCACCAATACAACCCTTACCAACCCGACCGGTTTCAACACCATTTCTTCCACCACTAATAACTCCCATCCTTAGTACTGTAGTAACAACCGAGCCTCTTCAACCAACCCAGAGTAGCTCTACATCTTCTTCAATGGCCGCATTTGTAATGGCAGAGATGTTGGATAAACACACGGATAATCAAAGAAGAGAGATGAATGAACTTCGAGAAGAGCTACTTAGAAGAGTGCAAAGTGAAGAAGCCTCAAAGAAAGCACAAGAAGAGATGCTTGCTAAGTTCACTGCAGAGATGGAGACGACACGTAAAGCTCATGCAGAAGAACTAGCTCAGGTTAAGCAGGCTGAAGCTAATAAGTATGCTGCACGAATCACGAGACTTCAAGCCATGAGGGATAAATACAAGGAGTAGAAAGAAACACTTGAAGCTTCGGTTGAAGAGAGAGTGAAAGAATCCATTTAGTCCATTATGCCAAAACTGCGTGATGAGATGAAGAAACTCGCGGCTGATAACTTGATGATTAAGTCATCCAATCCTTCTGAATCCGCCTACAAAATTGCCTATGAGTTAACGGATTTTGAATTAAAGAAGATCCTCAAAGCTCGTATGAGGGAACTTGGATCTTTTGATAAATCTAAGATTCAACGGACTCTCTACAAGTCACTCAATGACGCTATTATGGAGGATGATCGGCTATTTAAGGTGTTTGGAAGTGTGGTACCTTACCACATTCTGCCTGAGGAAGAAAGGGAAGAAAGTGAACAAGAAGAGGGTGACGGGGAAGAAGAAGGTGAAGAAGAAGAAGAAGAAGAAGAAGAAGAGGAAGATGATGGTGACGATGATGGTGATGATGATGAGGATGATGATGATGATGATGGTGATGATGGTGGTGATGGTAATGAGGAGAGTGCTAAGGGAAGCAACGAGGATAGCGATGAGGATGATGATGGTAAACAGCCTGAAACGGGGGATAAGGTTGCCAGGACAAAGAAACCATCTAAGTCTGGTACCAAGTCTAAGAAAGATGCTGCGGAAAAAGAAAAATCTAACTCAACGGAATCAAGACGATCCAAGTGGCGCCACGATGTGAATGCTACTACGGCATCATCGATTCCTGGTACATCTATTGCTCTGTCTATACCTGTTACCACTAACCCTGTTAGTTCGTTTGTTGCTCCTGTGATTGCAGAATCAGTAACTGAACCTGAAGCTGCACAACACTCGCCTGTCCATGACACCGCCGAGATGGCTGAATCAGAACCAGCACGTGTTCATGTCTCTACTCCTCTACAACAAGAACCACAATCTACTGTTCCTGAGTCAAGCACACGGGACTGGGCAGACACATTGGAGATTGATGAGACTGCACCGCCACAAGCTTGGATCACGGCAGTGGCTCAATATGATCCAATCACAGACGCTGACAGAGATGTTCTATATCTCCTCATCCGTAGTCCGATTGACTTGTGCACATTTCTGGCTCATGAGTATAAATCTTCGGTCACTCCTTCGTTGGTAAAGAAAGCGCTAAAGGATAAGAGAATTCGTGCCAAAACCAGGTTAACCTGAATGGAGTTCGAGTATTATGCTGACGAGGTCCTGAAAGCTCTTAACACCGTTCAAAGGCCAGGCCTCCATGAATCAGAAAGAGCTCCACCTCCACTTGATCCTTCTCAAGATAATCAAATTGCTCTCGACTTCTTCGTCACCTATGATCTTGATTATCTCCTCAAGGGTTCATCAAAGTACGCAACCTCCCTGACCTTGCTGAAAGCTGCCAACTGGGGGACAATACCCTGGATTGAGGAAAAGGTAAACCGACTCTGGGTCCCAAAGGTAACTCGTAATTATGATATGTATGCTGTTATAGGTGCATCTCATTGGGACGAACGAGTCCGAAGGGCGTACAGAGGTTGCTGCTTAGACAATTCAGGAAGCAACGTTAGATCCGATATTCGCATCTCCAGCATTTTGGGACTGAAAACTGAAGCCAAGAATGGCTATTATCATGTGACGGAGATTCGTCCAAAAATTATCGAAGACATGTTGCCTATGATGACCCGTGATCAACTTACCCATATTGCTCGTGAAGACATCATTGCCTTGAATACAGCACTTCATATGTTCACACGAGGCGTTGTTATCAAGAAACGAGTTGAAGATCTTCAATTGGGAGTCGAAAGCTACCAAAGGAAGCTTAACCTAACCCGTCCAGTGAATCAAGTGTTACCTCAACATGTCAACAGATGTCCTTATACCGGCATTTCTGTTCCGAGCTACGGGATTTTCTACTTGAACAGTCGAGGGTTAATGAAGTTTATGAGGGTGGGTGAGCTTTATAAGTACAGTGATGGGACTCTCATCTACGTCAGAGGAAAGTTAGAGCATCTTAATTCGGGTAGGTCTTTACCAGAGATGACTGAGGATTGGCATCAGGGTTATCGGTAAATGGCGAAGTATGTGATCAAGAAGATTGATCAAAAGCTCCGTGAATGTAGATTGATGAGGAGCTTAGAAAGGTTCGTTGGTGGTAGACCATATGGAGTGCACCACAAGTTACTGCAACGATCCATCTAATGGTTCGTACATTTCAGGTCTACTCTCTATTGGTTTTTAATTGTGAATATGTAAATTTGTGAATATTATGCTTTTACGGCTTGATGTAGTGTTAAGGTATGATAACTTTTCAAGAATTTCTCACGAGATTCTAAATCTTTCAAAATATATCATACTAAAGCACTACAAATATCCCTTATTAATTTAAGGGGGAGCATTAACATGATCTATGGCCAAACATCGATTTCATTTTTACCCAAAGACCGGTTAATCCATTCAATATCCCAAATATTAATGGTTAACATTTTGGATAAGGGGAGAAAATGGGATTAAGGAGACTTAAATGATACTTGGCTAAAAGATGAAAAAGACTTAACGATAATCCAACTTAATATGTGTAAAGCACGTGTTAAGGGGGAGCGTTTTTTATGAACAAGACACCTAAGGTACAAAACTTTTGATTTCAATATCACAAGTACCTTAGGTGATTTTCAAGGATTTTTCATGGTGGCTATACCTTCCCAAAACACGCTTAATTCACGACGAATGTGGTGACAAAAGGGTGGTAGGAATAGGTTTAGTCCAATGATTCATCAGAGCCGATGGAATCTTCCCAAGGACAATTCCCTAGATAGAATTAGAAGTCCTAGGAAAGATGGAGAAAGATTGTGAACGTAGCTGAGTACCGACTAATTACTGATGCTAGCACTGGAACAATCACAACAAGGTGCTAGTGATGATGTATTGGTGAGTACTGAAGGGGTTGAAGAATGAAAAAGAAATGTAAAGATAAAGGGTGTAAAGAAAGAAGCCCTCCTTACAACTTTAGGCAGAAACCGGGTCAATACATATGTTATTGAGATCATTTTTGTTAATGATTCTCGATATTGAAGAAAGACATCATGGACCCAGTGATGCAATGCACAACCCTTCCCAGCTAACTCAAATATCTCTCAAAAGGTATTTGTTTTAATCACACGGAGATCAACACGTTATCTATTGGTTTATTCACTCCGAATAGACTGGTATTGAAAAGGTGGCACTCCTCTCCAGCCATCGCTCACTAAATCAAAACGCACCATCGAGTCTAGAGCCAAGAGATCATCAAAAGTCTCATTAGGACACTTTCCATTTATTCCTTGCTTTCTCACACACCGTGAAAAGTAAGAGATTTTTATGAGTCCTACACAGTATTCTTGTAGTATTTCCAGAACATCCGAGTAATACGCAAGTATTACAATGAAGATGGAAATCCTGCTTGAGCCAACATCAAACAAACTCATGGTAGGTTACACGTGCGGTTCTTTAAGAACCAATCTTGTGAAAAACTGGAAAGAAACAGTAGTTTAATTCTTAATTGAACTTAAACTCGTTCCAGGCCTCTACGCATTATCATACGATCTTGCCAAAACACTCAGAGTGACTCTTTGTTGATCACAGTGACGAGTGGAAATCCTTCTAGTGTGATATCAAACAGCACTTGGTAGGTGACGTGCAAGATTCTTTATGAATTGAGCTCGTGATAACTGGAAAGCAACGATGGTGAAAATCTTAATTGAAATTCACTTGTTCCAGGTTTCAATAATTGACGGCTTCAGTCATAAGGATTTTTAATCCAAATGATTCACTCTTTATGTTCGCAGTCAGCTTTGGACGGTCGAATAAAGAGAACGGGTTTACCCGCGAAATCCTGTCAGGAAGTTACTTAATTGAAACTATCCGTCACGGGTACGATATCTAATATCGTCCAACGGTCTTCACCGACCGGAGGTAAAATGCTACCGAATTAGAATAAAATGTCAAAGCCATTTTATTCGTGTCGTTGCTGTGTACCTGTTAAAGACGGTGGTGTTGTTGTGTACCTGTTGAAGACGGTGGCGTTGCTGTGTACCAGTTGAAGACGGTGGTGTTGCGGTGTACTAGTAGAAGTCGTTCCCACATGCTTATGTTTTTCTGCATCAAAGTTCAGCAAAATTCAAGAAAGTGCAAAATGAAGTCTTCCGCTGTACCAAACTCTGAAGCTTTCGAGTATTCAACAAAAAGACATAAGTGTGTGGAACATGGAGTCACGAGGAGGCAAGTTTCACAAGAAGGCAAAGATCGCACGTGATTGGTCAAAAGAACAATGCTCACAAGCCAAAGCCTAAAAGATCAAATCAACATATTCACAACAAAAAGAAAGAAGAAAAGACTACGAGCTGAAGAAAGAAGACTTAGTATAGCATGCTAGGTTTAGAACTTTGTAAACGTGGAGTGACCTCCTTAGGGGGAGATTGTTAGAAATACGTTTTTACGTATAGTAGAAGTATCGATCACTCCACAATATTATTAATGTTGTAATAGCTCGTAGTTAGTGTTACTTATTAAGTTAAGTAAGAAACCGACCCATGGGCTTGTCATGGGTCGGCCCAAGCCCAATATAGGCCTTGGATATAAATACCCCTTTCCACCATGGAAAGGGGTTGGTTGTTGACATTCTACAATTTTCTTTTGAATAAAATACACATAGTTCTCTCTCACTTTCTCTTACTAGTTTCTCTCTCTAGAATTCTTCAACCCACTTCATAGATTCATAGTTTATCAATATTCTACACCTTCACATGGTTCAGTGTCCACTGGAACAGATTCGTGAAGATCTCACTTTTATAGAAGAACCCGAACGAGTTCTTGACAAACAAGAACGAGTCATGAGAAGGAAGACGATTCCATTCGTCAAAAGTCTTTGGAGGGATCATACCGAGCGGGAAGCCACTTGGGAAACAAAGGAGTCTATCCGGGCTTCTTACCCTTATTTCATATTTTGAATTCGGGTACGTTCTTCTTTTCCAGTTTAATTTATCTATAATTCGGGGACGAATTATTCTTTTTAGGGGGGAAGAGTTGTAAAACCCGCATGCTTTTACCTTGAATAGTACCCTTACGATAGTACGTACATGATTAGAACTTTCCTTTTATAGCACGTTTACGTTTCACGAACAAGAATTACAAGTATTACGTACGTGTTATAACACGATAAGTATTTATTACGTATGAACACACGATAATTATTCCAATAATAATTATAATCACGAATATACGAACATGAAATCATGAACGTAAATTAATCACGAGCTAATGTTACGTATGTATATATATTTATTACGAACACGAATAAATATATTAAGTCACGATCGATAACTAATTCGAACACATAATTTACGAACACGAGAACACACTATTATTTTAGACACAGAAAATGTGCGGATCACCCCATGTGGGCCCCATACCCGCGGACACAACAAGGAAAAGGGGCCAAGCCCATTAAATTTTGCTAAACATGAATTATGGAGAAAGTTATTTTCATTTAACACATTTAGTAAAAACAAGAAAAACCCTAGAAATCTTTTTCTTTCTCCTTGTCTTGGCCACCGGGTTTAGCATCACCAAAAGGGTGATTCGGTTTGATTTTGGTCTTTGATTTTGTGCAAGGATCGTTGTGTGTTCATCCTCATTGGATTCACGTGATTGGTATAACCTTTAACCTTTTTCTTTTTATGTTTTGATTTGTTTATCACATAAAATCATGAATGTTTTTAATAAACTAATTAAAAACAAGTGTAATTAATCATGTTATTAATCATGGGGTAAATAAATTATGTGTTTAGGGGTGTTTGTTGTTTGGCCGACGCCTAACCGAGCCCTAAGCGGGTCTCGGCTTGGCTTACTTCGCACCACCAAGACCACTTGGTCTCGGCTTGGTGGTGGTTTGGGTGGTCTCGGGTCACGGCAGTAGCAAGGAAGGGAAAACCCCGACCTAGGTCGGGGTATGGTGATGGTTACGGGTCCGGTTCATGGGTTTTAAACACGGGTCCGATTCACATGTTTAGATTTAAAACACGGTCCGGTTCATGAGTATTTTTAAAGGTTTATTATTTTTACAAGTTATATTATTTTTACAAGATTTAAACTAAATTAATTAAAGGCATGAACATGATTAATTTAATTTACAAGACTTAGGTTATTAATTTTATTACTAACACATGAAATTTTAACCAAAGTATTTTATCTTTTAATTAGACTAGATAATTAATTAATTATTAAAACCATGACTTATAATTAACTAATTTACATGACTTAGGTTATATTATTTATAAATAATAATACATGTTTTAACCTAAGTATTTTACCTTTTATTTAATTAAATCATGTTATATTTAATTAAATACTTTAACCTATAGTTTATTTAATCCACATGAAATAATTAATAAACAATACTATATAATCACATGACTTAGAATATTAATCAGAAAACACTTAAGCTTATATAATTAGCTTAATTATCCAGCTTATATCTAATTATGGAAACTTTCTATTTTTATAAACTTATTTAATTAAGGCAGCTAATCTATTTATGGAAACTTTCTATTTTTAGAAACTTATCTATTTTAAGCAGTAATTCTATTTTTGTAAACTTTCTATTTTTGGAAACATTATATTTTTGGTAACTTTCTATTTTTGGAAACTTTCTATTTTAGGAAACCTGCTATTTTTAGAAAGTTACTTATTTTTACACAAAAAGTATAATAATACATGAAATACAAGTAATACTTAATCAGGATAGACAAAATAGTGGATAAACAGAGTATAAAGCTTAAATCAGTAAAACATGACATGAACATATAAAACAACCTAAGACGTGATATAAAAACCAATTACGTACTCAGTAATCACGTACCTATACACGTATGTATTTATGTAGCATTAGTGTTACCGAAGTAGGACTCTCTTCCGTTCGTCTTCTTCGTTCACTGGACACGAGGTACGGATTCTCCGTCCTTTCAGTATGGACATTATTTCTTCATTAGGATTTCCCCGTATGCAGCCAACTATTTTTCCCAGTATATGTTTTATATGTTTTTGAATTGCTTATGTTTAATTAGAATACCTAAATCCATATACATGCATGACCAGTTTCACCTAGTTATGGAGGTACCATAACCATAACACTAGAGGCACTGGTGTTATGACTTCACCATGGCAGAGTGATAGCTCGTGGCGTCCCTTTCAGCTTTTGGCCATTTATTATATTATCAGGTAGGGCGTATGGGTGCATCCTAGTATACATGTTTCAGCAGATTACTCAGTGTGAATGTGGTGTGTGCCTTGCATCCTTCACAAGGAGCTGATCCATCCTACCCAAAACCAGTATATTAAATTAGAGGCAACCCCTCTAATCTGCATGACGAGGTCACCCCTCCAAGTATTCATTTACGTAGATCTTTCATGACCTATATTGGCTAATGGTAAAATATGTTAAACAATTTTTACAAGATAAACATAAGCTTTTTGAAACTATAAAACCAGTTTTACTAAGATATAACCAGGTTGTCCAGGACTTAGTTTCTTCCGCTGTTTCATGTTTTTATGCTTATGCTATTCATGATTTACTTCTATATCCGTGCACTGAGCGTATTGCTCAACCGTTTTCCTTTTCATGTTCCCAAAACGGAAGGTACTCAAGGACGCTCATAGACTTTAAGCGTACGTACATATGGACTGGAAGCTTTCTAGCCTTCTTTACATTATGCATTTATCAATACTTTGATACTCATTTCCATGGACATTGTTTAGTGCTTTCATTTATAGTACTTATGTTTGTGTGTGATGAGTTCTACTTTTGGACTACCGATGTTTGATTCCGGTATTTCCTTTATGGTCATGTAATGTTTAGACATTTATCCTTGAATACTTTGATGACACGCCATAATCACGCGTGACATTCTATTTATCAAAATGGGGTGTTACAACTTCCGTTCTTTTTGCACTCTTGATCTTTTGACTTCGTCTTTTGTCTTTTTCTTCGATAAAAGCCTGTGAAAGCCCGTGTTTTCTTTCCTTTTCACATTTTGGTCCTAAATCACAACAAAAACATAAACCACAAATAATTCTGACTTTTACGACATTAAATACACATTTTGGTTTTGTTATTATTATAATTAAGTGGTAAAAGGACGGGTGTTTTCACACCTATCATCTTTTAGGAGATGGTGGTCTTTTTAGGAACTGCAAACAAACAAAAATTAGTGAAATACTTCAAGTTCCAATAAAAAGTATATATCTTCTAGTTTCATATGTGAGTCATCATAGTGACTCATATATGAGTCACAGTGACTCATATATGAGTCATGGTGGCTCATATATGAGTTACCATGATTTTGTTACAAAATAGGCTATGTTATTACCCGTATTAAAAAAGACTTATATGTAAACAGTTTCATATATGAGTGATAGAGACTCATATATGAGTCACCGTGACACATACATGAGTCAAAGCGACTCATACATGAGTCACAACGACTCATACATGAGTCACAACGACTCATACATGAGTCACATCGACTCATACATGGGTCACATCGACTCATACATGATTCACAACGACTCTTACACGAGTCACATCGACTCATGTACGAGTCATAGTTCTAGTTGTGTAATCATAAATCTCACTTTTGTAATCAGCTTATCAACTACAAAAATGGATCAAACTTCAATAAAAATGCTCATTCATAAATTAGAATTGGCTAAATAACATGTGATTATCATTGTGTCATTTCATCAAACACATGGTGTGCATCAAGAATCATAACATGTGTTTTACCTAGACTAGCTATGAAATTTTCTAAGCATAATTATAATAACAAAAAACATTGAAATAATCATAATCAAAACAACTTACCATCATCGACATCTATTTCGTCTTGTATATCCATCAATAATGAAACTTAGCGCTAGAAATTAGGTTTTGGTGGTGTGGATTTGATAGTGATAGTGTGGATATGGTCGTGATTGCTGGTGGTGGTTGGTGTTGGTGGCGACGGTGATGGGGCGACAATGGTGGGTTGATGGGTGCTGTGTTTTTTGTGTTCACGGTTGAAGAGGGATGAGAGGGTTGTTTTTATTTTTTTTTAATCTTAAACTGTAGGATGAAAGTAGATTGGATGATGTTGATGAGTCCATTGAGACTTTGATAAAATAAGGGACTCAATTGAACTTTTGGCATCTTGAGTAGATATCATGTACGTATATTTTTTTTTGAACAAACGTACGTGTATATTCATCAAGCTATTATCATATTCTTTGATCAGCCATTAAAAATAGGCAAAAGTTATTTTGCAAACTTGTTTTTCTAAGAAACCAATGGAATCATCTTGACCCTTCATTCACCTTTCATCTAATGGCTAGGATTAACCTACGATTTAATCAAAAAAACCTTATTATATGTTTTTTTAAATATCTTTTATGAACGACAAAATTTTATTTTTTTTCGAGCGGAATTTTTTTTTTCTCGAGCGGAATTTTTTTTTTCGAGTAGCATAAAAAAAAGAGAAATACATAGTTTCCACCGAAATATTATCTGATCATAATTATTATATTGACCCTTATATCTAGGTATACTTTATATATATCCAGATATATACTTTATATATATATCTAGATATACTTTTTATATATCCAGATATACTTTGTATATATCTAGATATACTTTATATATATATGTGATCATAATTATTAAAATGACCCATATATGTGGATATAAAGTGGACATTAAAAAAGTTAAAAAGGTTATATCTAGATATACTTTATATATATCCATATATACTTTATATATATCCAGATATACTTTATATATTATATATATATCTGGATATACTTTTTATATATCCAGATATACTTTGTATATATCTAGATATACTTTATATATATCTGATCATAATTATTAGATTGACCCTTATATCTAGATATAAAGTGACATTAAAAAAGTTAAAAAGGTATATCTAGATATACTTAATATATATCTAGATATACTTTATATATATCTAGATATAAATAAGAAAATATAATATCTGCAGTTTAGTCCCTGAATAGTTTTGGTTATTTGCAACTCAGTCCTTCCGCTTTTTTTCCTAAGATCTGGTCTCAACTAATGGATGGCTAGGATTAGTCCTTTGGTTTCCATGAAAATACTAGTTTGTATAATAAACCAACTCATAAAAATACATGGATTAATATCATTACACATTATTCGGTTACCCGTCGTATATTTTTTGCTTGCCGTTCGTATTGCCTATGTTATGCATGACTACAATATCTTTTATGCTTCAAAAAATCTATATCATTAGTATTTTAGTAAAGTATTATGTATATTTTTGAAAAAAGTAAAGAGATGTTACACATATCTTTTATGGTTAATATACTTTCCGTATATATCGCGATGACTTGCTAATGTCATGTCGCGCTCCAAATTTTATTCGTGGTCATGTCCTGTCCATCCGCGCTATTCTGCACATTTAGACAAATTTGTCCCATAGGCGTACATGTACTCATCCAAAATTAACCTTAAATTAAGGTGCATTCTTTAATATTGCAAGATCGATGGCTTGTTGGTGTTGGCAAGAGCGGGTGGGTGGTCAATGTTGTGAGGCCATGATTTCAGGTTTGCTGTCACAAAATTCTAGTATCACTGCATTATTTAGCATGTGTTTTCCATTTACCTTGGTCAAAATGAATCAAGTTTGGTATTATGTAGTAACATATCTGAGATGAAACCTTAAGATCATGTTAAGTTTAATCAAGTTGGGATTTGGTGACTTTCGGGTTAATTATGTGTGTGGCTTCCGTATGGTAAGTTAAATATAATAAAAGAGATGAGCACTAACGTTATGGTGTCTGAGATCAAAGCTATATCTCATGTTTGGATTCATAACAGCAGTCGTGCTAATGTCGAATGATTGGGTGTTAAACCCATGGTGTAGCAGCTCTTCTTTTTAACTTTTAAGTTTTGAGTCTGGGTGTTGTCCTTAGTCTATGGTGCTTATTTTGGATTTATTTTCTTGTTTCTTTTTTTTGTCTAGCTTCTTGCTATCCTTTTAGTATTCTTAACAATATTCCGCTCTTCAAAAAAGTTTAAACATAATAAGTATAGCTAGACTTGTTTACTACCTAGCTAACATGCGTATATGCAAGTTCACCTATTACATCTATTTTTCAAGACCTGTGCAAAAATCGCTGCATAAATTTGGATATACAACGCATATTTGGAAATTCAAGAAAATTGTGACGCGAGGCTATCGAATTCTGAATGAGATGTAGTTATCCTTGTCTCCTTTCTTTCTCCGACAAAGAAACCATCAACCAACCTTTTGTCCTTCACATGAATCATCGATTCACACATCCACCTTCTTCAAATCCATCACCATCACTTTCGTACCAACACCTCTTTTGAACAAAACCCTGATATCAATTCACAATCGCCGTTCCAAGCTGCTACTGGTGGTGGATTAATAATTAAATTACAAATGTTGATTTTATTTTATCACTTTCATTCATAAGCATACGGTTAGTTGTAATAAATGGTGTTAAAATAACCCAATTTATTGGTTCTTGTTTAGGGCCGGTAAAAGGAGATTAAGGGTTTTAACATTTGAAGAATATGAAGTGAAGCTACCTACAACAGCGACTTGGTCGCGAACTTAATTTTTTAGCTTTCTCTCTCCTGCGACCAAATGCAACCTATTTGCTCCAACAAGACGACCTAGTGCGACCTAATTCAATTTTTTTATATTCAATAAAAATAACATTTTATTAAAACAACATTTTATCCCATAAAAACACATTACAGTAAATGAAAAACATTACATAAAAAAACAGTACATAAAAAACATTACGAAACACAATGCTACCTCCGTCCTAATATTATAGTCCACTATTCCATTTTGGGTTGTCCCAAAATTATTGTCCACTTCCAAAACTTCCAAAATTAGATAGAGAATTTTGATTGAGTTTACCATATTACCCTCACTTGAGGTTATTATTACAAACAATAAAGAAGTGTAAAATTAATTGGTTAAGGGTAAAACTGTCATTCTGCAAAAAGTAAGAGAGAGAAAGCTGATAAAGTGATGTTTTTCTAAAACTGTGTGTTTTTTTGTCTGTGGACAATAATTTTGGGACGGAGGTAGTAATAATATTTAAGTTGTAAAACTTAAAAACATAAACTCTTCAATTATCGAAGAAGTGTGGCATTTTAATGGTGCTCCAATGGGGACTTTGTTTCAAAATTTACAACATTCACTGTATTGAAAATCCATATGAAGAAGAGTGTGATATTCAAGTGCGACTTCTTGATAAAGCGTATCTTCTGAAGTCCCAACCGGGTGTCTACGTACGACGTAATTGTAAATCGCAGTAAATTGACCAACTTTAGGACGAATCAAATTTTTCTATTTACTGATAATTGAGTCATACCCTCTTTTTTGCTCACCCGTTGCTTGATAAAAGAAGTTGCGAACCTCCGACCAAAACCCTTTCGACTTATAATGTCGGCCTGAAAGTAAATACTATGTAACGTGCACCCAAGCTTTACATAAAGCTACCTCCTCTTCGGTAGTCCACGAAAGTTGAGAAGTCATTTTTTAAGATTGTATAAAAATTAAAGTTTGGAGAATTGTAAGTTTAATGTGTGTGAAAATTTGAGGATTAAATGGGGTTTTTACATGGATAAAGGTTAAATTACAAAAAAAACATTTTAAAACCAAATGTCACTTTTTTTCCAACGGCTACAAACAGGGTCGTGGTGAAGGTTTATTAGTATCATAACAATTATATAAAACCCTAAACGAGATCAAAGCACATATAGCGGAAGCGATTTAACAAGATCATAATAAATAACACAATTATAATTAATCGAATTCGGGTTACATACCTTTACGCTAAAGCAATTCCACAAGACGAAGAAAGAATCACCAATTCGGGTTTATATCGTATATTTTTTTTTGGTAATGGGTTTCCCTGGTAAATAGATTAACCAAAAAACAGTGAAGTACAAATGGAATGTAGCTAAGTTACTACATTAACCTCAAGCTAAACAGCTTGCAAAACATCTAGATCTAGTGCTTATGACAAGCCATAAACACTTACAAAACACCTAGCACGATACGAAATGAAACAAACTAACTAACAGCTGCCGTGAAGGAATTTCCACCTGCATTTGTGTTAGAGAATAAATTAGTTGTTTCATCATACACCATTTCAACCTCGTCATCTTCATCATCGTGATCCAACACAGAGTAAGAATTTGATGTAGATAGCCCAACACCTGATGATGACTTATCAATAGACTTCAACTTGGGCAAAGAAACAGTTTTCGCATTAGTCACTCCCTTCGTCGGGTTACTAGTTGTAGCTTTAGGAACAAATTTGACATTCGGCTGAACCGATGGACCAGTAAACTTACCACCCTTTATAGATTTCGTCATCTTTTTCTTTGTTTTGGTGACTGTTTGGAAACCATCATTAGGAATAGATGGACCAGTACTAGCAGGAAGAACCATAGGAGAGACAACCACCTTCTTAGAGCATTGATCAAGAGAGTGACCAAAAGTCTTACACTCAACACATCTAGGAGGTCTCCATTTATATTCAATACGGATAGTTTCCTTTGAAAAACCTTCCCCCGAAAGAGAAGGGACACCAATGGTAACAACATCCACAAAATCAGCCTCAACATTAACCTCAATTAAGCATCTGGCAAAACTACTCCGGCCCCATGACTCCTTACACATAGTGCTAGTGTAGGAATCTAACATCACAGGTTTTCCAATGAAAGAAGCAATCAAACTAATTCCATCTTCTTCAAAGACTTGAATAGGCACATCATGTAATTTTACCCAAACAGGAATACGAGTCAACTCTTCCTTAATCAATCTAGTATCCAGCGACCATTTTTTGAGAATGATAGGAGAATTACGAATCAGCCTCGGGCCCTCTTCTAAAACAGCTTCCAAACCAGCAAGTGACTTGAATTTGAAAAAGAAAAAACCCTTAGAGTTCATCATGATCCGTGTCAACCCATGTTTCACCCAGTTGTTCCTAACAAAATAATCCACAACCGGGAACGCCATTCTCTTTCCAATAAAGTAACGATAAAGAGTATGTTCAAGATGATGACTGACCTTCTGAACCACTTTACGAGGAATAGAGACATTAACACCTTCAAAAACATCTTCAGACACCAATTGACGAAAAATACCATTATCAGCGAACTGATCCTTATCATTTGCGCTAGTACTACAAATAGAAGCAAGCGTATCCATATTTTTAGAAAAATCAGTGGTAATATCCTCAATCGACTGAACACAATCATTACTTGCATCATTCGAATCACCCGCCTTTATCATCAACTCAGCTTCATACGCACACAAACAAAAATATATCTCCTTCAATCTTTCACTGGAAATCAACGAACAGACAGCAAATTTCATCAACTCTAAATTATGCTTGAGCTCACGAATTTTAGCCACCGTATGCAGTGGCATATCAAACACCTGACCAATCAAATCAATCATACAAGGCTGCATATTATTAAGTAATACAGCCTTTTCTCTCGGATCCATCTTATCACTACTAATCACATCCACCTCGGACAGATTACCATGTTGCATACCATTAATAATGGCAGCCGTAGCAACCAGTTCATCTCTAGTTTTATTCATCGACTCCATATTGAACCCAAAACAAAGAAACCCTAATAACAGCCAAGAAATAACGAAACCCTAAAAAAAACCCCAAAAATAAAAAACTAGTAAACCAGCGATCAATAGAACCACTAACACTATGAGAACAAACGTCACCTCACCACGATATTTATATTGGAAACGAACCGCCTAATAATTGAAACAGAAAGCAAATTCTGACAAGAAATAACGTGTTTAGAAAAGACAAAACACGAGTATTTAATCGTTCCATAATTAAACAAACCAGAATATAAGAATCGTAGGTAAAAGAAAGTAGTCAGCCGCCATGGGGTTTATATCGTATATACCAAGATATAGTCTAAAGTAAGACTATATTAAGTTCTTATACACACGTAATACAACGAGCTAACCGTGATTCTAGCACGTGAAAACCAATCTACAACACTTGTAATTAATCTACCCAACAACCCTAGAGAGGGGCTACGACTAGATTACGTATACAATCGATCAACCAAGAAAAACCAACCGAACCCGTTTGTCGTGAAGGCTTGCGATCGACCCAAAGAAGAGAAGGGGAGAAAGATTTATGATGTTGTGATTACGAGGGATTAGGAGGTGTATTTATAAACTTCCAACGCATTGTAACCCAATAAATATAAGGCAACTTTTGCCCCCCCCCCTTAGGGCATAGCCGACGGTCGAACACCCCTAAGGGGTGTTCCGGAATCTTCCAAACTTCTTTCCTTTTGTTTATACATACTATATGTTTATTAAACGCTCGTTATAACTTAACTATTTATTAGTTAACGATCGTTAGGTTATATAGTTACTTGCTCGATTAAATTAATAAATACATAAATATATTTATTAAATAAATTAATAAATATGATAAATAAATTTTTTAATTCAATTAACTCCTTACGTATTGTGTGCAATCCCGTAATCTCGAGTTCGATCCTATCACGAACATTTAATTATAAGTCCATAAACTTCCAGCTTCCACTTGGACATATTTCAAATATCGTGATTACATTGACTAGCGTCTAGTTATACATAGCAATGTCTCTTGTACAACTCGAGTAAGGTCTCCTAGACAAAACCTTTTAACGATTCTACATCGTTATTATTATCCTCTTACTTCTAATACAACGTTAGTAAGGATATGGATCTCAATCATTCCTTTCATTAACCATTCAGTTTCTCGTTCACAGATTCAACAAGATTACCAAAATAAATTTGGGTGTGGCCACACAAACATCTTACTAATCCCACGAGGGGCCCAGCTGTATTAAGCTCCAAAACGAAATTGGAGGAAATAAATTCCATTTTGACTACGAGAAAAAATTATAAATTTTGCAACACTTCCGAAAATAATCCTTATAGCTACAACTTACGTTTAGCGTTAAATTATTCCACAAAGATGCACTAGACTCATAACAGTTTCCTGGTATCTCAAGTCTAAGGATAACTATTTATGTTTTACTTAATGACAAAGATTCATAAAGTAATAACATATAGTTGGGATAAGTCCTATATTCGATTCATCGAATATCATCTAAAATCGATCAATATACTTTCAAGTATACTCTATCGCTATTTTGATTTGTCTTAATTTAATACTCATATATTATTAATCAACAATGAACATTTAGCATAACATTTATTCATGGATTAAAACATGTAAAATAGGATACACTTATTAAATAATAAAAATAAACGAAACCAAATCTTTATTTCATTATATAATAATGTCTTAACATCCTTTATCTAAATACTAACCACATATTTATTGCATGAGTTCGCTAGCTAGTAGCAGTCTAATCGCTTTGGCATGCTTAACTACCTTTGGTCTAGGCAATGCCTTAGTCAAAGGATCTGCTACATTATCATCTGTGTAAATCTACACAATCATTAACAACATGAAACATCAGGAAAGAGGTAATGCAACAATCAGTATTGTTTAATTTAATATTAGGGTTCATACGAATAGTGTAAGTTTGTTATGATATTAGAGTTTACACTTACTTTTAATGCATGTATGTGGACCTATGTCATATTTAATTAACATGATTCAATTTATAGGATTAACCCTTCTTAATGTATTTATATGGTCTATGTTTCAATCTAGGATATGGTTTTTGTTAATGTGTCTTGATATGGTCCCATGGTATGTTATAGTTTAAGGTTATTTTGGTAAGATATAATTTTAGGTTTTTTGAAATTAGTTGGATATGGTCCCCTATACAAACATATGCATAACCAAATCCAAATGTTATTAGGGCATCCACAACCATGCTACACATACTACCAAACACTCCCTTCATTGACATATAACTAAAATTAATATGTACATGTTTGTAGAAGTAATTCATATAGAATCAGACACTTCATCATCTACTTCTGAAAGTGCTAAATTTCGCCCACCCCTATCAATACGATTCCTATTCGTAGTTTGCCAAGAAGTTCTTCAAGTACTCCCTGTTTTCGTCCTCCACTGTTTCAAACTCCTATTGTAGGCATAGATAATGTCACAAGTTATTCATCTATTCATCCTTCCTTGTTTCAAACTACTAATGCCACAAGTTCGTCCGCTCGAGTTCGTCCTCCCTCTGTTCGTCCTCTCTTGCTTCAAACTCAAATTTTAGGTGTACCTAATTCCACAACATCTTCCAAAAACGTTCGTCCTCCCTCTATTCGTCCTCCCTGTTTAGAAACTCCTATTCTATTCAAACCTACTATAGAGTATGAATCAGATTCATATGATGAGGAGGAAGACACTAATGATGTCGAGGTAGATTCTAGTGATGAGGAGGAAGATACAAGTGATGAGGAGAAAGACACGAGTGATGAGGATTATGAGTTATAACTTAAGAAGAATAGAAATTCTAAAGGTAAATTTGTTTAAACTTAAAGTTTATGGTTGAATGTACAGCAGTGTGAAGTTTTAATTTATTCAACTTAATGCTATGTCAGGTTCAAAGTCAAAGTCAATTGCTTACTCGAAAGGATATAAGAAAATTTCAAACAAGGTATAGTTAAGTTGTTATGTATGCATGCATAAAGTTGTATACGTTTATACCATCAATTAATTGTTTTAAACACATGATGTGGTCAAATATCAGGAGGAATGGGAAAACAGAGATTGGATTATAAAGAGCCCTTTCTTTGACACTAGCGATGAAGAATTAGTTTCTCAAGCTGATGCTCCAAGACGAAAGCACACTCCCAGATCAAAGCACACTCACAAAGTTCAATCTTCTCAAGCGAAAGCTCCAAGACCATATGTCGTTGTTGGCCTAGCTAATAAAAAAACTTGGAAAGAAATTGCTGAGAAGAAGGTTCGGTCAAGGAATGCTGCAGAGGAGAGCAACAACAAAGGCAAAAGGAAGGTTGGATGATGGCAGTTCTCCCTGTTTAATATGAACAATTTTTTTGTGTTTTGTTGGTCTACTATTGCTAGGCACCTGTTGTATTATCAACTTACAGTTTGCAACAATTTAATAGATTTGTATGCATTACTAGCATTATGAAACAATTATAAGTCATTTGTAATCAAGAATATGGGTTTGTTAACTAGTTAATATAAGTATCTTAAGTCCATGTACAGTTCAATATCTGTACTCAAGCAATTATCAGTTATCTATCAAAGGTTTTTGGTTGAATGTTAAAAAGTGTAAAATAGTATAAAATTTTGTTCAAAATTTATTTTTACCAGGAAACTCAAAGGGAAAGTTTACCTACTTTGAATGTTTAATTTGAAGGCTAATTGGAGTTCAAAATATTTTGGTTGTTTAGTTTTTTAAAACTTGGAGCCAAAATTTTAACAAAAATGTTGAATGTCCATGCTAAGTTAATGCATACGAAGTTACCATAATTTCTAACTCCATCTCTATATCAAACCCTAATTTTTCTCCAAAATCACAAAATATACAAAACTCAATTACTTTTTCATTAGTTTCATACCATTTCCACTTATTGTTCTTGTACACATCGATTTGTGGTCAATAATCATGAACACTGTAAACGATGATCAAGATTATATTGTTAATGATGACGATTCTTTGGTTAATAATCATGATGTAAATCACCATAATCAAGGAGATTATTAATCATAGGATTATGGTGACCAATTAGATGAGGATGAAGACATCAGTAAATAGAAGTTTGTTAATAGGAGGGGTATAACTAGGTTAGCCAAGTTTCGGATAAAATATGGAAAACCAGGTGTCATGAAGATAAATGTAAACTTCGATGAACTGAATAGAATATCAGGGACAAACAAATCATTGTTTATCAGTTTGTTAGGAGACACGGTTCGGGAGCAGATAGGTTTGAAGATTCTATCGTGGAAAGATGTGAAGGAGGAAGCAAGAGAAAAACTTTGGACTGAATCACGGTACACATACAAACTTTTTTACACAATTATTAGTCTTATTAGTACATTTACTTTAACATTATGTTAATATTTGCAGCAATACTTTGAATTTGATGTGTCCTTCAAAAAGTTGGTTATGAATAAGCTAGGTGAACTGCTAAGAAATTTCAGAAGTAAATTGGCAGCAAAGCACATAGTTCCCAACCTAGATAAACCTGAAAAACTAAATGAAGTTCCAAAGAATTACAGAGCAATCGTCAATGCTGAACAGTTGGTTGCTTTTGTAAACCACACGGCTATAAAAGAATTTAAGGTTGTTAATTTCTATTTCGTTTTAGATTTATAAACACCATGTATGCATTGTTTGGAAACTCCGTATGACAAACACACTCTGTTACGTACTAGCAACTTCTCATCGAGTAATCTCTTTTGTTAGGTTAAATCAGCTGTAAATAAATTAGCGCGTTCTAAGTCTCTTTATCAGCATACAATGGGACGTGGTGGTTATGTATATATAAAAGAGCAAATGGTAAGGTTATATTGGTGTAATATCCTAACACTGTTGTCCATATTGGTTTAACTTTTCATCTGTATTTATTTGATGTTTGAAAGATCATAAAACAAGAAATTAAACCAGATCAAGAACCCCCTCCCCCCTCTCCCGTGGTGTATTGTGGTTTAATGGAAGGGTCAGAAAATAAGGAAAAGAGAAAGTTGGCACTAAGGTTGTAAGTGTTATTGCAAATTTTTGTATATTATGTTTATATTCGTATAATAAATTATTTACCAGTTTTTATGTGCAGCTGGAAGCAGAGGACCAGATCAAAGATGGAACCTTGACGGTTAATAGTGGCATAGATTCAGTATCACATGTGTTAGGAAAGGAGAAGGGAGGGTATGCAAGAAGAGTGGGAGGCAGAGTTACATACAGGAAGTTCTTTGATCTACCTAGAAGGAAACAAGGAACTGATGTAAGGATTGCGATGCTTGAAACTGAACTTGATAAGGAGAGACATGCGCGTAAAGATAAAGAGATTACAGTCACTCAATTAACCACCCAAATGTCACAAACATAGGATACTCTTAATAAAATGTTGAAACTTATGTCTGCACATGGGGTTAATATAGAAGAGTTAACGCCAAGTCAGTCAAATGTAAGACTAGTTTTCTAATTTTGATTTGATGATTTTCAGTCTGTAATACCAATAACAATTAACATACTTATATAGTGCAGGTATTACAACTAGAACAAAATACATTAAATACAATACTTAGTGATGAACAAAGGACGTCGATCAGTGGTGGTGGACTTCAGAAGGGTGTGTTATTTCCAATGTCTAAAACAACTGCAACTTCGAACAAGGATTTGGACACTGCAACTACGAACAAGGTAAGTTATAAAAAAAACATGTTTGGTTTCTAAATTGTACTATACATGACTTATTTACTGTGTTATGTATATATGCATGGACCTCTTAGAACTAGGGGTGCAAAAAATAATACTAGATCGTTAGAAACGAAGTCTCCACTTCAAAATTCCCAAACTCAAGAAGATATTTCTCCAGCTTCCGGATCACAACAAAATCATCCTCCCTCGTCACAACAAGATGTACCTATTTCATCATTACGAAAGAAGCGTACACCTTCTAAATCGGAAGTAAATCAGTCTCCACCACCACTACCAGATGTAAGTATTTCATCATTATTCATATAACTACTTGTTTAATTTATTTCTCATTAACGTAATGTAAACATATTTTCTTCAGACATTAAGTGCAAATTGTGGAACATCTCTAGGACAACTATCATTGGTAACGGCACGGTATACAAGTCTAAGGATGGAGACAATGTAATGATTCATAACCAACCACTACCAAAAAATTGCTACAAAGTTTCAGTTGATGAATATCTAGTGGATGCAGCATTCATACCTAATGTTGGAAATAATGGTTTAAAAACTGTTAAGGATGTAAAAGGTAGTTTCGTGGCATGGCCATATGAAAAGGTTATTTTTTTCAAGAGGTACTTATACTTGATTTATCATCCTATATATACATAGCTTTTCATATTTAGTTCAATGTTTAATACACGGCTTTTGTTTCCCTACAGGAAACACCACCACCAAATACCATAAAGCTATTGTTGAAAGTGCACCAAAGATAGGAACTAAGCGCTCGATGAACGTTCCAGCAGGCAGTACATTTACGACTATTCCTCATACGAAGAAACAATCTAGGATTGACAAGGCTCAAAAGACTTTACAATACGTTGATTCAAAGTCTTTACAAGTGTGATTCTTTATGAAAAGTATGTTACTTGTAAATAATACGACATTATAGTTGTTGATTTGCTTATGTACATTCAATTTTATATATTAATGCAATTGAAATTTGATTTCCAGAATTTTGTTTTTTGTTTTTATTGAATTCTGAAAGGTTACTAGAAGATGAAACATAGTCACACTTATTATCATTGTTAGTCACATTCTCTAATGTGTGACTACATATCATAAAAGAGTCACACAAACATACAATTCATGTGACTATTGGATTGGCATATAGTCACACAAAATACAATTTTTTTGACTTGACAAAGCATACAATCACACTTATTACTACTATTGGCAACTCTTTGGTTAATTGTATGTGACAAGCTCAGAACCATTAGCATGATTTGTGTGACTACATGTCATAAAAGGTCACACAAACATACAATTTATGTGACTATTGGATGCATATAGTCACACAAAATATAATTGGCTTGACATGACAAAGCATACAGTTACACTTATTACTACTATTAGTAACTCTTTGGTTAATTGTATGTGACAAACTTAGAGCCATTAACATAATAAGTGTGACTACATATCATAAAAGGTCACACAAACATACCCTTCATGTGACTATTTGATGCATATAGTCACACAAAATACAATTTGCTTGACTTGACAAAGCATACAGTCACACTTATTATTACTATTGGTAACTCTTTAATTAATTGTATGTGACAAAATCAGAGTCATTAGCATGATTTGTGTGACTACATGTCATAAAAGGTCAAACAAACATAAAATTCATGTGACTATTGGATGCATATAGTCACACAAAATACAATTTGCTTGACTTGACAAAGCATACAGTCACACTTATTACTACTGTTGGTAAATCTTTGGTTAATTGTATGTGACAAACTCAGAGCCATTAGCATGATTTATGTGATTACTGTTATAAAAGATCACACAAACATACAATTCATGCGGCTATTGGATGCATGTAGTCACACAAAATACAATTTGCTTGACTTGACAAAGCATACAGTCACACTTATTACTACTATTGGTAAATCTTTGGTTAATTGTATGTGACAAACTCAGAGCCATTAGCATGATTTATGCGACTACATGTCATAAAAGGTCACGCAAACATACAATTCATGTGACTATTGGATGCATATAGTCACACAAAATACAATTTGGTTGACTTGACAAAGCATACAGTCACACTTATTTCTACTATTGGTAACTCTTTCGTTAATTGTATGGGACAAACCCAGTACCATTAGCATGATGTGTGTGACTACATGTCATAAAAGGGCACATAAATATATAATTCATGTGACTATTGGATGCATATAGTCATACAAAATACAATTGGCTTGACTTGACAAAGCATACAATCACACTTATTACTACTATTGGTAACTCTTTGGTTAATTGTATGTGACAAACTCAGAGCCATTAGCATAATTTGTGTGACTATATGTCATAAAAGGTCACACAAACATACCCTTCATGTGACTATTTGATGCATATAGTCACACAAAATACACTAATCACATAGTAAATGTCGCACATATTGTATATTCATGTGACAAACTTATAAAGAATAGTCACTCTTAAACAAAACTCGTGTAACTGTAGAGTGTTTACCGTCACACATATTTAATAAAATACCAAATATTGTACCTAGTTCGTCACACATTTTCGAGTATTGGTCACATTTTTTGCTGGTTATCGTCACTTAGATCATATTGTGACCGAACGGTACCTACGGTCGCGGGACCTTTGGTCACAAAGGCTAAAAAAACCACGTGTGACTGTAGGCCTACGGTCACTCCTTTTGAGTGTGACGGATACCATTTTTTGTACTAGAGTTTATTTTAATTCGAGTTGAGTATATGACAAATCTAAATCTTTAATGTAGATTGGATTTAATAAGACATAATTTTTAGATTATTTTGGTGGGTATGATTATTTGTTTTCGAATAATGTGGGAATGTATGTAAGATATGAATTATATTATAAAAAAGTCATTAATTTAAAAGGTAAATAGCATAAAAAGGTATACATTTTATGTCAAAACTTTATTAAAAATATTCAATAATTGTTTTTCTTAATTTAAGGTACCATTTTTTTTTGTTACAATGTCGGGACAATAACAAATTTAAAGGTTGTACATAAAGGATCGGTTACTTTATTATTGCATCGTAACTCCTTTATATTAGTGACACTTTATAATTAACTCAAAATTCGTTTTTAACGGGTATAGACCGTTTTCAACCTTCTTCGTCTGACTTGTTACCGTTTCGTCCAATCTTTAATTGTTTTGGTCCGTTTTAGAACATTTGTCCTTCTTTTACCGTTTCCGACCGTTTCGTCCATTTTTTTACGTTTTCGAGCCCTTGTGACCGTTTGTGTCCATTTTACCGCTTTTAATCGTTTCGTCTGTGTTTACCATTTTTGACTTTTTTTCGTTTGTAAATAAATAGACGATAACAGTCAGAAACGGACGAAAACAGAAGAAAAAAAACGGTCGAAAACAATTTCAAACACGTAAAAAGGTCGAAAACGACAAAAAAAACGGACCAAAACGATTAAAAACCAAATAAAAACGGTAAAAACGAGACGGAAAATAAAATTGTTTAAAAATGAATTTTGAGTTTTGTTTGTGAAACTTACTGCTTGAAATTCAACGCCATGATAATATGAAATCCTAATGCACCCTCGCTCACACACGAGCTTGAGCCGTCTAACCTTTATTATCTTATTTCCATGATAATATGAAATCCTAGTCGCCTAATGGATAGGATTAAAAACCAGTGATAATACATTATCTTTAATGACATCCGGACTACCAAGTCCATCTCCTTTACCATACATAAATTGTGCTGTCCTAACGATGTTTGCTGCATAGTTGATATATTCTCGAAAGAAAACTGAATTAGCATGCGCTCGTTCTTTATTGAGTTTTTTCCATGTCTCGTCGATCATCATTTTAATGTATGTTCTGGCTTCAGCCTCAGAAGCACGGGTCTCATGCATGTAACACTGGATTGCCTTTGGAGTATCCCCTCTTGCTATTTCGTCCTTAAAAAATTCAACACGGAAAATATGAATTACGTGTTAGCAACATTTTTACGCAATATTAGCTTAACCCCGAATAATATAAGGGCATACCGAGGATGTTCCTAAGTCATCAACAAGTCGGAAAATTTGAGCTGAGTATCTAATTACATTCCCTGAACTTTCAAAGGATTGCAAGATTTCTTCGTTTGAACCAGAAGATATTGAAAACATGATATGGGTGAGTACTACAGGAGACGCTATTGTTATATAAGCATTGTCTAAGTACTCTTGGAGTGTTGGTGTATATCCACTGTGGTACCACTTTGCCTCTACAAGGCATGCCTTGCTGTAGTCTTCCCACTGCGCGTAAGTAATTATATAACAATCCCAAATCAGATTTAAAAAATCACGATATCAATAATCAAAAGTAAGGGTTATATATTGGTATAAGTTTGTACTGCTTTCATTAGGTGCGCAAGACAGAAGAATCCTGTGCGTGTCAGTGTGTCGAACGCCATCTCATTTACTGTGTTGTAGAATGCAAGGAAACATATCTTCATATAATCTGGGAGTTCTTGCACGGAATGGATATCCCATCTAAGAATTTATTTATTTTAATGAATATGAAATTTGTACCTAGTTGATAAACATGGAATCTGAGATAGCTAGGGAGGTAATTAAGATAGTATATGAACAACATTTACCTGCATATTACATCTGTAAATAGTTCGAGCTCATCTACAGTACCATACACATCATATACATCATCGATAGTAGTTATCATGGCATTAACCTTTGTTAGATTTCTCCTTCCAAGGCTAAACCGAGGTACATAACTATAACAAACCGACCACAGGAAACACTCCACCAACCGGTCGCGAGCAAAGGGTAACTTTGATTCCCAGCATGTATTTTTCCACCACCTATTCATGGTATCACCATCATCATTAGTCTATATTGTAATAAACTTACTATATATCCTTATTTTATAAGAGGTATGTGTTAGCATGTATTTTGAACTCAAGCAGACAAGCACTACCAATGTGATTCATATAAAATGTTACCTTGATGCTTCTTTCAGATCTTCATGGTAGATAGCTTGAACCATATTAAAGTCCAATTTCGCTAGCTCAATCAATGTGTGATTCATGCTACTACTCATCTGATATGCGTCAATAAACCATTTCGCCTCTACTCTTGCTGCTCTCCAATGCTGGGGAAGCTCTAACGCATGACTTATGAATGATGATAAACTTTCATCATCAATCTTGTCTAGATATTCCTTGAGATAGTTAGTAGTGAAGTCTTTCGCCTCATCCAATATGCTCTCATGCTCGAAAGAATGATAGGATGCCTCGTATAAGTTCAAAACTCCCACCATATTCTCAGGTGAGCATGGGTTAACATTTTGAATATCCTCCTCAAAGTTGCTAAATATCTCTAGATACATATTAAATCTGGGTTAAGTCCATATATAAGCCAAGAATGTACATAAATTTTCAGATATGGACTTACAAAAATACTAATATCACCCACAGAACCAGTTATTAAAATAGGTAATATTACCAGCTGGTTTAATTAAAAAAATCGAAAACTTTTGATTTTTTAAGAAAAATGGTAAATTTTCGTAATTTTCCTTTAGTTGTCCGAGTATATTTACCTTGTTTTCCTTTAGTTGTCCGAGTATATGTAGACATATTATATTATCGGCAAAAAATGAAAAACCACATATAATAAACGAATGTCAAAACCTTGAGGGACCGAATAATCATGTTGTCTTAGTAGTCGAAAGCCAAGAGCTTTAAGGTTCAGATCCATTTTATTCCACTTGTCATGAGATTCGTAGTAATTGTTGTAAACCATCTCCAAGACATCTCTAATTTCATCTTCAAAATGATACGATATTCCTAGTCTCTGAAGTTTGTCAACAAAATCAAGGCTACTCAATGGATTATCTAAGATACTCGTTTTGCAGCGATGGATCATCGTTTTCACTACTCCTTTTAAACTATGTGCCCTGGCTGCGTAGTCTCCTCCCTGCATACATTCAAAAATTAATGGAAGATAAGCATATATACGAGACTGAGTATCATGTAAATGGGAAATAAATGATAACCGTACGATGTATTTAGTAGATAGTGATTGAATATCATCATATGACCATAACGATGACTCATAATTTGCCGTTCTTCTAATAATGGGTTCGACCGCAATGGAATCTAGTGATGAGGAATTTGAAGAATAGATGGGCTTGCAAATATCAAAACGTCTATTTCTAGCTAGAGATTTTCTGTAAGCAGGGAGAACGGGGGCCGAGAAGAACCAAACTATTGAGGCCATGGAGAAAGATCGAGCAGATATCCTGGCAAGTTACAAGTTTGTATGGTTTTAGTAATTCTTATAGGGGCGGATTCAGATGGGAGCCGTGTGTGACATGGGTTACATCCTATTTTAGGTTACGAAATGCTTTATAAAATAGGGTATTTTCTTAACACGTGCAACACCCATTTTAACCTAATGTGATACAACTTTAATACTAATAATTGTACAAAAATTTATTGCAACACCCCTATTATATGTTCTAGATCCGACTCTGGATACAATAACAACTAACAATTACACATATATGTTTTCTATGCATTAATTTTGCATTTAACATGTACTGTATTATCAAGCATATAGGATAAAAAGAGCCTCCCATTTGTTAGAGCAAGTGTAATGGCAAAGCTTTTCATAGCTTTTTACTATTCTATCAAGCTATTTGGATAACTTTTCACCATTATGGCCAAAGCTTTTACAAAAGCTTTTTATGAAAGACTTTTTGTTTACCAAGCTATTGGCAAAAGCTTTTGCACTCTCATCTCCTCTATTAAATGCAATTGTCTTATATGCATAGAAAGCCTTTCTAAAACTTGTTAGCATTGGAGGCACCATTTCAACATAGCATTTTAGCATTCAAGCATTAATGAAAAAGATAATTCATAAATGTAAAAAGTCTTTACATTTTTTTGCATTGTAGATGCTCTTATATATTCATTATTGCTATTGTACGTTTACCACTAATTCTTCACTTATAGATACTTTTTCTTAAACTAAATTTTCACTTATCGATTTGTAGTCGCAATTTTCGGTATCTTCTCAGACACTTTTATAGTTCCGTTTTTCCATTGGTATTATCCTTCTTAACCATGGCGGTAAATGATATGGGAAGCCCTCGAAGTAGCGGGAGGGTTGTGTTTCGCTTTATTCGCATCAGTTATCAGAAGATTGAGACATCATCCATTGAATACTCTAACTTGCAAAAATATCTAACAGCACCTTGTAAGTGAAATAACTCCTTATAGTCCACTTCAAACAAACAATTAAAATAGCAAGGCTTCCCCTAAAAAGATTTAGGCCTATGTATTAAAAACAGCAAGCCTTATTTTCATGACATTCATCAGCTACACGGACGGAACTTGAACGTCGTTTGTGGAAGGGCCAACTTGAAAAGTAGTTTTTTAGGAGGTGATAAAGAATACGGTGAAATTTTTGTATTAAAAATAATTTAAACCATATACAAAATGTACATAGGCTCAAAAGATTTGGGAAAGTCACAACCCCCTTGGTAACTTCTATGTTTCGTGCCTAATCAACATGGACAACATCTAAAAGATGCTTAAGACTCTTACGAGAAGTGAAAAAGAGTCTATATGTACACACCAACAAAATACCGATCAACATTTAATCCAACAGGAAACGCACGTTATGGTGTCTGCTACCCAACTCGCATGGAAATTTGCCAAACACCCTTGATCAATTATCCATCTTTCGGGGAACACCAAAGATTTAAACAGAACCTACGAATTGAAAATGTGATCACTTTTAAGTGAACACCGTGACGGCACCACTTGCACACCCTGTGAGACCCCCTCTAACTTACTGCCTGATATATTGTTGATGCATCCAACTAATAAATATGATGAACTAAGTTATAATCATATGCATTAAAATTCAAAGAAAGGTACATGACTACTTTTTGCTACTTCTTAATATATATATCCTTTGTGTCAATGTCAATCCAATCGCAACCGAAAACACACAAAAAAGAACGAGATCCAGGCACAACTCAATCCGATTGCACTATACAAAAAAGAGTCGTAAACTGAATATACAAACAAAAGATAATCAAATTAGTAACTTAAAAAGAAGCATATTTACAACTTTGTCCAAAACTTGGCGCATTATCATTTTTCGAACCTACATGTCAATATTGAAGGCCTTAAATTAATGGATTATAGGTCGAAATTTAATGTTTATATTTATGATCAAAGAAGCCCCACTTTAACCAACCTTAGCTTATTGTAAGCCATTATTGACAAAATCTGTAATACTTGAAATGAAATTACATTTTCTGTCATGTAAAATTAAAAATTGGGCAACTTTAGCAACCATATTGTTAGGTTTTTACTAGGCCATCGACATTAGTGACTATTCCCCTAGCATGACATCTTCAATTTTGCAACATATGCAACTAATAATTTTATATTTATACTAGCCAGTGACGGAGTCAGGATTTTATAGTCGGGTGGGCAAAAAAAATTCACTTCAATCGTACACAATGCTCTTACCATCCTCAAAATCATATAAAACACTATATAAATGTGAAATTTTATAAACAAGAAAGAATTATATAATCTAGTCAAATAAGCAAAAGCCTATCACCCATAATATAACCAAATATTATAATGCACTTCAAACAATCCAGCCCTGTAACACCAATAACTTTAGATGAGCTAGTTGTTTTTGGTTTAGGTGGGCCAAAAGTAATTATGTAACACAATTATATAGACAATTTATATAATTCAATACCCATTCATAAAATAATTAGTATATATTAGAAATCTTGGGTTGGCCTTGGCCCACCCTAGCTTGTACATACCTCCGTCCCTGATACTAGCACGTTACCCGCGCGTTGCGGCTGCGGGTACCCTTTAACATAATTTTTTGATGAATTGTATTTTAGTTTTTTGTTTTTCTTACAACGACATCTCGAAAAAAAGATAATTTGAGGTTTGTGTAACTGTATGTAAATGGCTAGCCTAACCGATGGTGACTCGGTCCCCGGTTAAACCCGTTGGCCCGATCCGATTTTCAAAAATATATACACTATCATTTTTTTTATAGAATATGCTTTATGTTTTGTAAAATGTGAATATATGCTTGTATTTTTAAATAATGGAGTGTTTTAATTGAATATTAAATAGTATTAATTATTTTTATTTTGAAGTGTATATTAATTATTATGTATTAATTGCTTTTCATGAGTATTAAATTATGTTTGTATTAATAAGGTGTTAAAAATTGCTATTTTAGTTTTTTAGGCTTTTTTGATTGTACACAATGCATTCGTAGATTAAAGTTGAATTTTCAAATATTTTATAATTAAAAGGCCTAAATGCTTTATATGTAGTACTCCCTCCGTCCCATATTAACAGTCCAGTATATACTATTTTTGGACGTCCCAAATTAATAATCCAGTCCAAAAATAGATAAGAGATATAGATTAGGTTTTAATATATCACCCTCACTTGAACGTATTATTACAAACAATAAGAAGTTATAAATTAACTGTTTAAGGGTAAAATTGTCTTTGTGTAAAAAGTAAGAGAGGAAAAGCTGAAAAAGTTATGTTTTTATTAAACTGAGTGTTTTTGTCAGTTGACTGTTATTATGGGACGGATGGAATATATATTATCATCTTGAAAATATGAAAATATACACAACACTCTAAAGCTGTCAATGAAATCCTTCAAGGCTATTAAGTGTTAGTTTTATGGGTGGTAATAATCAATAATCATGATATATTCTCTGAATCGTGTAGAGATCACTTTCAGATTGAAGTATTTCGACCCTATATGCCTTGTGTATCACGAAATCCTCAATTGGATAAGACAGAGAATAACACTTAGTCTCTAAGGGACGAGAGATCTAAGGAGTACACATGAAGTTATTATGTTTGTGGTTATTCTGGAAAAGATCGAAGTCTGTGTTTATCAACACCAAACCAATTGTCAGTTACGAATTGGTTATAAACGGTTGTAGGGAAAAAACACAACTGTTACCAAAAGTTGTGTCTGTTGGGAAGGGGAAACTGGATTTTATGTAGCAAGGGGATCTGCCCCTTGACCCCGGAAGGGGGCACGACCCCCTTGACCCCCGCATTTGTTCGTGCCGGCATCAAGTTAGTTAGAAAGAGCGTGCACTCCACACCCTCCTAACTCACCTATACGCAATACTTGATTAAGCCCTTGATCTCAAGTATATCACAATTACACAAAATATATGTGATGACACTAAAATCACCAACATTCCTCCCCCATTTTAGTGTAATCCTTAACATTCTAAAATGTATAAAATAAACCAAACTCACGCATAAATGAAAGTGTCGCAACGATTGAATTTTAACTTAGTATATTACGCATTCCAAATATTTTGGAATCTGAGAGTCCCACGGATTGAACCCAATAACTCGTTTGAATACTCAAAGATAATATACACATAAGTTTCTACAAGTTTCTAATGTACAAATACTTGACACTATTACAAAGCCATGTGTCCATATCCTTCATGAGCATATAAAAGCCAAGTCCTAGCTTCTTGAAGCGTCGACACTCCATGCTCATATAGGGAGTTCTTTTAGTCTTGCACCTGCAATGCAATTTTTCAAAAGAACTATTAAGAAGATAAACTTCAACCTAACCCACTAGCAGTCTGAACACATACCTTGGGATGTTATGATGTGTTCCAATCTTTAATTGTAAGCTTTCCGCATTGAATTCAGCTTCTAACATTGTATTAGAAGGGAATTGGGTATCTCATAGTTAGAGATTTAATGGACCTTAAACCCATCCCGGTGGCTGACTTGTGCACTAAGTCTCTAGCTAATCCTTTTGTCAAGTGATCCGCCAAGTTTTGTTGAGAACGAACAAAATCCACAGAAATCACTCCATTCATGATTCACTCACGAACCATGATATGTCTAACACCTAAGTGTCTTGACTTACCATTGTAAATTTGGCTATATGCCTTAGCCAAAGTTGCAACACTATCGCAATGCATAGAAATAGGAGAGATTGGCTTTAGCCACAAAGGAATCTCATAAATAAGATTCCTTAACCTTTCTGCCTCCTTTCCTGCAGCAGCTAAAGCTACAAATTCACTTTTCATTGTCGAGTCAGTGATTTAAGTTTGCTTCTTAGAAGCCCATGAAATGGTACCTCCACCTAGCAAGAATACCCAACCAGTAGTAGAAGTATGATCTTCACTATTGGTTATCAAACTTGCATCAGAATATCCTTTAATAACCTAGGGAAATCCGACATACAAAAAACAATAATCCATTATCTTTTTCAAGTACCGAAATACTCTAATTATTTCTTCCCAATGATGATTACTAGGATTACTAGTAAATCTGCTTAATCTTCCAATATCATAAGCAATATCTGGCCTTGTGCTTGTCATAGCATACATCAAGCATCCAATACCCCTTGAATATTCAAGTTGATTCACAGGTTAACCCATATGGGGCAACAGTTTCAAACCTGCTTCCATGGGAGTACTAACCGGACCACAATCTTCACAATTAAACTTCTTGAGAATTTTCTCAATGTAGCGAGATTGTGTAATCACAAGACCTTTGTTGTCTCGCTTGATTCTTATTCCAAGAATCACATTCGCCTCACCCATATCCTTCATAGAGAGATTTGAGGACAAAAACTCTTTAGTTTTATCTATTTGATTTTAGTCAGTTCCAAAAATCAACATGTCATTAACATACAAGCAAATGATGACTCCTTTACTAGTTTCATCAAATTTGCAGTATACACATTTGTTTGATTGATTCAACACAAATCCATTTGACAAAATAACCTCATCAAACTTATGATGCCACTGTTTAGGTGCTTGCTTAAGTCCATACAACGATTTAATTAACTTACACATTTTATGCTCATTACCTGGCATAACAAATCCTTTTGTTTGCTTCATATATATTTCCTCCTCCAAATCATCATTCAAAAACGCTATTTTCACTTCCATATGATGATCACTAGATTGCGTGTAGCTGCTAAAGCTATCAGCAATTTAATAGTGGATATACGAGCAACTGTTGCATATGTATCAAAATAATCGATCCCTTCTTTTGTCTAATGCATTGGAACACCAATCGAGCCTTAAATTTATCGATTGTTCCATGAACTTTTATCTTCCTTTTGAAGATCTATTTGCACCCTAAAGGTTTACAACTAGGTGACAGATCTGATAAGACCCATGTATTATTTTCCATTATGGATCCTATTTCATCATCAACAGCTTCTTTCTAGAAAGCAACATCTCGGGATTTCATATCTTCATAAAAAGTCTTTGGATCCTCTTCTATACTATAACAGTAAGAATATTGAGTTCCAATTTCATCTCTTGATCCCTTAACTAAAAATAAGTAAAAATTAGAGCCATATTATTTAGCTACCCGAGCTATTTAACTTCTCTGGGGTTCAGGGGTATCATTTGGAGGTTCACTTCGTAAATCTCCAACCTGAGTTCCATTAGGAGCTAGATGGTCTGTCCTTTGGTCTAGGTATTGAAGAGAAACGGTTCTCATCAAATATTGCATCTCTTGATTCTATAACCGAATTAACAAATATATAATCATTAGGTTGAATGAGATAAAACCTATATGCTTTGGAATACTCAACATATCTAATAAAGATGCAATCAATACACTTTTCACCCAAGTTTTTCTTTTTGGGTTTCGGAAGTCTTACGACTGCCCGACTGCCCCAACTCGCAAATAAGACAAGTTAGGCCGTTTCTTATACCAAATTTCATACGGGGTGATCTTGTTGTTTTTGTTTGGAATCCTGTTCAACAAATAACAAGCCGTTAACATGGCCTACCCCCAAAATCCCTCTCTCAAACCCGAGTAAGATAACATGGAGTTGACCATTTCCTTTAAAGCTCCATTTTTCCTTTCGGACACACCATCACCTCTATCTGTGTGTAAAATTTTTAATTAAACTATTTTGTTGTAACTCTACCTCATTTTTATAGATTTTAAATTTATCTAAGTCTTAATCTTTAGCATGCAATAGATAAACATAACAAAATCTAGAGGCATAATATATATATGTAACAATATATATCTTGTTTCCTATTGATGGGGTTGCATGGAAATCGTATAGATCACTATGTATAAATTCTATCAATTCAGAATTCCTTTTTATATGTCTAAAAGGTTGTCTAGTGATCTTTGTTAACATGCAAGTGTTACATTTTCCAAGTTCATGTCAAAGGAATGTATTAGACTATCTTTAGACATATCATGCAAGCGTCTATAATGAACGTGTCCTAGACGTGCTTTCCATAATTTTGAATCAACAATATGGGAATAAGCCATATAAACAGAATTAATGCTACTAGGAACTTTAATAAGATTTAACATTAACATGCCATTATTATAATATCTTAAACCAATAAATCCCCATGTCTTGATAAGATATACTTATCAGATTCATAGACCTATTTGTAGCCACACTTATTTAACAAAGGGTCGGACATTAGGTTCTTCCTAAGCCCCAGTACATACACAACATTAAACAAAGTAATTGTTCTTCCATAACTCAATTATATTACAACATTTCCACGTCCAAGTATTGTTTTGGTTGACTCGTCGCCCATATGAAGAACGAATCCATCATCTACTGGGTGAAAGGTATCAAGCCAACAACGATCCTTACATGCACGACAAGTTGCACTCGAGTCAATCCACCAATCGATTTCATCATCCTATACATAACATATTTTAGAAATATGTGATACATAATTATGAACAGGAATTATAACATGATCAAAATTTTCATGATCAATAATCAGACCTTCTTGTGGGTTTGGGTCCTTAGACCCTTGTCCCGATCCATAACCGCTTGAACCATTGTTCCCCTTACCCCGAAAATCCCTCTTAAAATGACTATGTTTGCCACAATTCCAACAAGCCCCTTTTGGCTTTTTGTTGTTGGAATCGTTCTTATTATCATTGAACTTCCTTTTGTTTCCCTTGGATTTTTTGTTGTTTTTCTTGTTCTTAACATCTTCAACCATATTTATAGAAGATGATCCAGCAATTTCCTTGCCCTTGCCTTTGCCACTGTCTTCCATCCTAAGAATTCCTCTTAATGGAAGTGGCTGCCAAGTTGTACAAGAGACAACTCTTCTTTGTTGTGTTTTAACATGTGTTTGAAATCCTTCCATGATGGTGGAAGTTTGTCTATGATACTAGACACCGAGATAGACTCATCCATGTGCAAACCACGTTGGGTGTATTGTCCCAGAATTCGAAGGAGTTCGTGATATTGTTCCATTAAAGACCTTGAATCAACCGTTCTGTAATTGTTAAAATTACTAACAAGAAACTTCTTACTAGAAGAATCTTCAGCCATGTATTTTGACTCAAGTTGATTTTATAACTCCTTCGCCGATTCCACGTTTTGGTATACATCAAATAAAGCATCAGACGTAATGTTTAATATGTACCCACGACATATGTAATCATCATTCTCCCACTTGCAGCGTCTCTTTGTCTGTTCCAGTGTCTCATCTTCAACAACTTCTAGCATAGGGGCACTTAGAACATACATAACCTTCAAAGTAGTGAGAAGGAAATGCATCTTCTTCTGCCAGCGCCTGAAATCACTGCCCTCAAACTTGTCTAACTTTCCAAACTTTGTCGTTATATCTTTCACTGAATCAACCATGATTAAAACCAGAAAAATACTTCAATCTTGGTTAGTTTCGTGGGTGGTAATAATCAACAATCCTGATATATTCTTTGAATCGTGTAGAGATCACTTTCAGATCGAAGTATTTCCACCCTATATGCCGAGGGTATCACGAAATCCTCAATTGGATAAGATAGAGAATAACACTTAGTATCTAAGGCATGAGAGATCTAAGCAGTACACAGAAAGTTATTATGTTTGTGGTTATTCTGGAAAAGATCAAAGTCTATGTTTATCAACACCAAACCAATTGTCAGTTACGAATTGGATATAAACGGCTTCAGGGAAAAAACACAACTGTTACCAAAAGTTGTGTATGTTGGGAAGGGTAAAAACCGGATTTTATGTAGCAAGGGGCTCTGCCCCTTGACCCCGCAAGAGGCGCGACCCCCTTAAACCCCCCATTTATTCGTGGCGGCATCAAGTTAGCTAGAAAGAGCGTGTACTCCGCACCCTCCTAACTCGTCTATAAGCAATACTTGATTAAGCCCTTGATCTCAAGTATATCACAATTACACAAAAATATATATGATGAGATTAAAATCACCAACATTAAGAAAGGATCATTGCAACATTCAAACATATGAAGAAGAGAGAGGTTGTAGCTAATTGCCTCATAACATGTGACTATTCCCCTAGCATGACAAGAACAACACCGAGAGTCAACTATTCCTCGTGACAAATGAAGGACTATAATGTCAACTAAAGCAAACAAGGTCGACTATCCCCTAAGTAAATACTCACCCTCAAGGATATCATCTTTATTAACCAACTAGTTTAGCTTAGTTGACCACCAAGGTTTCATTAAATAGTTTCCGTAGGGGAGGTTTCCTAAGGACATGGGTTCGATACCTGCCAACAGCCCGCTCAGGCGAAGCGGATAAGGAGTTTACATAACTAGGAGAAGTTCGAAGAAGACATTCTGCCACTTGGATGTCATTGCACGACTCGACCCATTAACCACTAACATTTTTCATTCTAAAAAAACATGTCATCTTTATCGTTACTTCCATATTTCTCTAAAGAGATTGTAGATTGGAAAACAACAATGTATGAACTATCCATAACATTTTTGAAAACATTCGCTCCTATTTATTATTTATATATGTTTGAAACATATTACTGTAGCGATTGACCAAGTCTATCATGTCTCTCATATCCTCATATTAGCTTACATGGTAAACTAACACAAATATGAAAGGTTGGCACAATGTTAGTGATACTTAGTGGCGGACATGAGCATTTATTTAGGGAGGATCGAATTATTTTATACATACTAAAATAAAAAATAGACACTAACTTTGAAGCGAAATGCATAATACTATACTACTCGTCACAAACCTTAGAGGTCTGGAGCTCTCTCCAATCTCCACTAAGATCCAACACTGGTGATAGTTACACATAATTCAGTAACAGACATATTGGAGATACCTCAAACACTCATAGTGTAGTTATAACATGTTAAAGTTGAGTATATTTATCATGAGGTGATTTGCACACACCTTAAATTGATTGGTACACTCAAAATTAGTGTGTCATGACACATATACCCTTATTATATAAACATAATTAGAAGTCATGTAGTGTTCACAAATCTCATGTGATTTTGTATGAAGTTATGTCTCCAAAATCAAATTTACATTGTTTGGTTTGTTCTATGCCAAGAGTTTGAACTAAGAAATGGATCACTTGAAATCATATATGATTCGTGCAGAATCATATATGATTCGTGCATAATCACATATGATTCGTGCAAAATCACATATGATTCGTGGAAAATCACATATGATTCGTGTAAAATCACTTATGATTCGTCAGAATCACATATGATTCGTGTAGAATCATATATGATTCGTGTAGAATCATATATGATTTATACTAAATCATACAAGATTCATATAGAATGCTACATGTTCACAAACTAGGAACTATGATTCTTTGTTTGAATGGCTTGTTGCGGAAACAAGTTACTTAACTAGGAAGTATGTTCTCAAGTGGATCGAATGATTACAATTGATGAGACTGCAATTATACATAGTCTCATCATCCAAATCGGGCTTAAAACGCTTAAAAATATCATAAAATACCCCAAAATATGCTTGTGTTTGTTCATTGTGTATTTTAGGTACGGATATCGTGAAATCAACAAAAGATCAAAGGAATCAAGCAAAAACGAACAGGAGAAACAAAGACGCACAAAGAACCGGACCTGAATCATGATTTTCCATTGAAGTCCTTAAAGTTTGAAGATTTGTCAAGATTGGTCCCTCAACTTTAGAAGATTTGTCACTTTTAACCCTTGCAAATATCAAAAATTGACTTTGGGTCCTTTAAGTTTCAAGAATATACCATATATGCCCTTGAAGAATGATGATATTGCATTAATAGTCCTTGAAACAAGTTTATAAAAGTTTTTGTGGCAAAAATGAAAGAAAACAAACTTGTACTACAAAGGAAATGGTGAAGTGGCTGAATAAACTTGGAATGACAAAAGTTTGAGAGTTTAAGGACTAAACTTGGCCAAACATAAACCTACTCCAACCATTCTCCACCTGCCATGTCACCCCTAGGGGTGGCAATTTCAGACCCGACACGAAACCCGACCTGAAACCGACACGAAAATTAACAGGTTCGGGTTGAATATATTGAATCTTAGGTCAGGTTTGGGTCGGCCTATCTGACCTATTTATTAAACAGGTTAGGTTTGGGTTGGAAAAAAATTAAGCAGGTCGACCCGACAACCCGTTTAAGAGTTTTTTCCTTATATTAAAAATGATTAATATTTTACCATACGTGTTTACTAGGTTGAACATACCGAACATAAACACATTTAACATGTTTAACACGTCTAATGTGCCTACTTTTGTATATAAAACTCGTTAAATGGATCAATATATAAACCTGTTTAACCTATTCAACCCATGTAACATATTTAACATCAACCCAAATATATATATATATGGGCTAAATGGGTTAGGTTTGGGTTATGTGTAAACGGGTTAGGGTTTACATAACTGACCCGATTATTTAAATAGGTTAGGTTTGGGTTGGGATTTTCTGACCCGTCAACCTGACAACCCAACCCGCTAACCCGAACCCGATACGAATTGCCACCCCTAGTCACCCCACTCACCCCCTACACCAACCAGAGCCCTCCACATCACCTTGGACGCCACATCACCCCACTAATAAACTAATCAGTTTTTAAACTGATAATTAAAGGTGGGAAACACCTTTCTTAAACACAAATACAGATCAAACTAACTAATCACCCTCCCTCTCATCACATAAACCCTAAATCCTAAAATCCACATATCAAAAGGGTAACTAAAATTACTTTCACAAATCACCTATTCACCCACCACCCAACAAACCCCTGCACCTAGAAAATGACCCCTTCACATTTTGTCCCCTCCCCTGCTACACCTCTCACGTGTCACTATACATGTTTGACCCCATTAACGGCTAAAACTGTTTTTCTTGTTCTCAAAGAAAGATTGGACGACCAAGATCAAGATTTCACAGCTCATCAGAACTGGCAATCACATGAAGGCACTTTTGACCAAGATGAATTTTTAAAATCAAGGGCATAGTTGAAAGTTTATATATTTAGCGTTTTAGCTTCTAATAATTTCTTAGCCTTGTATAAATACATGCCGTATGTGGCTGTATTCATTGTTCAAGTTTTATCATTGTAAACCTTTTTTAAGATTGAATATTTTAAGTACTTTTCAAAAGCCTTGCATTGATATACTGAGTTCCATTTTCTTTTTTTTCTAGTTAATCCATTTAAATTCTTGCAAAGTTTAGTGTAGGTTTATAAAACAAGAAATTGGATTCAAGGACACTTGGTCCAATTTCTTGGTTTTCTAAGCATTAGCTTATAGGAGCTTAAGTCTTTTGTTTTGCTGACAACAACACAAACACTTCAAGTTTGTATAAGCTGGTTGTTCAAAGTTTGTATTCAAGTTGGTTTCAAAAAGTTTGGTTTTAAAAGAAAAATGTTTATTCTTTTGTGACTTACTTTTTACAAAAGCTAGATTAATAAGCTGACTGACAATCAGCTTATTGACTGCTATTGTGAGCTGAACTTTTTCTTTTGTGGTTTTCTTGTTGTGTGTATAACAGGTTCCCACCTTCCCTCAATCTCTCATAACATCTTGTTGATAGCCTATAAGCTCCTCTTTTACGCTAACATGGAGATGGATTTTCAGCCATAGTGGGGCCTGGATGTGGGTCCCACAAGGTACAAACCTTGCTTGAACCCTTCTTGTTACTTGAATTTGATGCCTAATTGATTTGGTGTGAAAGTTGTTTAAAGTATAATGTAAGTTTCTGTTTATGCTTGTTAATGGTTTTGCCACATGTTTGAGTAAGATAGAATTAGAATTAAGTAGTATTGTTCAAAAAATCTTTGTTAATTTTTATCATCAGATTCATATGGGGGTGTTTGGTTTTATTGGTTTAATTACCTTGGGTGACACAAGTGTTTCTAAAATTGTTTTGAGCGTCCCTCTATTGGTTTGTTTTCTATAGTTTGTTTCTTGGTTTATCATAGATAACAAGATATAAGATTTTACTTGGTAAAATTTTAGTATAAAACAGTCAAAACCATCAGTAGGCCATTATAGCTTTGATTTTGATTTTTATAACTTGAAATCTTGTAATCTGGTAGTGTTAGTGTTAACCTAGGATTGCTAGTTTGTTAGATGTGATGTGGTAGTGTTTTGAGCAAGTTTTGTCTAGTCAAAATCCACCCTAGGTTCCAACTACATCACCAAATACGCCCAGACCTACCTATTTTACATCAATGACTGCATTAGGGTGATTTTGTGCTTATTGGTTGCTTAATTTGATTGCTTTTGTGTTTAGCTTGACCCCCTGCACTCTGAGTGTAGGGGTGCCATTGTTACCAAAATCCAACAACAAACAAGCTCTAAAAAGCCATAATACGATTTTCTTAAAAGCATCGGTGGGAACAAAGTTCACACTGCTAGTGTTATCTTTGCCACTACTTCACTAGCAGACAAAGAAAAGTGACTTGTCACTTTTTTGCCTTTAGTGATAAATTTTCATCTTTTTATTGTTTTTTCATTTTTCCCATGTTGGTTTATTTAATTTAAGATTTTTTAGAAAGTTTATTTTTATTTTTAGAATTAATTTTGATTTTAATTAGTTTTTAATATTCTGTTTTTTGTCTTTAAGTGAAAAAAATTTGAGTTTTTCAGTTTTTAAATTTTTCCTAGTTTCAATAAGTTATTTTAATATGTTCAAAAAATTAATTTCATTTTTCACTTTCTTTTATTAATTTCTAGAATATTTTAAGTTTTAAAATAGGTTTTTATTTAAACTTTTTTTGTCTTATTAGGCTTAAAAGTACTTTTTTCAAACTTTTTCATTTTTCCCAGTATTAGTTAAGTGTTTTAGGATTTTTCAAAAAGTAAAATAATTTTTTCCATTAATTTTTTTTATTATTTTAGTTTAAAAAGTGTTTTTAGCCTTTAAAAATTAGAAAAATAGTTTTAAAAATTTAGGAAAAATACTTTTTAGTGTTTAATTAATATAAGTAAGATTTTAGTTTGATAAAAAAATATTTTGAGCTTTTTGTTAATTATATTTAATTTTATGACTTTAATTAGCATTTAAAATTAAATATTTAATTACTAAAATGTTTAAAATTTATTTATTGAATTTTTATTCTTACTTATATTATTTTAGACTTAGTTTTAATTTTTAAATAATTTTTAGCTTTAATTTTTAATTTTGTCGCGTTTTACGTCTTTTCGTATACGTGTTTATGTTTATCGTCGTAGTGTAATCATAGTGTAACTCATCTTTTAATTTTTTCTTCTCAAACCCAAAAAAAGACACTAATCCAAACATTGTTTTATATACTTGTTTTTCGTAAAACTTGTATAAAATACATATATCAATTTTGGCGCCGCTGCCGGGGAGGTTTTTTAGTGCCATTATAAATATCGTGTTTGTGTGAGTAGTGCGTTTTTTATTTTTATTTTTGGAAAGCGTATATAACGTACATACTCAATTTTGTTATTGTAAATATCCAAATAAATCGTGTTTAGTTTTCCTAAATTAAACACACAACAATCTTTTTACTATATTGTAGATATATTCGTTTTCGTTTTTCTTGTGAATATTATTAATATATTGTATACGTATCACAATAAATGTACAATATCTCCAAAAGAGTGAAAACGCAACCTTAATTGGGATTTCATCACTCAATTATTGTATTCGAATCCAAAGCAAAAATCAAAACGCAAAATAGATTAATACTTTCGTGCGGCTTAATTTTGATTAACACAAACTATAAGGTGGGTATTAGGCGGTTGTATTTCACGACCTAAGGAAAAAAGGCTCTTAAGTGCTTAGCGCCGCATCGTTTCCCCCGCTTGCTTGTGCATGTTTTGAGAAAAAGGGCTAATCGAGGGTTTGCCAGCCGAAGTATTATCTATGTATATATATTTGCTTGTTTTCAAGATTAAACCCTCTTGAACGTTTTGCTGTTCCACCAACGTTCTAAAGTCATCGAAGGCGTTCACTCAACGTGATCGTTTTCATTCCTTGAGGCTCCTTTAATCGAGAAATTGATTCGAGGAGAGACTTGTAGATTTGAGTCTACGTAATACATCAAAAATCCAAAAAAATAAATTAAAAAACCATCAAAAACCAAAAAAATTGTAAAAGCAAAAAACCCCAAAAAGAATCTTCTTTGCAATCCCCCATTCTCTACGTTAGTGCATGCGCACTCGATCGAAGGATTATTCTAATTCTAGCGACGCTTCGAGTCGACGCAATCGAAATCGACGACGTAGACGAGAATTAGAAACCGACGTTCCTAATATCGTTGTCGAAACCGAAGATAAGATGGCCGACAATCGTTTGATGATGGAATTGCTCCAAGCGCCCACCGAGGGTTATGGAGATGCGGCTGTAATTCCCGCTATCGAAGCGGAGAATTTTGAGATTAAGAGCGGAATGCTTTCGTTGATACAAGCTATGAAGTTTCCAGGTCGTGAGGCGGATAATCCACACGATCACATTCGGAATTTTGATCGTCTTTTGGCCACGAGCAAGTTTAAGAACGTCGACACCGATGGAATCAATCTTATGCTTTTTCCGTACTCGCTCGATGGTGCCGCCAAGGATTGGTACGAGAAAGAGCCACCTAATTCCATAATTACGTGAAAGGATCTCGTTTCCAAATTCGTTAATCATTTTTTCCACCGTCTAAGACGATATTTTTCAAAAACGAGATTATGGAGATTTGAGAAAAAATCGAATGAATCATTTAGAGACGCGTGGGATCGTTTTAAGGAATTTCTTAGGCAATATCCTCACCATAAATTTTCCGTGTTACACCAAATCAACACGTTTTATAACGGTCTTAGTATTCAAGAACAAGATTCGTTGAATTCCGCCGCCGATGGCAACTTTTTGTGTAAAAATCCGAAAGACGCTTTAATGATTATCAGAATAGATCCAAGGTTTAACAACTCCGTAACAAACCGAGTGTTGCCAATGTCGCCAATGTTAGTAATTCTAATCGCTACATTGAGAGAGTTGATGCGAAAGTCGATAAGTTGACGAATGTGTTTACGTCTTTTCTCATTGAGATGCAAAAGAAAGACGCTCCCGCTACGGTGAAAGCGGTTGAGACTTAGTGTACGTTGTGTGGTGGACCTCATAATTAATACGAGTGTGCGGCTACGGATGGCCAAACGTCGAGTGTTAACGCGTTAAATGGAAACAATAATTTTTAAAATCAAAATAACGCGGGTCCATCACAAGGAAATTATCAAGGCAATAATTTTAATCAAAACGGTAACAATTTTCAAGGAAATAATCAACAAGGAAATTTTTTCGAATCAAGGAGGTTATAATCAAGGTCGGAATTTAAGTTGGCAAAATCGAGATAACAACAACAACCAAAACTCGAATTTTTCAAACAACGCTAATCAAGGAAACAATTTTTCGAGTGGTAATCAAGGAAATTATCAAAGAAATAATTAAAACCAAGGGAACTTTAATGCTAATCCAAATAGTTCGTCAAATGATTTTCAAGAATATATGAAAACGAATGAGGATAATATGAGACGATTAGAGGGACAAATTAGTACTTTGAAAAACGACTTTTCCAACACGTTGAAAAATCAAAAAACAAAGATTGAGCAAGGACAAATTGACATTAAAAAGATGTTTTCGGCCATTCTGAACAAGGCCTCAGGTGCGTCATCGAGTTCGTTACCTAGTGACACCGTTGCAAATCTGAAGGAACATGTTAAAGCCGCCTCGTCTTTCAGAAAAGTCGTGTGATTACCCCATACCTTGATGGATTTAGAGTTGTTCCTTCTTCTCAACCCTGGACTTCTAAGACGCCTTCATGTTCTAAAGTCGATGGGATGAACGTGGCGACCAAGGAAAAGAGTTCACACCCTCGTGTACCTCGAATTCCATCCACGGTTCGAAAAGAGAGCTTTATCGACCTTACCTAAATAAACCTTGAAGAAACTTGTTCTTCGATCCTTCTTAAAAAAAACCCAAAAGGCATATGCCGAGAAAGGAAGATGATCCGGGCCAATTTCTACTACCTTGTGATTTTTCTGAGATTGAGGGATGTTTAGCCCTTGCCGATTTAGGTGCTAGCATTAATCTCATTCCTCATTCTCTTTGGATATTGATGAGATTTCCTATACTTACCCCCACAAACATGACTATCGAGCTAGCAAATTGTACACCACTTAAGCTAATTGAAATAGCCAAGCATGTTTATGCTAGGATTGGAAAGTTTGTTTTTTAACGGACATCGTCATTTCCGATTACGAGTGTGACCCTAAATGTCCCATTATTTTAGGTCGACCCTTTTTATTGACGGCTCGAGCCGTAATCGATGTTCACGGTGGGAAATTAACTATGAAATATGGGATGGAGAAAATGGACTTTTTTCACGAGTAGATCCCAAATTTCAAATGATCATGATAAAACTGAGGTTTCAAATTCTAATGATTTCGAAATGTTAACTTTAGCGGAAAATATGAGGCTTAATGCATGTTTTGAAAGAATTAATGAACGGTTTTAAAGATGACGACTTTAATGATAAAGACTACGTTTACTTAATTCAAAAGGGTATTCGTAAATTTATGGATGAAAAATAATTGTGGGATCTATTCGGTGAACAAAGTGAACAACCAATTCCGAAGGGTGACGTTAGTGCCATCACGACAATGACCTAAATGGACTCGTCTTCACCACCTTCGAAGGACCACGTCTTTGAGGCTTCAACTTCTAATTCTATTGAAGTGCCTCCATTTCCTAGCCCAACACCCGTTGAGGCTAAAGGTGTCATCGACATCGATCCACTCATCATTGAAAAGTCATCTAAGCATAGTCATTCGACTTGTAAGACCATGGTTGTGAGTGCTCACATTGACTCTTTCTTTGATGATGACGATGGCGATTTTGCCGAGATTGATCGCGTGCTTCAAAATCCTAATGCCATTTTTAAGGATTCTCTTAAAAAGACCTCTTTACATGGGAAGTACGATGATTATGAGTTTGATCCTGGGATAGAGGAAATTATCGAACAAGAGCTAGCTCTTTTTCCTCCACTTCCACCTACAAGTGAGGTAGATTTTTCCAAAATCGAGGAAGAACTTGATGAGTTGGAACGTCTTATTTTAGATGACGAACCAACTCACGTGACCCAAAATCCCCTTCTCGAGGAGTTACCTAATCAACACTTCTCAAATGAGAATGACGTTTACCACATTCGTGAGGATCTAACTTATCAACGATCCCTACTAAAGAATGATGGTTTTGTGCTTGATAGTGATCTCTTCGAATGAGTTTCTAAAATCCTCAATGAGGGGAATGAAAAACCTTTGTTTGAAAAACCCATATATGATGAAGAAATCAATGAGATTCACGATCATGAGGATGACGAATATGTTGACCCCGAGGGGGCGGTGTTCTTTGTTGACAAACGTTTTGAGAACTTATACATACCACCACCCACTAACTGTGACTTAAATGTGAGGATTTCGAGTGTAACTAATATTGAATTAGAAACGCCAAATATTTTCGACATAATTCAATCGGGTTTTCATAAAGAGTTTTTGAACGATGAAAAAGGAAAATATTTTAAAATTGGTTTAAAAGATTTTTCTACAAGTTTAACTCCGTCATCACTGCGTTTTATGAGTGCTACCACCTCGTCTACTCCTTTTGATGAGTGTGAGTGTGGATTTAGTATGGGGGAAGCCCCTTATATTCCCTCACATTTATCCACCGAGGGAGAGATATTCGATCCCGGAATTGCTTGTAAAGGGAAATCTCGGTCTTCTACTGATGCAATAAATGGAAAATACTTTCGTTTGCTTGGTGTAAGTCTACCTCGAGTAGCTCATTGTGTTTCCCCACCCATTGTCCCACCCTTCTATTTCTTTTCATCTATTTTCTTCTACCCCTTTGGGGTTTTAGCACGTGTTGAAGTGGCGTTGGTTCGTTTATCCCATGAAAACGAGGACGCCATCTTTGATCCCGGTATTTTTCATCATCAAAGGACTTAGTCCTTAATACTGGTTGCTTTTGGGAAATGTTTATCATGTAAGCACCACCAATATAGACCATACCATGATAATCCCTAAATGATCACATTTATGGGTATTCGAGTCGAGCTTTTGACTTAGTTATCAAAATCAAGGTGCGTCGTGGGGGATTCTCATGCTTATCCTTGTAAATATTATTGCTTTCTAATTAGTTTAATGCGGGGACTTGTGCTCTTCCAACCTTTTTTCCGTGGTTGTTTGTGATTGCGATTTACTAGGTTCATCGTCATCATTGAAGCCTCTCGTGTTCGTTTTACGGATCAGTCGATCTTCGGTCGTTGCCTTTGGAGATTCCGATATCCGATGATATCCTTTTATGTTCTAACGTTTATCTTATTAGCATAATTCATAAACGGCTTTTAGGTTATTCGTTTTACCCTTTCCATGCTCGAGATTAAGCATTCGACTTTCGTCTCTAGTACGGGGGTGTCTCACCTGTAGACTCGAAACATTGAGGACAATGTTTAGTTTTAGTATGGGGGTGAGTAGATACTTCACCTTGCTTACGTCATCACGCAATCCAATTTTCATCTTTGTGTTATCGTTTTATGCAAAATAAGGCTAAAAATGACCAAATTTTAATGTTTTCTTATTTCTCACGAGTGTTTAAGACACGAATGTAGATTTTACGATGATGAAGAGTAATTTTTGACTCGACCGTGCGTCTTGAGCACTTAGCTTCGATTCCTTAACTTTAATTAGGCTAAGTTTCTTAAATGAGGACGAGAAATGATAGAGCTAATTATAAGTTACGTAATCTTTCATGATCTCATGTGTGGTAGTTATTAGCTTTTTCTCCCCACGCTTTTGTCTAAATAAAAGCAATAAGTAAGGTCGTACGATCTAAAAGATTACTTAGATTCTAGCCAAAGATCGTTTAAAAGTTGCTCGTGTTCAAACAGAGTTTATAGCCAAGGCATAACTTATTGAAGCGGGATGCAAAGATTGGAAAAGTTACAAAAAGGCCCTAACAAGGCATAAGGACTCCATTTTGTTACTAAAGATCCTATATGATGTGAAGTATCATTATTCCAAAATCAATATGAAGGATCAAGACACACGACGAAAAGCAATATACTCCCCTAAAGATCATGGAGAAGTCTATCCAAAAACACCCTAACAAGGTATGAGGATAAATATATACAAGTCCGAAAAGGAGGCGGATCGTTGTATATCACAATCCCAAATAAATATTGAAGAAAAATGATGAAGTCGTGGTCCAAGTTTGAAGAATCTCTCAAAAACTTCAAGTGAAGAAACTTCATATATGAAGAGAATACCATTATTTCAAGAACGTCTTCCAAGATTCGAAGTATGAAGTACTTGCCAAATATCGGTCCGAGAAAGTTCTCAAATCGTGAAACGAGTTATGCCAAGATATGAACTTAAGAAGATTACGAGAAGCCGTTTTAAAATATCGTGTCCTTTAGCTAACTATTAATTAAATCATTCTACTTATTTTCGGCCTTAATAAAGTATCAAAATAAGTCAATGATGTATCCTCGTGATCATTAAGACAAAAATAAAATATAAGAGATACACCTTAGGAATAAAGGAGTCTAAGTACGTAATTAACACTCATGAGTAATGATTGTTTTACTAACTTATAATGACAATGATCTCGTTACACTCTTAGAATGGAATTGGGTGAAAATCATGGATGACAAACTTATCTCTATGAGGCATTCACGTGTTATTGTTCTATAATCCTAAACGTCCCATTTTGCGATGAAAACAATACATTATGTCTAAAACACATGTAGTAGTTTATTTAAATTTACGTTTTCAATAAATGTCACATAAAAATGAATTTTGGAAGTGCTACAATATTTAATTCTAGCATTGCGTGAGGACACGGCAATGGTTTAGTATGGGGGAGTGATGAGACTGCAATTATACATAGTCTCATCGTCCAAATCGGGCTTTAAACGCTTAAAAATATCATAAAATATCCCAAAATATGCTTGTGTTTGTTCATTGTGTATTTTAAGTACGAATATCGTGAAATCAACAAAATATCAAAGGAATCAAGCAAAAACGAACACGGGAAACGAAGCCGCACAAAGAACCGGACCCGAATCATGATTTTCCATTGAAGTCCAAGTTTGAAAATTTGTCAAGATTGGTCACTCAACTTTGGAAGACTTGTCACTTTTAACCCTTACAAATCTCAAAAATTGCCTTTGGGTCCTTTAAGTTTCAAGAATATAACATATATGCCCTTGAAGAATGATGATATTGCATTAATAGTCCTTGAAACAAGTTTATAAAAGTTTTGGTGGCAAAAATGAAAGAAAACAAACTTGTACTACAAAGGAAATGGTGAAGTGGCTGAATAAACTTGTAATGACAAAAGTTTGAGAGTTAAAGGACTAATCTTGGACAGACATAAACCTACTCCAACCAATCTCCACCTGCCATGTCACCCCACTCACACCCTACACCAACTAGAGCCCTCCATATCACCTTGGACGCCACATCACCCCACTAATAAACTAATTAGTTTTGAAACTAATAATTAAATGTGGGAAACACCTTTCTTAAACACTAATCCAGATTAAACTAACTATTCGCCATCCCTGTCATAACATAAACCGTAAATCCTAAAATCCACAAATCAAAGGGGTAACTAAAATTATTTTTACAAATCACCTATTCACCCACCACCGAACAAAACCTTGCACCTAGAAAATGACCCGTTCACCTTTTGTCCCCTCCCCTGCTACACCTCTCACGTGTCACTATACATGTTTGACCCCATCAACGGCTAAAACTATATTTCTTGTTCCCTAAGAAAGATTCGACGACCAAGATCAAGATTTCACAGCTCATCACAACTGGCAATCACATAAAGGAACTTTTGACCAAGATGAATTCTCAAAATCAAGGGCATATTTGGAAGTTTATGTATTTAGGGTTTCAGCTTCTAGTAATTTCTTAGCCTTGTATAAATACATGCCATATGTGGTTGTATTCATTGTTCCAGATTTATCATTGTAAACATTTTTTAAGATTGAATATTTAAAGTAATTTTCAAAACCCTTGCATTGATATACTGAGTTCCATTTTCTTTTTGTTCTAGTTAATCCATTTAAATTCTTGCAAAGTTTAGTGTAGGTTTATAAAACCATAAATTGGATTCAAGGACACTTGGTCCAATTTCTTGGTTTTCTAAGCATTAGCTTATAGGAGCTTAAGTATTTTGTTTTGCTGAAAACAAAACAAACACTTCAAGTCTGGTTGCTCAAAGTTGGTTTTCAAGTTGGTTTCAAAAAGTTTGATTTTAAAAGAAATCTGTTTATTCTTTTGTGACTTACTGTTTACAAAAGCTAGTTTAATAAGCTGACTGATAATCAGCTTATTGACTGCTATTGTGAGCTTGAACCTTTTCTTTTGTGGTTTTCTTGTTGTGTGTATAACAGGTTCCCATTTCAAGATATTAGGGGGTGTTTGGACTGTTTTAGTCCCACATTCTCTCATTCTCTCATAACAGCTTGTTCATAGCCCATAAACTCCTCTATTAAGCTAACATGGACATGGCTTTTCAGCCATAGTGGGGCCCGGATGTGTTCCCACAAGGTACAAACCTGGCTTGAACCCTTCTTATTACTTGAATTTGAAGCTTAATTAATTTGGTGTGAAAGTTGTTTAAAGTATAGTGTAAGTTTCTGTTTATGCTTGTTAATGGTTTTGACACATGTTTGAGTAAGATATAATCAGAATTAAGTAGGATTGTTCAAAAAACCTTTGTTAATTTTCATCATCAGATTCATTAGGGGGTGTTTGGTTTTACTGGTTTAAGTACCTTGGGTGACACAAGTGTTTCAAAAATTGGTTTGAGCATCCCTCTATTGGGCTGTTTTCTCTAGTTTGTTTCTTGGTTTATGATAGATAACAAGATTTAAGATTTTTCTTGGTAATATTTTAGTATAAAATAGTCAAAACCATTATAGCTTTGATTTTGATTTTTATAACTTAAAATCTGGTAGTGTTAGTGTTAGCCTAGGATTGCTAGTTTGTTAGATGGGATGTGGTAGTGTTTTGAGCAAGTTTTGTCTAGTCAAAATTCACCTTATGTGCCAACTACATCAGCAAATACGCCCATACCTACCTATTTTACATCAGTGACTGCATTAGGGTGATTTTCTTCTTAATGGTTGCTTAATTTGATTGCATTTGTGTTTATCTTGACTCCCTACACTCCACTAAGTGTAGGGGTGTCATTATTACCAAAATCCAACAATAAACAAGCTCTAAAAAGCCATAATACGATTTTCTGAAAAGCATCAATGGGAACAAAGTTCCCACTACTAGTGTTATCTTTGCCACTGCTTCACTAGCAAACAAAGAAAAGTGACTTGTCACTTTCAGTTTGTTACTTTTTTTGTCTTTAGTGATAAATTTTCATCTTTATAATGTTTTTTCATTTTTCCCATGTTGGTTTATTGAATTTAAGATTTTTCAGAAAGTTTATTTTAATTTTTCTGATTATTTGTTATTTTTAGAATAAATTTAGATTTTAATTAGTTTTTAATATTCTATTTTTTGTCTTTTAGTAAAAAAGTGTAGTTTTTCAGTTTTTAAAATTTTCCTCATTTCAGTAAGTTATTTTAAGATTTTCCAAAAATTAATTTCATTTCACTTTCTATTATTAATTTCTAGAATTATTTTATGTTTTAATTTGGTTTTTATTTAAACTGTTTTTTTCTTATTAGGCTTAAAAGTACCTTTTTCAAACTTTTTCACTTTTCCAAGTATTAGTTAAGTGTTTTAGGATTTTTCAAAAACTAAAATTAATTTTCCCATTATTTTATTATTTTTTGATTATTTTAGTTTAGAAAGTGTTTTTAGCCTTTAAAAATTAGAAAAATAGTTTTAAAAATTTAGGAAAAATACATTTTAGTGTTTAATTAATATAAGTAAGATTTTAGTTTGATAAAATAATATTTTGAGCTTTTTTGTTAATTATATTTAGTTTTAGGGCTTTAATTAGCATTTAAAATTGAATATTTAATTAATAAAAGGTTTTAAAATTTATTTATTGAATTTTTATTTTTATTTATAATATTTTAGACTTAATGTTAATTTTTAAATAATTTTAAGCTTTAATTTTTAATTTCGTCGCGTTTTACGTCTTTTCGTATACATTTTTACGTTTATCGTCGTAGTGTAATCGTAGTGTAACTCGTCTTTTAATTTTCTCTTCTCAAACCCAAAACTACACTAATACAATTTTTTTTTATATAATTGGCACATAATTTACACACCTCCGCCGAGAACGAACTTGGAATTATCATCTTTACGGTTTTCCTAAACCGTATCGATTGATACTTTCCGCTTTATACTTGTTTTTCCTAAAACTTGTATAAAATACATACATCAACAATCAAAACCTCAAAGCTCAAATCACATCCATAAAATTTAAGAGGTAAAGAAAAAAGATGACACAATTTCATGTTATTCATAATGTAAATAATCAATGAAAAATATGTATCAATAACATCTTGAATACAACAATCTACCACTAGTTTTAGCACCCATAATTGCCTCCATAGACGAGGTTTTTATAGTCTCAAACAGCAAGCCCATGACCAGGTGGGTAACTAGGAGCCTGACCAAGAGAAGGGTTATAGCCTTGGTTTAAAGGAGGTGGAGCAGCTTAGTTCTAGGTGGCCATCCTTTTTTGCATCTAAAAATCATATGTGATTTAGCTCCGAGTAGCTAAAAAACTTATTTGCATATGGATCAACAAGACCTTCATCCATAACAAGCAATCAAAAGATTTCCAGCATCCACAAGTGGAACAACCAACAAACTGGCTTCTTTAACGTATTATCTCCCATATCATGCATGAATCGTGTGTTTTTTGTAAATCAGTTTTAGGGTTTCAATTTAGTTCAATTCATGATGACTGATTAACGACTAAACGTTTGTTATGATCGATTAACATCTAGCAGTCTGTTATGATCGATTAACGATATGTTATTTGTCTTGTTTTGATGCTGATTTATGGGGTTCCAATCGTGGTAGAAGATGGGTCGGTCAGAAGAGGTGTGTGTATTTTGAAGGGAAGATGAAGTCTGTATAGAATAGGTAGGAGTTGTCATTTAATCTCAAAATTCGGATGAAAATAGAATGGATGGAAGGGATTGAATCATTTAGTCTATGTGATGTAGAGGGTCTATGGGGATCTTATCTCACTCTCGTACTTGTAGTTAATAGAGTTCATTACTTACAAGTTACAACACTTTTTTAACCCATCTAATTTCCTCATAAGCCCAACCCACTCAAAATTATAACTTTTGCACATATTTGATTAATTTATTAGTTTTATCAAATGATAGTGTAATAATATAAAATAGTCGAGATCTATAACTTGTTTCGAGTATTTTTTATATTTTCTTTCCCATCATAAATTAAAATTTAACCTATTTAAAAATTTAATTATTTATATTTTCTAAGATATGGTTTAGAATTATTAAATGTGAGATTCTGAACTCATAATACATGATCAATAGTGTATTAGTTTAGTTTCACTTACCATCGTTTATTCGTTAAATTGAACTGATCACAGTAACCAAAATATAATCGTTCAAAAGAAACTAAAATATATACGAATTTAACATTGTACACTTTACAAAATATGGTGAGGCGTCTTCTTAGTTTTATTAAATTTTGTATCAAAAAAAATTCAAGCTGAAATAGTTGGATCTGAATGACGAATACGGTTTCTTCGACACAAATTTAACAAGCCATATCAAGCGTCAGTTCGGATACAAGCGAACAAAACAACTGCGCATAACTTGAATGTTGGACAACTCAACAAGAAAACTATAGATCACCCATTGATCGACGACTTCAATTATGGGAAAGTTAATCTTTAATATTGTACCAAGTGCATTGAAAGTTTCACTCACTCCAACAATGATGCAAGTATGTGATTTGTTTCTCCTTATATGTAGAGGTTTCGGGTGGAACCCATACCTTTAGTGACACATGATGAGTTGTGACTAAATAACACTCAATGTTCATTACAATAATTTTTAAAGGTCTGAGCCAAGGTGATGAGGTTGGGTTGGAAATTTGAGGCGTTTGAGGATTTGTCAAATTATTGCTCCGATGAACCTTGATGAGTTTAAGGCTTTCTTCGTCTAAAGATAGATTTTGGAAATTAGATTTCCTCATAAACATATCTTCCGTTGGAGTTCAGCTAAGCCAAGGTTCTTAACAAGGGTATTATTTCTTAACCATGAGTTAATTAAAGTTTAACGATTTTTGTGGAAGACTCTTCATAAAACCAATGATGTTGATTCCATGAGTAACAACATTATTTTTAGTGAAAATGATCGCAGAGGCCATATTGGCTTTCATGTGTCTAGAGAAGTCAACATTTTATCTACATTACCAAAATAGTCACCATAGTCGTGAACTAGAATTCCAGATTATCTTTTGGCCACGTGTCAAGCTATAAACCAATTTTTCTTTTTTTTTAAAACTATCTTCTGGAATGGTATTTCACGATCATACCAAATCTTGGTCCATCTCCTCCTTTGTCAGATTTAATTTTCTTTTAATGTCATTTTAACGAATTTAAACACAAAAAAATGATAAAAGATGATCTTGATTAGGAATTCACGATCATAGTAGTATGGGTCCCATCTCCCACTCCGCTTTTGTCAGTTTTGGTATATAATTCTTGGGATCCATCATAATTTAATGGTGGCTCAATTTGTGTATAAAACCCTTTAAATACAATATTTTGACACTTTAAAACTTATTAATCTTTTATTTTTTTATAAACAAATTTTAAGAAGTTGAAAATACCACTTTCAAGATAACACAATTCGGTATCACAAACAAAATTTAATTGCTTTAACTAACCGTGCACAAAGATTGTCATTCCTCGTTTCATACATGTACAAGAAAACCTTACAAATTTTTTTCTAATTTCTCAACAAACATGAGTGCCAGACTTTAACACTTCATATATTATTCGTCATAAATCTATGTTTCACAAATTTATCTATTTTTCAAAAGCACTTAAAAAACAACTCAAATTGCAAAAGAAGAAAATTTATAAAAGAATCGTAGCCACAAACTAACCCCGCACAAATGGTTGTTAATCACTATTAAATTCTTTTTTCAAACCCTTTAACCCTTAACTTGGAAAGCGATAAAGGGTTAATCTATGCAAACATGCATCACATGCACACTACCATGACTCGAAAGGCTAAAATATAAAAAAAATAAAAATTACTATGATCGTGAATTTCTAATCAAGATCATATATTTTTTTAAAATTCATTAAAATGACATTAAAACAAAACCAAATCTGAGAAAGCAGTAGGTGGGCCCAAGGTTTGATAATGATCGTGAAAATGGTGATTATTTTGATGATGTAGATAAAAAATTTTGCTTCTGCTAGCCACATGAAGGCCCATACGACCTCTACGGTAATTTTCGCTTACTTTTAAGTTCATTCATGAGGGTTTGTATCTCGTATACCTCTAAGAGACTTTTACGATCCTTAGATATGAAAGTATTTTATTCAGGTCCATGGCCCTGTTTCCTTGATATCCGAGGCACTTTTAAAGTTGTAAATCAAGTCAGCCCATACTTGTTTAGTACTAGGTCACCCAATGAACCATTTCGTTAGATCATCTAGCATACATGATATAATCATGCTTTCATTGTTTAGTCCTAACTAACCTCACTTCTCTCTCCAATAGAGACCATTAAGCCTCAATTTTGTAAGGACTTGTTATGGTCTTGGGCTTGTGTTTACCTTCATTAAGGAATATAACTTATTAAAACAAGTGTAGAAACTCTATTAACAGATTTGCTACAATATAGAAGATATAAAATGAGTTTAGGTCAGTAGAAAAAGTGAGAAATATAACTTTAACAAGGATTGAACCGTAGATCATTTGAAACACTAATCCGGCTAGGTCTTCTTCCGAATTTCAGTTCAAACCAATGTTAAACCTTAAACCAAGGACCCAAACTTCCTAATTACCATGTGTATATCCTAATTACATCATAATCCATCACTAATCATCTTCATAAAACCTTAATCCTAAGAATTACAAAGTTACAAAGTTACAAGCGCAAGATTTTGGTTCGCCTAAGTTTTTCCCTTTAAAACACATTCAGTTTCAAATACAAAACAAGATATTTAGTATACTTTGAGATATTTTCAAGTAGGTGCATCACCTACTAGGATATGAAATCTCATCCTTCCTATCTATTATTGTTGCGGCATCCTTATAACCTTAAACCATAGATAACTTTGAAACTAGCTTGTATGAATCATCCCCTTGACCTTATGACTCATCCTTAGGCATCCTTAGTCACTATCATACTGATATTTCACATTTATACCCATATCTTGGATTGTAATTGTTGAAAATGGTATAAACGGGGGCGAATGGATCATAGTTTACTTCATCCCCTGTTTTCACATATTAACACCTATAAATTATGTTCTTATAACTCCGTTGAAGCACTAAGAAGTCCCAAAGATCAGTCGCAAGCCTAATAAGAAGTTCAACAAGTCCTTGAAAAGTTTATAAGAAGATATAGTTTATATGCCTCATTAGAAGCCTTAGATTCACGGTTTTCTTGTTTATAAGTTTCCATCTAATTCTATAAGTTCTATTTATGTTATACGTCTTTAATAACCTTAGTTATAATCTAAATAATCTATTTGAATGCCTTAGTGTATATAATAATCTAAAATGGTTTTTCTAAGCTAAAGATGTAATAAACCCTAGATTTGTAAATCACAAGAAATAAATGAGTTAAAATCTATTTCAAAAGCAATATATGTTTAAAAGTAATGTTTTATTATTTGAAATATGTTCATAAATGTTTTTTTAAGTTTTATATCTTTCTGTACAAATTTGAGCTTGTTATGTAATTATATACAAGTTTAGGGGTCAAAACTGTCATTTTTGAAACTATAAACATTTTAAACCAAAAGTGTCATTTTACTAAAGTTAAAACTATAAGTATTTAATTTTCAAAGTTTGAAACCTTTAGATTAATATTATAAGGTTGATTGTATAAATACGTAAACTATATACTTTAAATGTTAAAAGTGTAATTAAACTAAACTTATAACGAAAAAGGGTACAAAATATAATTATGTAAGAAATTAACAAATCTTTGAAGAAATTTACAAAATATGATGTATCATGTTAGTAGAGAGCTTCGTATTAAGATGTTCCATCTCGATATTACGTTCTGACTGAGTGGTTGGGTTTACGATTTTAACCTTCCCTCGCTCCTCAAACGCTAAGAGAAAGGCTTCTGAAATATGATGGCCCGAACAATGATGATATAATTCTACGGCTAATAATGAAGAACATTTAACTTATATTTAAAAGTATTGAACTCAAAGACAAAGACTTGATACGTATACAAATGTGATGACCCAGGTTTGTGAGATTTATTTGTTAAATTATGACTGAAATATATTTAATGTGACTTAGACTCTTTGAATATAACTGGAGTTCATAGCCACTCTAGCACTAATTATTATTTGAAAACCCGTGAGGGGATATATGCTATAATTGAAATATAAGCGTTTTTGCTATGTTTCCCTGATATATTTATTGACACTATGTTTACTGCTACCTTAAGTCCCTATTTAATCGTGGACCGCAAAATATTTCAGAAAAAATAAGTGCTAATATTGTGAATAGTATTATTCGGGGACCGACATCCCTTGTTTAGGCAAGTCGCGCTTGCTAGCAGCCATAATTTTGGCCCAAACAAGCATACTTTCTTTTGCAAACTCAGGTTAGTTGGCAGACTACCTGCTTGCGGGAAAATTATTGGTTTCTGATTATGTCAAGCCACGGGGTCATGAGCTTAGTGCTATAAAAACATTTGTTTTTATGTGAGCAGATAACATCGTAGCTCAATAAAGGATCTTGTATTCAAAATATTTTTGAACATATGAATTCACTCAACATTGTGTTGACTTTAAGCATAATCTTAGGTATTTGTAACTGATGGCATGGAGCAACACAAGGATGACAAGGAGAGACACGGACTTGAAATTGTTATCATTCAAACCTACTTTGTAGATTTTTTGGACCTCATGTTGCAAAACTCTGATTTTTGAATGATAGCTGAATAAAATTTATTAAAACACTCTTTTGAGTTGTTTTCTATTATCATGAATTTTGTTCCACGAAGTAATACCCCAAATTAATGTTCCTCTACGTTATGTGAAAAAGGGTGGTGTTTCATCGGGTCATGGGATCGACTACCGAGTCAACATGTTCATGTCACGAGATCGACCACCTATCAAGCCGATCGAGTCACCGTGTCACGGGTGCGACCATCGCGCCAACCAGGTCGAGTCATCGATGCACGGTTTGACAACTGGGATAACTCGGCCAAGTCACCGGGTCACTGGTTCGACCACCCGGTTGAATCACTCAGTCACTGATTCGAACACCATGTTAACTCGGTCGAGTCACCAAGTTACTGGTTCACCCACTGGGAAAATTAGCACATCGTTAACTATTTGCAGCTCGGTAATTTCCGCATCTATGCGCAGGTATTCGTCTAGTATGTGGATATGATTGTATATTTATGTAAAGAGATTTTTTAATTAGAAGTATTACTTAAACATGGAAAAAATTATGCATAGGCATTAAGATGTTGTATTACTTACATATGATTTTCTCGGCTACATTAATAAAAGGTACAGTAGCAAATGAAGTCTTGCTCAGTTGGATGGATGCATTTGGTTATAGTCTTCATGTGGGGGGGGGGGGGGGTCAGGGGTTCGACTCCTATCAATCCCCATGTGGGGGATTTTCCTAGAATTGACAGCCGGGTTTGAATCCCATCTTAATGCCTTGAAGCCCCTTAATGGGAAACTGGATTGCTAGCATGGGAGTTGATATTCTCTTCGTGAGAAGATTCGAACTCGGGTCGAGAGACTTGGTGCCTCGGTGGCACGCAAGATACTCCGCTGCACCAAACTGCCGTTCAAAATAATTAAAAAAATTGTACACTAGGATGTATTTGTTGTATTACTTAAAATTTTGAAATTTAATGAAGATAGAGATAAAATGCTTAATAAGTAGTATAGATAAAATGGTCTACACTGATTTGTGGTGGTCACAAACACAATTTCTTACGACCCTTATGTAGTGTACTTAACCGTTGTAACAGGCAACGACGAGGGGCTCAATATGTTTCTCTTTGAGACTAGTGTAGGAGGTCCGCGTCGGACCTACAGAGGTCGAGTTGTGGAAAGAGATATTTTATTTATATTTATTTATTTATGAAAGAAAATTAAGATATATGATTAAGAGGGAGTTTTTAACCACTTACTACTCATTTAACTAATCTAATGGTGAAAATTAACTGCTTAAACAAATGTGTTTATCTAAGCATGTACTACTCCTTATAATGTCCTTCTTAATGTTTATTTCCCGTCACCCCTTGATAATTAAATGTGCAAGTGTTCTCCTAAATATTATGCATGTAGCATAATGGCAAGGGATATTTACCAAAAAAGCAATACATATGAAACAAGTAAAGACCTAATATAGTGATATGAATACTTACTAGACTAAACCATTACACATGCATTTACATCCCCTGATATATCAACCCGACGACGAACATGGATTTGATTCTTAAAACGCCAATGTATCATATTTTTAAACCCTTAAGTTTCCCTAGACAAGTCAACATTTAAGATATGAAGATATAATCTGATTTTTTAGAGCGTAAGGTACAATAATTAATCAAGATTGCACTAAAAAAAATGGAATCACATCATGACAGTACTACAAAAGCTCTCATATAAACTTGTCAAAATGTCCCATGAAAATTAATTTGGGAACCACTCTTTGGGGGGGGGGGGGGGGGGGGGGGCGGGATTCCATGATCGAAATAAACACACGTGGTGGTTATAGAACTAAACACAAGTGTTTTACTGAAATTAAACAATATACCTTTGTCAACCTGTCTTTATATAAACATCTAACCTATTTTTATATAGAGTAACAATATATGTTTTTATCTAAAATTGTATATTTTTAATCTCTTTTATTAAAAAAACACACGTGTTCTACTGAAATTGAACAATAGTCCTTTGGCAATCTGTCTTTATATAAACATCCAACCTATTTTTATATAGAGTAACAAGATATGATTTTATCTAATAACATGTATATTTTTAATCTCTTTATTACAAAAATATTTTTGGAATTCTTAATTAAATTCATCATCTTCAAATTTCACTTTTCAAAATAAAGAAATATAAATACAATAAATGTATATAAAGTGATTCAAATAGACTAGAAATGTCGCAAGTAACAAAGTAAATTAAGACAATACTTCAATTCACTTAAATATAAATCCGAGAAAAACACGAGAATTCAAAATAATTATCTAGGATTAATCGCACCATAATGTAAACCATGCGCAAATGATCGCTTTCAACACTTTTTTCTCTAACTAACCCTCATTACTCGAGGGTATCTATAATTAATTTAAGAAAATAAAAACGACAGCAATCTAACAAACAAGAACTTGCACGTCTAGCAAGATATTTAAGAAGAAAATGATAGCGAATACACTTGGGATTTGAACAAAATAAATAATAATGTTCCTAGGGGGCCGGGAATGCTTTAATACAATATTTTGAGCAACACAATCATTTACACTCATTATTCAAGTTGCATATCTTATGCTTGTTAGAACTTGAGCAGCCTAGTCACACCATGACACTACTATTAGAATCTACGTATTCTTAGGATACTTGTGCTCCAATTAAATGTGACGAGTGTTTGAAACATGGTACATATATGTAAGCTTAGTAGGAATCATATCAAGGCATAAAGTAATATCATTGCAGAACATATTAACACTCTGTTCCCGAGTTTAGCGAGGAAAGAAAACAGAGTATTTGGAAGGATGGAAAGTGGAGTGAAGAGGAAAGGATTGAAATTTTTGTGTTCCCGAGTTAAGGATGAAGATGAAGAGTATATAAAGTTTTTGTGTTCCTGAGTTGGAAAGAAAAGTGAAAAAAATAAAGAATTTCATATAAATTATAGAAGTCAACCACACTCTTCCTTGCTTTCCTTCCAAATCATCCCAAATTGGGAAGAAGATTAGGAATGAAATTCTAGGTTAATTTACTCTCATTTACTTCCCTCTACTCTCTTAAAAAAATCTGAGGAACACAACTTATTTTTATTATCATCCTAAAACTTTCTATTACATATCATGAACGAGGACTTAATAGCAAGGTAAATTCGGGGTATTTACGAAGCACGAACGAAGAAAAAACATGTTTATAACCGATATATGGTATCAAGGCATACCTTAATTTACTCCATATGACATAGACCATATCACATTTTGTTACTCCATCTATCGTTGTCATTCTCTATCCATCTAGTGGTTATTAGATGATGGATTAGGTTAGCTGACTCAAGCTCGGTTATGAGTTTAAGGCCCGTTAGGATTTCAGTTATGTCTTATGTAATCTATATAATGTGACTTAATAATACATTCAACATACGGGATTTTTTATCTTTCCACATGGTATCATGAGTACATGTGGATCTAGTTGGCCACCATGAGCTGCTTCCACATTGTCTTTCTATCACCCCGTCAAAAGTCTCATCTCCATCATTTTAATGTCAGCCACCATGAGCCGCTTCTCAAAATACAAAATCTCTATCTCCATTATCTTATTATCAGACGTCATGAGCCGCTTATTAAAACTCGTATCTTCTATTATGGCAATATCTTTAACCCCATAAATCTCTTTAAGTTTTTCTTCTGTCAAAAAAAAAACTACTCACTCCGTCCCAAAATTATTCTCTATCTGTTTTTAGAAGTGGCAATAATTTTGGTACAATCCAAAATGGAATAGTGGATAATAATTTTGGAATGGAGGGATTATTAATCTCTTTTTCTTTTTTCTATTACTTTTCTTTTCTTTTGATTTGTTTTTTTTAAATATTGAAACATGCATCGTATCAATCTAATTATTTTTCTTCATGACCCTTATTATTTTGTTTTTTCTTTTTTAAATATGCTTCTTTTGCTAGTAAAAGAAAAGAGCATAAATTGCAATAAAAAAATACCGATGTCCATCTCGCAACACTTCTCGCGCAAGATTACAACAATCATCACCATTTGCAATGTTTAACTTCAGTTTAATCGTTTGAATGGCTCCCGCTCCAACTGCGAGGAAGTATTAGATGATGGATTAGGTTAGCTCACTCAAGCCCGGTTGTGAATTTAGGGCCCGTTAGAGTTTCAGTTATGTCTTATAATCTCTATATAATGTGACTTAATAATACATTCAACCTACGGGGTTTTCTACCTTTCCACAGTGGTTTGGTAAAAGTTCACTCTTTTTCAATCCATAAAACTTTATGGATTGAGCTTTTGAGAATTGGTGATTTTTTATGAACTTGGAAATTACGAGTGTTGTACGATACCGACAACAAACCAGAAGTTCAATAATTGGAACCGCTAGATAGCGAGTTATATCGTGCACAAGTAGCGAACACGAGATACTACAAAGAACCGACAAATATATGCACACGATATTCCCTCAAACCCCCTTTATTAATAACCCTAATAAAGATTATATTGAGGAAGAAAAATTCAATGAACTATGATCCCCCCATTCCTATTTATAGAGATGAGAGGTAGGCACCTCCTTAAGTCAAATAGGAAACTTCCTATAAACCAACTTAAGGAGGTTAGGCTAAATACTTCCTAATACAAGAATATTCCTAATCTATATTAGAAAATACACTTAAGTCCCTAACCTATGTTTAATATTACTCCTAATATTTGATATTACTCCTATTGTTTATGAAATTGTTCATTTGGTCGGTCAATTGATCAACCAATTGGTCGAATCGCTCCTCCATTATGTCCATAATAAGCTGCTCAAATTCTTGTTCATCCAAGTCCTGCAAAGTCCAGGTTTTCCTTGGAGGCATCTTAATCAGGAACTTCAACTCTTGTTACCAACTGATGAAGACTAAAAAACATGGTAAATAAATTGGATATGTTGATCCTAATGACTACCAGAAATAATTTCTTCCAACAATCGTTGATTATCGTGAATACCAATTATTAGGGTAAAACACTGCAACTCAACGACCAATGGTTTAACTTTTATTAAAATGAAAACTATCTTGCTAGGGTTACATCAGATTGTTTAAATAAAGATAGGAAATAAATAAAAACCCTAAAACACCAATGGGTTGAACTGTGGCCCAAAGAAAAATTCCAGCAGAAACTGAAAATAACACAAAAATGCAAATAAATAATAGTAAAACGGGTTTTTGGGGCTCGAAAAATCCTTAACCAGCCTTAAGATAGTTACCACGTCGTTCCCCTCGCTTTTGCGGTCGTTTTGACAACGGACTTACGATGCTCAAGTTATAGTTGTTTTAAAAAAACCCTCTTCTTCACACGATCTTGGGCTTTTAGAAACAAGTCACCCGTTATTCAATACTTGGGCCTCCATCATATTTCCGCTTTGATGTCGTTGCACGACTTGACCCACTAACCACTAATATTTTTCGTTCTAAAAGAAACATGATAAATTTTTATATATATTTTTTAACTAATCATAACTATTCCTTACCACAGGTAGACCACCATTTCTAATGTGTGTGTTTTTGGGGTGAAGCTAATTCGGTTGAATTTCTTTAAAAAGACATGAGATTATTAAAAAAATCCTCGTGGTCAAGTCAGGTGGGAGAGACAAGGATAAAAAGTAATGGCGAATAGGTGTTTTTTAGGACTGAACGGAACCAACTTGGGGGACCAAAAATGTTATTTACCAAAAAACAAAAAAGTCTATAAATACATAATGATCACACAAAAGTTGATATAAACATGGAGTTTCAAATGCCTCTTTCTCTCTATCTTTTAATTGCCACACTCATATTCTTCTTATTCTTCAAAAACCATTTTAGAAACTCCAAATCCACTGAGAAAAACAACAAATTTCCCCCACAGCCATGGAAGCTCCCCCTAGTTGGAAACTTGCATCATCTCATAGGAGCACAGCCGCATCAAGCTCTTGCAAGGTTAGCATGGAAATTAGGACCAATTGTTCGTCTACAGCTTGGTGAAGTCTCTGCCATTTTGGTCTCGTCTCCTTCGGTTGCCAAAGAGATCATGAAAACCCATGATCTAAGTTTCGCAAACAGGCCCAAGCTTCTTGTTGTTGAAATCGTCAATTACAACTACACAGACATCGCCTTTGCTCCATACGGTGAATACTGGAGGCAGATACGTAAGATTTGCATTTTAGAGCTACTAAGTTCAAAAAAAGTTCGTTCTTTCCGGTCTATTCGTGAAACAGAGTCGTGGAATCTCGTAAAGGTTTTGGCAAGTGACAGTTCAAAAAGAGTCAATCTTACGGAAAATGTTTTTACCTTAATTAACACGATTATATGTAGATCTACAGTTGGTAGTAGATGCGAGGATCAGCACCAGCTTCTTCCAGTGATTGACGAGTTTGTAAATCTAGCTAGTGGATTTGATGTGTCGGATCTATTTCCATCTATCAAGATATTACATCAGGTTACAGGCATCAGCAGCAGGTTGTGGAGGCTACGCACGAAAACAGATGTGATTTTGGATGGCATCATCTCGGACCATCAGCAACGCCGTGCAGGCGGACAACATACCGAGGAGAATGAAGATCTTGTTGACGTTCTACTCAGATTGAAAGATGATGGTGGTCTTGAGATTCCAATAACTTTAGACAACATCAAAGCTGTCATCTTGGTTAGTACAGTGCTGTATATATTATCATTAATTGTCATTTAGTTTTGAAATGCAAATTCATTAGATACCTATATATATGGCACTATACAGGATGTGTTTTTAGCGGGTACAGATACTTCTGCATCAACGATCGAATGGACAATGTCAGAACTAATGAAGAACCCGAGAGTGATGAAGAAAGTTCAAGCAGAAGTCAGGCACGCACTCCAGGGAAAGGAAAAAATTCACGAGTCGGATATTAAAGGCTTGGACTACCTGAAACTAGTAATCATGGAAACTTTGAGGTTGCACCCTCCTTTTCCATTGTTATTACCTCGAGAATGTCGCGAGTACTGTGAGATTGCCGGCTACAGTATCCCGGTTAAAACAAAAGTTATCATTAACATGTGGAAAATAGCACGTGATCCAGATTATTGGACTGATCCTGAATGTTTTATACCAGAAAGATTTAGCGAGAGTTCAGTTAATATGGCGGGCCAGGATTTTGAATATATCCCATTTGGGTCTGGAAGAAGAATGTGTCCAGGCATGAACTTGGGGTTAGCCAATGCAGAGATAGCTATTGTGATGCTATTGTACCACTTCAACTGGGAACTACCGAATGGTGTAACACCTGAAGATCTTGATATGAAGGAGGTTTTAGGAGCCACTCTTAAGCGAAAAAATCCATTGATTTTGGTTCCAACACTTTACAAGACACAAGATTGATGGAACTCTGTGTCGATTTTATGTTTTTATATAATGCATGTGTTTGTATGAAATACTTGTAATAAATAAGCATAAAAAATAACTTTTATTGAAAAATAATTAATTTCTTTACGAAAATAAAGTAATATCTTTCCGAAAAATATATAAGAATTAAAGTTAATAAATTTAATTTTCTTGTTTTTTGTTTCAAATTTGTTTAAAAAAACCATAATAACTAAAAATTATTCATCGAAAACAAAATTTGTTTTTTAAACTTCTTTAAAGCATTTTTAAGAAATTTTATGATTTTAAAAAAGTTTAATTTATTTAGAAGAAATTTTTTAGTTTTTTTAACTTTTTTAAAAACTTCACAAGAGAAACGTAAATATTTTGAAAATTTTTCAAACTTTATATTTATTACTTTTTGTTTGAAAAACCTCTGTTGACTTTTTTTTCGATTATAACCGATGAACTCGTCCATTACGGTACATCAGAAAGAGAAATAAAAAATTTAAAGACTCCGTAAGAAAAGAAGCCTCACAATATTTTGTTTATACATGCCAAAGTGATGGAAAACAAACAATATCCTTTACATATCCTCCGAGTTTGTCAACTTTTGGGAAATGCTAGCTAAAAGAATATCCTTATCCACAATAGGAAAACTATTTGCTGATGAACTATATACTGAGTGGCCTTATACCAATAAAGAGAAAAATCAGAACTTAAATAATGAATTTATAAATAGAATCGAGGTTTTAGAGGCATTTATCATAATACAACATAGAAATACTTACTAGAAATGCATTTAGAAATTGTTAATTGCAAATAAAGTCTACTTCAGTTGAATGGATGTATTTGATTATAATCTCCATGTGAGGAAGTTTAAGGGACTCCTGTCATTCCCCATGTGGGTATTTTCCCAGAATTGGCAGCCGGGTTTGAATCTTATCGCAATGCCTTGAAACCTCTTAATGAGAAATCGGATGGCTAACATGGGGTTGATATTCTTTTCGTGAAATGATTCGAACTCAGGTCAAGACACTTAATACCTCGGTGGCACGTAAGATAATTCACTGCACCAAACTACGGTTAAAAAAAAGTAATCACCTTTTTAATTATTTTTTCTCATATCAAAGAAGTTATAAACATTTTTTCGGATTAGTTTATTGTGGTTTTGACCACGAGAAAAGGATATGAGAAATAGTAAATTCATATATCATTCATTAATGACAAGGGTTTGTAAATAAACTTCGAATAAAAGTTCAAATGTTTAAAACTCGAAGAATGACCATGTCCATGATGTCTCTCGTATGAAAACAAACTAACACAAATATGAAAACAAGATTTGTGACCGTTACACATAATTGAGTAGGTACAACAAACATATTGGATATACCTCAAAACACTTATTTAGACAAAAGAAACTCATAGGTTGTATACTTGTATTTCAATTCCTCACGGAGAACATGAAGTTATAACATGTAAAAGTTAAGTATGTTTATCAGATCAACAAATATGGCAACTCAAGCTTCATCTTAATGAGCTCCAAATGATCAATGATATACGGGCAAGGAAAATAGAAAAAGTTTAGAGGATCTAGATCCTTCAAATACAAAAAACATGAAATTTCATATCTCATAAGCAAACAACCAAGGATAAACTTCCTTTATAACATGTCAATGCCAAGAACAAAAGCCATTGAGGAAACAAAATGTCAATCGAATGAATTAGAATCGCTAATTCATATCAATTCAATAACAATACAAACCCTTCTCAAAAGTAAGTTCTTAGCAAGGTGGAGGTTATTTATGCCTTACATCATTGCACCAACCATAGTTTAGGAGAAAATATTGGTTCCAACAATCAATTAAACTATATTCATAAGTTAAAGAATCTGGGTATTTAACATCACCATCATACATAAGATTTCATTCTTTGGTTTTGAAGAAAGAACCTTGTTAATGATATGCAATTGCTGATTAGAATGGATCAAAAATTTCAATATTGGGAAAGTTAATCTTTGATATTGTACGAGGTTCATTGGAAGTTTTAGTCGCACCAACAATGATGCAGGGATATATGTGATTTTGTTACCTTATGTGTAGAGGTTTATGGTAGAAACCATAACTTTTAGTGGCACATGATGAGTTGTGACCATATAACACTCTAGGTCTTTGTTGATCAACATATTTTTGTGCTTAACTTTTGAAACCAGTCATATTTCTTGAGCATCTTGTTGGAAACATATATGTTCATAAGTACTTGTTTGCTCATTTTAATACTTATGTTTTAATTAAACAGTATTTGTAATTTATAGATGATCAGGCCCAGAACTTGTTATATAAGGCCTGTAATTAGGTTGTTGGCCTCTTGGCTCAGACCCGAATCTATTAGCTTAATCAGTTAGGTATTGCGGTTATAAAGTGAACATGTACGTTTTTTGGTTTGTAAACCATCACAACGCTTCACCAAAACTCATACCGGTTCAATTTGTATATACAAGTCGATGTAACAAATAAGAATTATCATTCAATGTAAAGCTTTTATATTTCAATCTTCCTATTAATTCATGTATGATGATTTTCATGTTGATTGTTTGATCATGATCTTATTCGATTATGGAATATAAGGATTTGAAATTGATGTAACAGTGGTACCAGAGCAAAGGAATCAAACAACACTCCAAATCATGTCGCAATCATCATTTAAGGTTCAAATCTGCCGTAGATGCCGATGAGAAAGAAGAACCAAAAACAGAAAAAAGGAATATTCAAGAGAGAAGAAAAGAAAGAAAGAAGATGATGAAAAACATAGCTGCGTTTTTATGTTACAAAAGAAGGAAGAACACAGTTTGTGTTCCCGGTTCGAGATGAACCCTACAATCGAGATGGTTGAAAAAGGCAATCATGCCAAAGATGAAGACGTATGAGTATAGATCATAAAACCTTTGCAACAAACCAACAAAAGCCATGAAGATTCAAGTGGTGATGGCGACACTAACCCTATTGGAATTTGGTTTAGTTAGAAGTTGAAAAGTCATCAACACCAAGCATCAAGAGAAGTCAGAAAATCGATAAAGACTTACAAGGGATGATCAAAACATTCAAGCCTTATGAACTTAGGGGGAAGCTGTTGGAAACGTATATGTTCATAAATACTTGTTTGCTTATTTTAATACTTTTGTTTTAAATAAAAAATATTTGTAACTTATAGACGACCAGGCCCATAATTAATGTTGTTAAAGACCTGCTGTTATTAGGATGTTGGCGTCTTGGCTCAGACCCGAATCTATTAGGTTTGTTAGTTAGATATTACGGTTATAAAGTAAACATGCACGTTTGTTGTTTCGTAAACCATCACAACGCTTCACCAAAAATCATACGGGTTCAATTTTTATATATAGGTCAATGTAACAGATAAGAATTATCATTCAATGTAAAGCTTTTATCTTTGAATCTTCCTATTAATTTTTGTATGATGATTGTCATGTTGATTGTTTGATCATGATCTTATTCGATACTAGAATTAAGGATTTAAAACCTATGTAACACATATGTTGTCCATGTATCGAATGGGTTTCCTCATGTCAGTCTTTCTAATGATGATGTCTACCTATTCATCATTCATTGCGTGCTCTTTTCTAATAACTAGCTCCTCATCCTCAGCTAATGTTATACTTTAAGCTAAGCCATTTTCCCTTCATCAGAGGATACTTCCTCTTCATCTCAGTCATACGTTTCAACAACTACACCATCTTAATTAGATTGAGATCATTGTAAGGTTTATGTGTTTGCAGGACCGTCTCGTGAATTTTGAAAGCCCTGTGCCATAATTCTGAGAGGCCCTTAATATCAAAATTTTGGAAATGTACATACAAATGATTTGAGATGTTCGATATAGTCTCAATAGCAGGTTTATGTATTACATCACTTAATTTATTTTTTAAAGTAACAATCATACAATATTAGTAATATAACTTATGACCATAATAGTTAAAAAAGTCGATTTTATTAATAATAAGCTAAATGATTTGTAGTAATTTTTGTAAACATAGTTGAGTTGTAATCGTTTTTATGTATAACAGATGATAGGCACATGGTAAAAATATTTTTCATGTAGAAAGTATTTTTCGTAAGAGTTTATTCTATGGTTATTTCTAATAAAGGTGTAAGGTTCAAGTAAACTAGTAATTGACCTTGATTGAGCTAAAAACTAATGTTAAAAGATTAAAATGAAACTTCAAATAACTATAAGGGGCCGTTTGGTTCGAAGATATTAAAATTCTGGAATTCTAAATTCTAGTATATTAAAATTCCTCAGAATTTAAAATGCTAGAATTTAAAATGCATAAGCCTGTTTGGTTGGCAGAATTTATAATTTTTTGAAATCTTGATTTTAGGTTGAACCAATTAACGAATAAATATTTATATATATATATTTTCTATTTAAAAGATTAAAATTCGAATTTTCACGTTTTATATAAATTTTAAAAAAATATATAATAATTTTATTTAAAATTTATAAAAATATATAAATATTATAAGAATTTATATAAATTTTATAAAAGCATTATATAAATTCTTTAAATTCTTATACAAAATTTTATATAAATTTTATAAAAATATATATATATACCTTATAAAAAGTTTATATATTATAAAAACAAATAATAAATTTTATAAAAATATTATATAAATATTATAAAAGAATTCATTAAGTTTTATAAAAATTTAATAAATATTTTAAAAAAATTATATAAATTTTATAAATATATTATAAAAAATTTATTTATATCAGTTTTATAAAAAAATTCATTAAAATTTTTAAAAAAATCATCTAATTTTATAAAAAAATTTATATATATTTTATAAAAATTTCATTAATTTTATAAAAAAAGTATTTAAATTTTTTAAGAAATTTCAATAAATTTTATAAAAATTATATATATTTCATAAAAAAAATTCTATATAAATATTTACTTAAATTTATATAAATTTTATAAATTTTATATAAATTTTTAGAATTTTATATTTTTTTATTTAAACATAAAAACCGAAATAATAACGACAAGAAAAAAAGTTTATGAAAAAATAATTTTCAAGTAAATTAAAATTCTTCACTTTTTGGAGGAATTCTAATATCCCTCATTTTGGGAATTCAAGGAATTTTAAATTTCCTTCTTTGGAAATACCAAACACAATATTTGGGGGATATTAAAATGTAAAAATTTTGAATATCCCCCAATATCCTTAAATATCCCCGAACCAAACGGCACCTAAGGGTATATAGGAAATAACAAACAAAGTTTTGAGGCTAATAAGACAACAACAACAACAAAAGTTTGAGTTGGGTCTTAGAACATGAATCTCATCTTCCTCTAATAATTTTGGTTTAAAAGTATGATTAATTGTATAACCTTTTTTACCTCTAGGTTCATTACGATTATTCTGAAGTGCATTCTTACCATTTACTTTTAGAAGTGCATTCTTGGCCTTGTGCAGTTTCCCACTCCACACATGTTTAAATTCGGTCCTGTTTATTTGACTCAGTAGCTTTTAAAGGTGCATTCTTAGCCTTTAATTTTGTAGACTTAACTCTATTATCTTTTTGAACTCTAGGTTCATTACGATTATTTTGAAAGATTTGAGATGAGATGAGAAGGTAAGTTTGGTATTTTTAGGTGTTTGAGGATTGGTATGCAAGTGTGGAAGATATCTAAAAATAGTCGTATTTCACCACATTTTTTTGTGTAAAGGGTTACCCCGCTAAATGTACCCAATATTCCGTTCCGACATGATTAACTTCTGTTGTCCTTGGCCCAGGCATAGTGAGCGCTACTCACCCAGATGAGGATGGTCAATCCCTAACAAACCTATTTATACATTAAGGCAATTCAATAATTTTAACAGTTCCAGTTCCCGGGTAAGGGAGGCATTCTACAATAGGCAAATGTAATCAAATGTTTCGTAGTTCAGTCTATGTCCATGAATTAAAAATATGTTGCATGTTTTCTTCCTCATAAAAGGTTTAAAAGTTTGTCAATATATAAAGTGGGGACATGAACTCACCTCAGTAGTAGAGTAATAAGTCACAAGAAATCCAATGTGGTGCTCACGACACAGTCAACAACCTAAATAATTATACAGCCTCTGTAAATGCATAAAATAATGCATAAAAGTCTCGGAACAAATCTGTGCATGCTTAAACTAGTTTTAAGTATTTTATTACGATTTCTGTAATTTAATTTATCGTTGTACAAGTGATATAAGTATTCATTTTTAAGTGCGAAATAAATAATATCGTTCAAGTAATTAATTCGTTTAATTAATATTCTCGTACTTGTACCGTCGTAAAGTGGTTTAAATATTTATAAAAGAAAGTTTTATATATATTTAAAATGTAAAAGGATAATAATAAATATAATTAATATATTTACTTTTATAAATTAATTGTATTTAATTTATATACAACTTATATAAATAACGTGTATAAAATGTATAACATTTTATTTAATTTAATTTAAAGTCCCCGAAGTTTGTATAATTTATTTAAATTATATGTTTGGGAAATATAATGGTTTTTGTACTTATAGATTTATCTAAGTTACACCTTTTTAATATTAGGATTATATATATAATTAGGGTTTAGTTTAGATTCAGGAAAATTGCAATTTAGTCCCTTGATTATATATAATGCCCGCGACAATTGATAAAATACCCCTAGGGCTTATTTTAGTTTCAATAATTGGCAAAACAAGTCCCCCTAGTTACACGTGTAACTAGGGCTTGTATAAGTTTCGTTTATTTCCATATTTGGTCCTTGTAGTTTAGGTTTAGGGTTTAGGTGTACACAAGTTACAAAACAGCCCCCTAGGGCTTGGAATGGTTTCGGCTATTTACCATTTTAGTCCCCAGGTTTAGAGTTAGGGTTTATAACTATACATAGTTGGCGAAAATGGTCCCTCGGGCTCCTAATAGTCTTGGCATTTGGCAAAAGTGGTCCTTAGGGTTCTAATAGGTTTACACAATGTTATATAACTTATAAAAAATTACAAAAATAGTCCCTATGTTTTAGTTAAGTCACGAATAGCGTGTTCTCTAACCCTATTCTTTCAGATAGTTACAATATAGGTCTTTGTATTTTATATCTTGTTAAAATGAGTTTCCAAAAGTCACAATTTAAATCCTTAGACTTAATTTAATTTACATTTTAATCCAAAAGTTTTATAAATCACTATTTAGATCCGAAACTTTAATAAATCACATTTTTGACACCAAAGTTTTATAATATATATATTTAACACATGAAAAGTTTAAAAGGTAAATTAATTAAATGACAGAAAATTAAAGCGTGACGAAAAATTAAATTTGACAATATGATAAAAATGTGAACATTAAAATTAAACTAAGACAAAGTAATAATGAAAATAACACTTAAGAAAAATGCGGAAAAATAAATTCTTGAAAATAAAAAGGAAGAAACAGAACCTGAGCCGGGATCCAAAATATTGTCACTATCCAGATTCCAATCTTACCCTTATCCCGAATAACAAACCTGCTGCTTATCCTGAATAATTCTGTCACTCTTATCCGGAATCACCAACGGTTTCTTATCCTGAATCTTGTTCTGCCTCTTATCCGGAATCACCTTTTGACCCATATCCGGAACAAACAAATTCCCCTTATCCGGAATCCTAGTCCCTATGGTTATCCGGAATATGTTGTCACCACTATCCTGAATAAACTTCGGTCCCTTATCCGGAATGATATAGATCTGCTTATCCGAAAAGTTTTGTCGAGCTGCTTATCCGGAATAAATTCCTGGTCCTTATCCGGAATACTTACCTTTCTCTTATCCAGAATAATCTCCCCCTTTCTATCCGGAATATTCACCAAGTGAAACTTATCCGGAATCCTTCAAGTGGTCACTATCCGGAATAAATTCCGGACACTTATCCGGAATACCAAACGAGTCCTTATCCGGAATTTAGATCCAACCGTTATCCGGAATGTCTTGTTTTGAAGCTTATCCGGAATAAGGTTTGAACCCTTATCCGGAATAACTTGGTTATTGAGCTTATCCAGAATGAATTATGAGGCTTATCTGGAATTTGGTGTAGGCACTTATACGGAATAAGAAGGTTTTAAATAAAACCCAGATAAGAATAAGAATCAAATAAGCTACAAACCACAATTAAGTAAAAACAAATAAGCACTTATCTAAAACTTTATCAAAATCAATTTTAAGAAAAAGATATTAAGCTAAAATTTAAAAACTTTTAAAAACACTAAATAATAAAAATATTAAAAATCAACTTTTTATAAAAATTAACTAATAAGCAGTTAATTAAATTTAAGAAAAACACAATAAGCTATAAAATCAATAAGAAAACATAATCAAAAACATAAAAGCATAACCAATAATCAAACAAGCATAACAATAAGGTAATAAGCACAAAGATTAAGTAAAACAAGAAAGGTAGAATGAGAGATTAAAATAAAAACTTGATTAAAGAAAAGATTAAACAACAAAACTAAAAACACTTACTTGGAATTAAAGGAATTAAAGTGCAAGACAAGTATTTAAATTGACAATTAATTAAAATGACATGAAATTAAGGTGTAAAGACTAATGTGTCAAATTAGCTAACCACTCCAAATGACACATTAGGAGTCTATTAATAGTGATTAGGAAAACTAAGCATGTGTTGGTTCCTTCTTCTTTCTTTCTCGACTCTCGTCTTCTAATTTCTTCGACTTTTTCGACTTTGTCTCGGGATTAATTAAACTCGTCTTTTAATTTTTTCATTAATTTAGACTTGAGTTCTTCGGCTTTTATTAAACTTCCGTCTTTAGAATTTTTCTTCGATAAATCTTCAGAATTGGCCTTGGACTTCCGTTCTTTTAGAACTCTTGATCTTTCGACTTCGTCTTTTTTCTTTTTCTTCGATAAAAGCCCGTGAAAGCCCGTGTTTTCCTCCCTTTTCACATTTTGATCCTAAATCACAAAAAAAAAACACAAACCACGCAAAATTCCGACATTTACGACATAAAATACACGTTTTGGCTTGGTTATTATTGTAGTTAAGTGGTAAAAGGATGGGTGTTTACATACCTATCAGCAACTAGTAAAATATGTTAAGGAGAAACATAGATCTAATGCATTCTAGGCTTTCTATAACATTTCTAAGTTATCCATCAACCTAAAATTCATAGTGTAACTCACGGCTAAAAAATACATACGCATGGGTTTTCATAATTTTTATGGTTAGCATGTTTATAAGTTCATTTTTATCATAGATAGCTAGATCTTTAATCACTTTAAGTGATATCTCATTTTTAGCCGTGACCTACAACAAGTCTAGGTTTTCTAGATTTATGTATATATTAAGTTTATACTACGAGTTACATATGTATGTTCATGTGAATGATAAATGAAGGTATTTAAGAAAGCGTTAGGCTTTATGAAACTTACTTGTTAATTGAGTTTAAGGAAGAATAAGTAAACTAGGAATAACTTGAGCTTGTGATCAACAATGGTGGATAGCTTAAACAAAACCTAGTTGTGGTCTTCTATGGTGCTTCTAGGGTTTCTTGTGTTGCCTTGTAGTGTAAGTTATATGTAGTAAAGAGTGATTATTAGCATTTATGTAGCATGAGACATGTTTTAAGGTTAGTAAATGAGGTAGTAATGGAGCTTTTGGTGAATCTTGGTGAAGAGAAAATGCAAGCCGTAGGTTTTGAATAGAGAGTGAGGTAAACTTCAAGTGTTTTGTGTTTGTGGATCTATGTGGGATTTAGATATAACAAGGAAAAGGAGATTTGATGTATCTTGTCCCGTGTACTTGTGTATCTATGATAGATACATGAAGATATAAAGATATTTGTTGTAAGATACGCATCTACTATGTCCATATATAGCAAAATGTTCTTCCCATTTCCCTTCATGTTGGTGCCGTGTAGATTGATGTCAAAGGGGACAAGTATAACAAGAAATAGTAGTGTATGTATGGTGTATAGTATGGTGCTTAGTATACACTTGACTATTGTGCCATGGTAGCTTACAAGTTTGTATGAATAATGAATGTGTAAGTATACATACACGGCTAGTCAAGGGTTTTTAGGGTAGAAAATGTGTTGACTTGTCCAAAATTGTGAGTTAACTTAAGTCTATGTAATATAGTGTAGATACTTGTAAGGTTTCTAGGTATTTTGGTTAAACCCTTAGGTCATTTGGTGAAAGTATATAATATGTATAACATTATAATTATTATACTTGAGAAAATAAATAAATGTCAATGTGAGATAATAGATATTGTTTTATGGTGACATATGTTCGTTCATAGTATAAGGTATATGTAAGTATATACATATAATAATAAATCCATTTACTTAATAAATTAAGTAAATAAAATTATAGTTTTCTAAAAATATGTACTGAGGTGATGAGTCCTTGTTTAAAAATGTGGCCAGTCAATTGCCAGAGTAGTCAGAAAAGGCTAAAGGTTCATATATATACTAAAAATAAATATGAAATGATAGTACGACAAATGAAGATAATACTTAATTAATCATATAAAAGTGGAATTATAAAGATTCCAAAAATAAAGAGTACAACAATTGACAAAGTCAATAAGGTAAAATCAGAGGTTTTGTAAAGTCTGGCTCAACACTCAGATTAGCCCAGTAACCATGTTGTCTACGTACAAAAATCTCAATATCTAAATGCTCAAGATCACGAATAATTTCTTCTTCTAACTTAATGCCAACAATCATACCTGATTTCCTAACCATAGATTTTAAGGAATTGCTTAGGAGACAAAGAAAGAATTTTCTCCAATGGCCATGTCTACTTCTAGCTCAGATAATGAGGTATATGATGACTTTTACTGTACTAAAGGGTGTAGGAAAAATACTTAGTCATTAAATGATCAAATTAGAAAGCTAAATTTGATTATATAAATTCTAAAAATAATCTAGACAATTATAAACGTACATTAGAATAGCTAGAGTCTGGAATTAGAGAATATCAACAAAGAGAGAATCAATATAGGGAGCACATTGGAATTCTAGAAAGAGATGTTAGAGAAAAAGATGTCACTGTCCAAAAATTAACTGCTAAAGTGGAAATATTTAGAGCAAATCAAGAAAAAAAGATAATTTAACCATTGAAAAGTTTGGAAAAGCAGCTAAATATATAACTAAGGTTTTAGGAATAGCACAATCTCCTAAAGACAAAATTGGTTTAGGTGTCAAGAGTTAACATGCTGAAATTCCACCACCCCTTGCTAACATACATGGTGCTATCCTAATGAAAGACCTTTTTTGGACTGGAATTCCTAGTTTTGCTAAATAGGAGGACATGGTGTTTGATCATAATTGCTATGGGTTAGGTAATTAGAAACAAGAAGAACCATTGATCAAAACTAGTAAAATAAGAGATTTTAATAAAGAACATGCAGCTTTAAAACATTAGAAATTAGACAACCGTTTTATTTTCTCTAGAGAAGGCTTGTTTGGTAGTGACACTAGCTCTGTTAAAATGAAGTTGTCCAACACTAGCATCAAATTAAATTCTAAACCTAGTAGTCCAAGAATCCACAAAAATTTATACAAAATATGCTGAAATGTATAGACCTGTCCCTAGGGGTAATAAAAGGAACTGGAATGATCAAAAATCTATACAAGTAGGCAAAGAATTTGTTAAAAACACCAAACCTTGTTTCACCTGTGGCAGTTTCAGTTACATGCATCAAGCATGTAAGGCAAGTATCGGGGTTGTGGCTGCAAATCCTTTAAAGGAAATGCAACCAAAAGCCATTTTGTTAAATGTAGGGGCAAAACCTTTTTCCCTTGCTAAATATATTCCCCATGCTTTGAGAAATAAGGCAACTAATAAGTATGTTGCTCCTACCCTAAGGAAGAAATCTGAAGCATACCCTAAAGCTAGCACAAATGTGACCAGACCAACATCTCATAAGACATATGCATCTGGCCATAGACCTTACCAATGAACTTATAGAGGACAAAACAAGCCTAGGATTTCCACTGCTAAGCCCAGGGTTTCCATGTTGGCAAAATGTTTTCCTCTATTAACATGGGAAGATTGGGAAAAGCTGTGAAAGCCTCAGCTCGTTGGGGTTAGACTCCTAAAAAGGCACTCAACCTAATGGTGTATCTTTAGCCTTTGATAAATACTCTTACATTGATACACGAGGTAGACCTAAGTTAGTTATGGCTTGGGTCCCCAAAAGGAACTAAAAGAATGGTCTCTTTTGTAGGTGACAAAGCAAACAAAGAATGACAAAGCATATTATGACAGTGGTTGCTCAAGGAATATGACTGGACAAAAGGCATATCTATCAAATTTTATGCCTCTACAAGATAATGATGGTGTATCATTTGGAGATGGGCATGGAACAATCACTGGTAAAGGGACCATTGTCACAAATGGAATGATATTTGATCATTTTTATCTGGTGAAGGAACTGAAGTACAATCTGTTTAGTGTGTCTCAAATGAGTGACAACAAAAACTTTGTTCTTTTTCAGTGACATTGAGTGCTTGGTCCTAGGATAGGGGTTTGTGTTACAACACAAAACTCCTATTGTGTTAAGAACTCCAAGACAAAAGAACATTTACACCATTGACCTAAAGGAGATAACCCTACAAAACAATGAAAACTGTTTCATTGCCAAAGCCCCAGTTTATGAATGCCAGAAATGGCACAAGAGAATAGGTCATCTAAACTTCAAGAATATGAACAAATTGGTTAAATTCAATCTTATTCATGGTCTTCCTTCAAAGACTTTGAATAATGACCATACATGTGTTGACTACTTGAAGGGAAAGCAACATAGAGCCTGTTGCACATCTAAGATTGCTCATTCCACCACCAAACCATTGGAGTTGCTGCACATGGATCTTTTTGGTCCTACCTCTATGGCAAGTATAAGCAGAAATGGTACTGCTTAGTAGTCACTAATGACTTCTCAAGGTTCACATAGACATTCTTTCGGTTTGAAAAGAGTGACACAGCAGGGGTACTCAATGAATTTATTACTCAGATTAAACTTCAAAAGAGAATGAAGATGGTGACAATTAGGTCTGATAACAGTGGAGAGATTAGAAACAAGGAGATTAACACTTTCTGTACCAGCAAAGGAATCAAATGGGAATACATCATATCCATAACACCACAACAAAATAGAGTTGGAGAGAGAAGAAACAGAACACTTATAGAAGCTACGAGGACCATGCTATCTGGTTTCAAGCCTCCACTAATATTTTTGGTTGAAGCTATTGGCACTGCTTGTTATGTTCAAAACAGAGCTCTGGTGGTAAAGGCTCACAACAAGACTCCATATCAACTATTCAATGGAAGACCTCCTTTGATTGACCTTTTTAGACCATTTGGGTGTCGTGTGGTCATCCTCAATGCACTTGACCATCTGGGAAAATTTAATGAAAAGGGGAATGATGGATACTTTGTTTGGTATTCATTAACAAGCAAGGGATACAGGGTCTTCAACAAAAAGACAACCAGGGTGACAGAAAATATACATGTGAATTTTCTGGAAGATAAACCTGAAGATACACAAACATGTCCCAATTGGTTCTTTAATATTGATGTTCTCTCTAAATCTATGAATAATATGCATGTTGCTTTGGAAAACACTAACATTTCAGGTATCAAAGAACCAATTGCTTTAGAATATCCACCTTTGAGGTACATGATTGTACCATCATTGTTCCCTATTGATGATGCTGCCCAAGGAAATGTAGAAAAAAAAGACCTCTCTCAAAAGGATGAGCAGCCCCAAAATGGTCTAAAACCTATCAATCACTCTACTAATAATAATAACAAAAACAAGGAGTGTCTGAAAGTAGTGGAATCCTAGATTCCCTTGCTAGTACAGCCATTCCCCCTGTTTTTGAAGAGCAAGTAATTAATGATGAACATGATGCAGACAAAGGAACCCCACCTCATTCTACATCTACACCTTTCTCCATGACCAGTAGTGGAAACAAAATACTAAGACATGGAGGTCCAAGTTTCTCAGACCTAAACTCAACTCCTTCATTGAGGAATATAGTTTCTTTTCAGAGTTCTTTTGAAGAATTCTTTCCACATCAGTACAACCCTATAGAGCATGAGTTGGAAACTTGGAAACAGAAGTCATTATGAATATGCAACCCACCTATAGAATCAACAAGATCATCCACAATAACAAATCATAGGTGATGTTCATACTCCTAGACAAACCAGATATCAGGATAAAGAGCATTGCTTTATTGCCAATATCACCATGAAATTCAATCATGAAAATATGTAATGTTGTTTTTTTTGCTTCTTTTCTATCACAAGAGGAGCCACATAAGGTTTTTCAAGCCTTGAATGATGAGAGTTGGGTAGAGGCTATGGAAGAAGAATTACTACAGTTTGATATCCAAGAGGTTTGGGTTTTGGTAGACTTTACTAAATAGGCAAGGCCTATTGGGACAAAATGGGTGCTCAGAAACAAGAAGGATGAGAGAGGAATAGTGGTCAGAAACAAAGTTAGGTTACTAGCTCAGGGGTACACACAGGAGGAAGGCATTGCTTATGATGAGGTATTTGCTCCAGTTGCAAGAATTGAAGCCATCAGGCTATTCTTGGCATATGCTTCCTTCATGGATTTTGTGGTGTACCAAATGGATGTTAAGAGTGCTTTTCTCTATGGCGCTATTGGTGAAGATGTGTATGTAATGCAACCTCCAGGCTTTGAAGATACAGAACATCTAGAAAAAGTTTACAAGGTGAAAAAGGCAATGTATGGGCTTCATCAAGCCCCTAGGGCTTGGTATGGGACTTTATCCAATTATATCTTAGACAATGGCTTCAACAGCGGCAAGATTGATCAGACTCTCTTTATCAAGAAACAAAAAACGGACTTTCTTTTGGTACAAGTCTACGTAGATGACATCAGTTTTGGATCCACAAACTCTTTGCTTAGTAAATAGTTTTCCAAATTGATGCAAGACAAGTTCCAAATGACTGTAATGGGAGAACTCAACTTTTTCTTTGGGTTACAAGTTCAGCAGAGGAAAGATGGCATCTTTATTTATCAAGATAAATATGTTGCTGAAATTGTGAAGAAGTTTGGATTAAGTGAAGGAAAGAAAGTCTTCACTCCTATGTATAAGGATCATCCTTGGGGAAAAGAAGGTCCATGAAAGGCTATTGATGTCTAGAACATATAGATCCATGATTGAATCTATCATGTACCTTACATATTCAAGACCTGACATAATGTTTGATGTGTGCCTTTGTGCAAGACAACGAGTGACACAAATAGAGTGCCATCTATTTGCTGTGAAGAGAATGTTTAGGTACTTCAAGTGTCACCCTACCCTAGGACTTTGGTATACTAAAGAGTCACCCTTTGATCTAATATCCTACTCAGACAGTGACTATGTTGGTGACAAAAATGATAGGAAGTCCACAACAGGTGGATGTCAATTTTTGGGGAGCAGGCTTATATCTTGGCAGTGAAAAAAGCAAACCATTATGGAAACTTCCACAACTAAAGATCAATATGTAGCAGCTGATGCTTGCTGTGGACAAGTCTTATGGATCCAGAATCAGTTGCTTGACTATGGGTACTGTTGTACCCATAATTTATTCACTTGACCATGGTTGATTATAAGAAATAAAGAAGAAAAGATAGAATATTTCTAGAGTGAGAAAGTAGAGAGAGAGGTGATTAACTAGGAGAAATTAGATTAAGAAAAATGATAACTTGCCATCCTCCTAACATGCTAGGAGGGTGCTTATATAGTCCAACCACATGCGGGCTTTCTAGTGGACTATATTTATTTTGGATCGAGCTTGAATAAATGCTTAGTACCTTGAAAGAGGCCTTTTAAGCTAGCCATCAAGCCCGTAATGTCATGACTATTTTAACTAACTATTACAATGTTCTAATAAAATTATAATATAAACCTATGACCGAACATTCTTGTTTGACTCAATATTTTGAGGCTAACAATCTCCCCTAATGTGAGTTCATTCCCATTCGATATTTGGAGTTCAATGGAGATTATGAATTTCATCATAAATGAATTCTTGAAGGTGTAATAGTAGTCTTGTTCCTTCATGCTGTGATCTTTGAGCCTTTGTCAATGTCTTTCGACTTTGTCTTTTACCTTGAGATCTTCAAATTATCATTGACTTGTTTTTACCATCTTGCGATCGTGTGTCTTTATCCACATGCTCATACTTTGCACAATCTTGAAAACTTGCTAACAATCTCCTTTGAAGAGAGGTCATTCCTCTATATTAATTGATAAGGAAGATTTTGATCATCACAGTTGTGGAAGTGTTTAGCTTTCTTGATTGTTGAATGTCTTTGGGCATGAGTATGTGGTTTTGAATCTTTGACTTTGCTGAGTACACCGTAACATCACCTTCTTGAGACAGAACATATACACGGACTAAATGGCTTTGACATTCATCCTAAATAGGTAGCATTTTACCTCCGGTTGGTGAAGACCGTTACACGATATTAAATATCGTACCTGTGATTAGGTAGATTCAATTAATAATCTCCTTGACAGGGTTTCACGGTAGTGCTATCCGTTCTCTTTACTCGACCATCTCAAAGCAAGACTATGAACATAAAGAGTGAATCAATTGGATTGACATCCGCTTGATTAAAGTCGTCAATTCAAATTCCTAGAACAAGTTTGATTCAATAAGAATCTTACCATTGTTGCTTTCCAGTTGACACAAGCTTGATTCATAAGAATCTCGCAAGTTACCTACCGTAGCGCTGTTTGAGGTTGACGCTAGAAGGATTTCCATTCATCACTGTGAATAACGAATATCACTCTGAATGTTCTGGCAAGACCATAAAGATATTGCGTAGAAACCTAAAACAAGTTTGAATCGATAAAGAAACAAACCACTGTTGCTTTTCAGTTTTAGATATATTTAATTCATAAAGAATCTTACACATGACCTACCGCAGTGCTGTTTGATGTTGACGCTAGAAGGATTTCCACTCATCATTATGAATACTATGTAGTATCACTCTGAGTGTTTTAGCAATATCGCAAGGATCTAGAGTATGACTCTCTTGATCATCATTCGTGGGTCCTAACGAGATTTGATTGATCTCTTGGCTCTAGACTTGATTTGTGCACTTTTAGTGGTCGAAGGATGGAGCAGATCCCACCTATTCAATATCAACTAACTCGAAGTGAGAAAGTCAATAGAAGTCGTTTTGATCTCCGTGACAATAAAACAAACTTCTTTCGAGAGAAGCCTGAGTCCACTGGGGAGGGGTTGTGCATTCATCATTGGGTCCATGATGCGTTGTCTTCATGATGTGTTGACCCGGTTTCTGCCTAAGTTGTATGGAGGGCTAATTTCTTTATAACCTTTATCCTTACATTTCTTTTTCATTCTTCAACCCCTTCAATGCTTACCAAGACATCATTACTAGCACCTTGGTGTGATTGTTCTAGTGCAAGCATGAGTACTTAGTCGACATTCAACTTCGTTCACATTCTACTCCATCTTTCCTAAGGACTTCTAATAATCTATTGGATTGTCCCTAGGAAGATCCCTCCGATTCTGGTTGGATCATATGACTTAAACCTGACCACCCTTTTGACACCAATAACATTGTGAATTAAAGATGTTGTGGGTATTTGATCGTAACCATACGTGCTTGAGTCTTTAGATCACATTTTATCCCCTAAATCTAATATATAAAATCGTTTGATATTATAGATACCAAATTTGATTAAAATATATTGTGAAAAATAGCCTTGAAATCTTTCGGGAGAAAAATGTGTCAAACTTAGCATGAATTTGGAACGCTCCCCCTCAAAAATTGATTCAATTAAATTGTCATTGTGAGGATGTGATCCACATTTCACTTTTTAAGGATAAGATTTGTTGAACACACAATTTTTGAAAGATTTTGAATAATCATTGAGAAATTCTTGAAAAAATTGTGTTCAACGCTTTTCGAAAAACTCTATTTCTTTTTTTGTGAAAAGGTTTTTCTAAAGCATAAACTTAAGTTCATAGACTTCGAATGTCTTGACAAATCCACTCAAGTGTAAGAAGATTTAACTTATTTTGCTGAGAGTAAGCGCACTAAATCGTACACTCCCCCGTGAATATAGATCTGGGTTGCAATCTGAAAGTGATTACAAGCCATTGTGTTGAGCTCAAAACATTAAATGTTTTATGACAAGCTCAACCCAAGATAGATTGTTCTACCCGTTGTTGGAAATATTGTCCAAAAGAGACATTTTCCTTTATTAAAAGTAGAAATGACATGTTTTGAAAAATATTTACAACTTTCATTCGAGCTTTATGTACACACCCGTGTAGTTATTGAGCGAAACTTCTAGGTACGTCCATATTATCGATACTGAAAGACATGTCGAGAAGAAATTTTTTGGTATTTTGAAAAGTTTTTTGATTTTGTATTTTGCGTTTTCATTAATATTTACGTTTTATTGTATTTTTGTATTTTTCAAGTTTTTCGAAAATAATCCAAAATAGATTTTTGTACAACAGAAGAAGGTGATTTCGAATATACATAATTGAAACCCGTTAAGGAAGAGGTGGGTTTATAATCCGCTGTTGTACCTACAATGACAGAAGAAGAGTTTGTAGAAATACTAGTGTTAGGAGTAACAAATTCATTGTCTATATTCAGAACACCCGCATTAGTGCTGGAGCAGGTTTCAACACTCTTCTCTATGGGAATCCACCTAAGGTCAACTGCTATGAAGACACTACCCGTTGGTTTCCACTAAAGACTAGATCTGGGAGTAGTTTTCTCTTGAATAGCGGAAGACTTCTTTAAAGAGAAACTATGTCCTTTTTGAATCAACGTTTCAGATTTGCTATTTTTGCTTTTCTTTGCGACGGGTTTGGATCTCCTTGTTGTCTTATGGGATTCTGTATCGATCTCCGTTAAAAGGAACGAGATTTGACCTCATAGGGGTATTGCAGAATGCTATGGTCATGATTTCCATTTTAAATGCCCTTTTTGCAAGTGTGACATATAGGTAATTTGGGATTCACGAAAGTACTTATATCCCTTGGTTTTCCAAATCGTTCAGGCGTAGTGTTCGAAAGACGACTATTCATGGATGCTTTCTAATTCCTAGATTGCTGGTGATGGATCCTAGGTTTTGGTTGACTACCATTAGGAGTGTGTGTAACTCTAACGGGATTTAGTGAACTAGGTTTTGAGTACACGGGTTTATCTTTCTGAATCTTCCCTTTTTTCTTAGCGTCCTCTAGGTTGTGGATATGAAGTAGGTCATTTGAACCTACTGATTCCTTTGTGGACGCGAATGTCACACGTTTTGGAGGAGTCCTCGAAGTGCTAGGTGCATTCACATGGTTGGGTTTAGCAATAGTGTGCTTTCTAAATGGAGGAACATAGGGTGATATTGATGGTTTCGGAACACTTGGTTGCACATCAGTCATAGGGGGTAACCTAGATTTTACATGAGAAGAATTGGAGAAAGGAGTCGGTTTTCCTAAGATAGATGGCTTTGGATCCTTGTAGGCATTAGGTTGTCGAACAACAGGTTTCATAACTTTAGGTTCCACAATTTTCCCACCCATTTTGGCAATGAGTTTCTTCAACTCTTCTATGGCTATTTCCTTTTCTTGCAACTGAGCTTTCAAGTCTGTAACTTCCATACTCATTTCGTTCATTTCTTGACACGATGATGAAAGTTTTCCTTGCAAGTTATTATCATTTGGTCTTTTTCCGACTTTAGTTTGCAAAGCAAGTTCAAGAGAATGACAATGTTTTTGAAGAAAATCGCATCGGTGTTGTATTAACGCAAAAGCATTTTGATCAACATTATCTTTGTGTTTCGAAATCTCAGTTTCAAGGCGTTGACACTCTTTGACTTGATCAAGATATTTGCATGCCACGTCAGAATATTCATCTATATCTGCACAAGATGTAAGAGCAACACACAAAATATCTTTGGAGAGACATTCGTGTAAGAGTAGATCATATGTGTAACACCCCCAAATTTATACGACTCAATACAGCGGAAGACTAGTTGGTGTTACGGGATAGCACATTACTCACATCATAGACAACGCATAAAAATCGCGTCGTTTAATAATAAAAGCATTTCCATTCATAATTATCAAAGTTACATAGGTCTCAAGTCATTATATTTCATACAAAGTTTTACAAAGTGTTTGAATGGAAAAATATTGTTTAAGTGCGGGCCATGAATTCTTGTCGTCTTCCCGAGAATTACCTTCAAGTACCTGAGATAAAACATGTTAAAAGAAAAGGTCAGCGATCGCCGAGTGAATTCATAGAATTTAATAAAATCCATCAATATAATATCAGTATAAGATTATTACTGAAAATCATTTTGTAAAATCATTTTAATAGGACATAAAATAGCCAAAATCATTTTATACAAATCTTTATCAAATCATAATATAGGCATTTTGCCTTAAAAACTATTATACGAACCATTGTCGTTAAAAACATCATACAATACGACCATTGTCGTTAAAAACATCATACAATACGTTTTGCAACGTTGTATAGATTAAATAAAAACCGTTATATGAATATGGTTATAAAAACCTAAACAAGAACATAATATCAATAGTATGACCCTGTATTGCTAGTCAGGCAATACATCGTAATTCGGAGCGTCTAGTAATATTTCGTTAGTTTTGGATTATTATAAGCCGCATGACATTGTTACCTTACTAAACCAACAACGGGTAGCTAACCCGATACTCAATTTGCCCATCTAAAGTAGCGTGTCGTCACAAAGGTCACGCTATGGAAATCTTCTCATACATAAATTCGCTTACCAATCAATGTGGCACGACGGGGATCAACCGTCAAGGCGCGAACTGGGGTGATCGTCCCCAATTAGTACTATTAAATGCATAAGCGTCTACCAAATCCCGGTAGTTCACAATTCATGCTACTGGGACTTTTAGTGACATAACCTAACTTTAATAATCCATTTAATTTCATCTATCGGGTCCTTTAATCATTTATAGGGTCATACAATCGGGTCATTCAATCATTCGGGTCCACATCAATAAACAAGCAATCGGGACAAATGGTGTCCTATTTTTATAAAAACTAACATGTTATCTCCCTCGCGGGTTTATAAAATATTTATAAAAACATTTAAAAGAGTGCGAGGCTATGAACTCACGTTGATGTGGGAAGGCGGGTTATCGGCAATTCGGACGTGCGGTACGTGCTTCAATCACGGAAACCTAGATAAATAATACTCGGTCTTAGACTCTTGTCCAATGACTTTATAAAAATAACAATTATGTATACATATTATGATTATATATATATGATGATCAAGTGGGTTTACATATTCTCGTTTACTCATTTTAGTGTTATATGTCGATAACTTTTATACTAGTTTTCTCGTTTTACCTATTTACGTGTTTTAGGTCCAATAAGCCTATTATAAGTTCTTAACTTGTATTAATCCATGTTATACTTATATTATCAGTATCAACACTTTACAAGTTGGGCCTAAATGGGTTAAGCCCAATAAGTTCTTTTTACAAGTTTTTATCTTATTAAGTCCAATTATTAGTCCAATATGTTTACTTATCTCGTTAATGTCCGTATGTCCTATAGTTCGGGTTTTATCGGTTTTTACTTGTTATACATGTCTATATATCAGTATATAAGTTCTATAAAGTTTTCATTAGACGGGTCCAACCATCTAAGTTTTATTTAACAAAAACGTTAATTTTACGGTATTAGCCAAAAAAGTCGTAAAAATCATGTTTATAGTTTATAACTTATAAAACTTAACAAGTTACCATTTTTATAAAATGTCCACTTATTTAACCTTTAACATATTTATATAAATAAAATTCATGAGTTAGTGGGTTTTAACTTTACATTTTATACAATATAATTTTGAGTGCTTATATAATAGTATTATACTTTATTTTTCAAAAATCTGACTTTTATCTTCACTTTCACCAAAACTGCCATATCTTGAGTTCTATATGGAGATAGAAGCTCAAATTGTTATCACATAAACTACATGATATTTTCTACATTTAACTCTTCTATAGCTACTGTTGAATCATCCTTTAAGTATTTTATAAAAATCGTCCAAAACAGTAACCTCAGATTTATACCCTGGACTTGTTTTGATCATATCTCACTCATTACAATGATTCCATTGCATGGCCAACTCTCACATGTGTACAAGACCCATAGCTTACTGTAAATCCATTATAATTCATCATTTTATCAGTTTACCATATGGTTCTTTACTGTTTTATACAGCCATCAAATTTAACCAAGATTTTAACCTTGTTTCTTATAGTCTTTTATCTTTTTAAGCATGTTTATCAACAACAAATCCCCACATAACATTTTTATCATCATATAATCATCATATACATATACAATAGGAAATAAAATACATGTTTACATCAAAATAACAAGAAGTTGAGGAGGACAATCTTTATACCACCAAGTTGATGTAGGTTATGAGTTTGACATGGATTTGGATGGAGAAACTTGTGCATAGCCAAGACCATCTTCAAGACCACTAATATTCATATACTCCTTGTGGAAAATCAGTCCCAAGACACCATGAAAACTCCTCCATGGATGTTATAATCACCACCATTCAAGAGAGTTTCAAGAGGGCTTCAACATATGTAGAAATAACATAGGATTTTGTGGTTAATTTTGATCAAATGAGGGTGTTCTTGGTTGGATATGGACGAAATCATAGAGAGAGTAGAGAGAAAATGTGTGTGGTTTGCATGAGTGGGAAATGGTGGAAATGAGAAGAGTGGTTTTGGTTGCTAGTTTTGGTAAGTTGGTAGCTTACTTTGTAAGCTTATGCTTACAAGTGTAAGTTGTAAGCTACCACTTTGACACATCAAGTGGTATGTGTCATGGTCTTGCCGTCCATATTGAGTGGGATGGGGCAAGATTTATCTTGTCTCATCCCACTAATTTAGGGGTATCCCTCGATTCTAGTTTTCTCGATTTGCGTGCCCTCGGGTCGTTTTACGAAAAACGTTTTTATAAATTATGAATCAACGTCACAAAACGAATCCAATAAAAATTGTCTCATCAAAAACGGAGTTCGAAAACGTAAATACGTAATCCTAAGGTTTCCGGTTTAGTCGTAAAGGACGTTAAAATAAAATCGTAAGTCCTAATCTCTTCTCGTAAATTTGTGAGTTTATGAACCAACACAAATTTAAAACTCCAAAATAATATTCACGGATAAATTTATTTTCTGAAATGTCGGACTGTCACCAAAGACGGCGTATGTAAACGTAAGCACGTAACGTAGAATCTTCCGGTTTAGACGTAGTCGACGCTACTTCAAGACGTAAATTCAAATTACTTCCCAAAAATAAGTGAGTTCATATTGTAACATTAAAATAATGTTTTCAATTAAATATTGAGAATAAAAATATCAACCATAAATTGATGGATTGTCACAGCATTTACCCCTAAACAGGATCTTTGTCCTCAAAGATCATCTTACCTTACTACTCGCTTCTTATAGAGTTAAAGCCATGTGGGTAATTCCTCCACACTCGGTCTTTTATCACAAGTGTAATTCATTATAATATACGAGTTTCATCAGACATAACTACGTGAATAAGATCAGGATTAATGTTGACTTACTTTCTCTATCCATGATGTTCACGGGTTTTTGATGAATGCAACTTTTCGCCGATCTAAGCTTAACTAAGAACAATCAGATTTTCACTTGATAGATATTCCATCATGTTCGATATACGAAACATAACTCACGCAGTCTTTGAAGTCCTAAGGTAGATCCGGCTTATATGCCTTTTAATCCCAACTTTTTCATCATCTCAATGGTCCCATACAATCGGGGACTTATATCCCATGATTTGTCAGATCATGAATTCATTTTTCCAAGGTTAAAATTTTTGGCATAACTTTGCTACCCATTTGGCACTTCAAGATCTACATTTCATATTCACATAACCTCCTGCCCACTATCGGCGGTTAATAATCAAATCCTAATTTCAACAATCATTTCAGATCTCGCGGGTCGGTTATTTTGCAAGGATATGTTCGCCATCATAGGAAACCTTAAACCTAAAAGACATGTCCAACTCACAATGGATGTATGTCGAGTGTCTTCATCTCAACTCCTGCTTACAGATGCTCTCACATTCAGATCCTAACAAGATTTGATCTCAATCCTAATACAAAAAAAAATTCTCAATGATAATCTCTCCAAAGGAAAACGATTTTACGGTCTATTACCAAAGGTCAATCATTCAAACCTAGTACATCACTTATATTACTTTGTATCGTTACTTTACCTCGCCCCTTCGATTTGGGGTGGTACATAATACTCTCATCAAGGTTCGTTCTCATTGATTTCTGAGCAAATCTCTAGAAATTCGATGCGAAGCGAGGATCTTGATAAAGATGTTTGATACAAGCACACTATGTTTACATCAATCTTTTGCATTTATCATTAACGGGAATGATATTAGTAGATTTGGTCAGTCTGTCGACGATGACCCAAATCGAATCAAATTCAGATGATGACCTTTGCAATAGCTGGACGTTTACTAATGTATGAGGCGATGTCTGCCTTCATAATTGCCATCAGTACAACTTCTTCAGACAAAGATACTTTTAGTCATAAATGACATAAGTAGAATACTTATACTTACAAATTCCAACATAACTATATCTCAAAATCTCCATACTTAGGCAATCACAAGTGGTCTTTTATACTTTTAACGCCTTCGGCTTCTTAATTCTAATGGTTCACATTAGTCGCGAACCCCCTTTTTATTATCCATATTATCCTTCTTACAAGCATTGTTTATTTTTATATCGTTCGGCAATTTATTTTGCACCTTCATTATTAAGGAACATGTCATAATTGTTTTTTTTTTTTTATCTTTTCTACATAATGCATCGGTATCTATATTCACTTCTTATGATGATATAATTATCATGTCCACAATTTACTCAGATATTCTTTCTATATTATGCGTCAGTAATTACGTTCACTTTCTCCTGATGAAATAAATATCATAACTGTATTTATTCAAAATTCTTTCTTCATATCTTCTATGTTTTAGTTTCATCTTTACTATCATTTTTATCCGTTTTACTCAATCCCTCGTCTAAAGCGTCGATAATTATTATAATTAATTAAATAATTATTATTCAATTTTTATGAAATGTAAACGTAAAGATTTTAAATTTATTAGTTCGACCGATTATATAAAATGTTCAAAATAAATTTGAATTTAATTAACAAGATTTTTGTTGATTTATCCAAAATATTTAATAAGATCCGTAATTGTTCGAAAAATCTTTGTTTATACTTTGGTCAAAGTTTTCTTAGTTGAAAAGCAAAAATTTTCGTTTTAAGTTTTCAGGTTATGGTATAAATGGTTTTACTCAATCCTTCTTAAGTTATCTTGAGGTATACACAAACATTTACCCCTAAACAGAAGTTTAGTTAAATGGTTTGTGTATAAGGGAATAATCCCCTAAAATCCTTTGTTAAAACATTTGTCGAAATATATTCGCACTTTCTTTGTTAGTAAAACCCAAAGTCTTAAAAGGGCTCTTAATTTTTGAAGAGTCTATATGCATACATCTTACCATTATTAATCCAACGGTCATTTTATGTAAAGGATTAAGTTTTTAATCCCTAAGCGTTAATGGTTCTAATCCTTGAAAAGTCAATATAGCTTCCATTATCTATTAATCACACGGTTAAATCATGTAAAGAATTAAGTCTTAAGTCTTATGTTAAATATTTAAGGTACATGTTTTCATTGTTCGGCCAATTCAGGGCAATCTATAAATAATTATTAACTCATTCTTATTTTTATAAACAAACAAATGATCCTTAATGATCACAAGCATGAATTTATCAAATTACAGTCTACACACGTGATTCATCAAATTTATGAATGCTACATGTGCATTGGTCAATCCAAACGACATCACGTGGAACTCATAATGTTCATTACAAGTACCGGATGTAGTGATTGGAATAGATAATCTTTTTCGCAGATGCGAAGTTGCTGATAACCATGCCGTGGATCAAATCTTTTAAAACATACGCTAGAACCTTGTAAATGATCGAACAAATCTTCCATTTTGAGTTATGGATATCGTTTGCGATTGTCAATTTACTCAGTCACAGTAATCTATAAATATAAGGAATGATAACACCATAGCTCTTCAGGATGACAGGCTTGGTATAATAAAATCTTTCGCCGACAACTCTCTCAGTTGTACGGTAATTCCTTTAATTTAGATGGTGCTGACGTACAGTGCACAAGCCACAGGTGCAGCACCGGAAATATAATCAATACCAAATTCAACTTGCCTTAATGGCGAAAGTCTAGGTAATTTACCAGCAAATACCTCCTAAAGTTTCAGATAACGGAAACATCTTTTAATAAATTCATATTAGGTTCCTTCTAGATTATAATATTTATGACTAATTCACAACCATTTATGGTATAATTTCAAGTCTTAATACAGGATATCGTCATCCACAAATAATTATTTAGATCATTTTTTATAATCACTATCTTATCATTTAGGGAATTCTACTCGAGTTCCCATCAATTAAGACAATGTCGTCATGTCATAATCAATCAATCCATTCTACTGGAATTATCAACTTTCTAGTTTCATTACCGTTGATAAGATGTGAACTTCTCAAAAGACTAATAATAACTCATAATCCTTCACAAATTCAAGGATATCTGGAGACATAACTAATCCCTAAAAGAGTAAGGTTAACGCATAATCTATGCGAGAGAATTTCAAATCAGATACAGACGAAAACATTTAACGAATATGAATGTATCCCATGTTTTCATAATTTGAGTACGCATTCGAAAGCTCCTCGGATCGTTACCCAGGTCATTCAAATGAAATCAAATCATAAGAAATGATAAGAACGTCAATACATCCAGTCGGGTATCAACACTCGGTAATCAAATACTTTTCCTAAGAATCTCACTACGGGAGAATTGGACAAGAAAGAATTGTCAATTGTCAAATAAGACAAATTTCCACAGATGAGTAAACTCGACTCAAAAGAATAGATGCTACAGGCACATATGTAGGTGTCCCTAACACTATGTCCTTATTTTCACTTCTTGCAGATCTCTTAAAATTTAATCTTTCACAATCTTCAAAGAAAATGTAGTGTTTATTCATTAATTTTATGGTGACTACTAATCAGCCTTGCATGGTCCGTTCCAAATTGTATGTAGGCGCGCAACTATATACAATTTCAAGATTAACGATGCAATACTCAGTTCGTCAAAACTTTACCATCATGTCTATAATAAAAACATTTACATGCTTAATTCTTAAATAAGAATCAAAATAAATTTACAAAGATTTTCCTTGTTATGAAAACGATTAAGTTTCCAAAGCGTTTTATAAACAACCTCATTTTTATATCAATCACTTATAAATCTTACTTTGAATAATCCTTATTGTGATGAAAATTTAATTTCCTCAAAGGATACCGTTTTAACTTTATAAAAACAAGGTGTGATCTGCAAAAGAGTGATGAAAGCTTGTTCACCAAGAATTAACTATGATATGATAGGAAATGATCTTAGCCAATTAATCATGAGGTTCATGACCTCGATGGCACTCAGGAATACAAAGAGAATAATCCACAACGTAACTCAATCCAAGATGAGTACTTGTTCAATGGTTGCATCACTAATGCGAACATTAGGATGAAGCAATAAAGGATAGATAACATCGATACATGTAGAGTTTAGCAATCAAATGTAGTCTTTTCATTAATCACAAACAAGTCAAAATTGTACCGTAACACATTACGTGTCACTATGTCATACAATTCTCAGAACTCATCTTACCAACTGATATCTCAGTTAAGTTAGGGATTATTTTTAAAAGATACCACAATGAATACTAATCTACAAGAGTCATTAGGTGTTCCACATGTCCCGAAAGATCCATCGGTCCCAATTCAGAAGAAGATTTCTTCAATTTATTTATTGGACACTGGGCATCCTCATTAGTGGACAATGGCCTAGGAACAACCCTTAATACGAATCAACAATCAATTAAAACCTTATAATTCAATCATGTAACTTAACGACTTCCTCTTAACAGTCTCATATTCCATACAGGTTAAATTTTACTTCATTCAAATTTCAACCAACTTATACTCAATTCAATATCCTACCTCATATTCTAATACTTTCAATCTTATTTTTCGGCCTTGTAAAGGCAATACAATCTCAATATGAATCAACACTTAATTCCCAATCCTATTAGCTCTTACAACAACAATTATCAAATGAGTCATTAATATGAAATGACTTGATCATTCAACTTAGACTTCTCGGAAAGGTATTAGTGGCATGAGGCTTTTGGGTAATGGTTCCAATAGCAGCCTCAAGTGCAACATTCACCCTTTTGATTTCAAATTTAAGAATTGGATGACAACGAATCAGATGACATCTTTCTAGGTGATAACGTTTTGTCAAACTCCACTCTATAAGGAAAGATCGTCATGACATCGGTATCAGATTTAATCTTGCCAATTCTTCTTTCAATTTCACAATCAACTAATATCTACACTTCTACGAATATCAACCATTTGTTGGGATCATAAATATCCACAACTTGGTTCAGATCTAGGATAGCTAGAATTCCTACGAGAATAGCTTCGATTAATTTACTAGGGGATTTAGGGTTACTTGTGACAATCTACGTCGTATAAATACCTCGTATAAAAATCAAAATAATCATCAAACAATCATGTAATAAAATTACATCATATACATATATATAATCCAAGTTATATATATATATATATGTTAAAATAACACTTCTCAGTCTGGCCTTGTCAGTAACTCGGGAATTCTTCGGCACCGTTATAGTCAAAAGATTTTTAGACATTTTTAGAAAAATGTTTTTAGTTAAAAGATTTTGAAAAGTTTTATTCAAAACCTTAGTTTTAAAAATCTTTCATTCTCTATAACGAGAGCTCTGGTACCAAACTGTAACACCCCCAAATTTATACAACTCAATACAGCGGAAGACTAGTTGGTGTTACGGGATAGCACATTACTCACATCATAGACAACGCATAAAAATCGCGTCGTTTAATAATAAAAGCATTTCCATTCATAATTATCAAAGATACATAGGTCCCAAGTCATTATATTTCATACAAAGTTTTACAAAGTATTTGAATGGAAAAATATTGTTTAAGTGCGGGCCATGAATTCTTGTCGTCTTCCCGAGAATTACCTTCAAGTACCTGAGATAAAACATGTTAAAAGAAAAGGTCAGCGATAACGCCGAGTGAATTCATAGAATTTAATAAAATCCATCAATATAATATCAGTATAAGATTATTACTGAAAATCATTTTGTAAAATCATTTTAATAGGCCATAAAATAGCTAAAATCATTTTATACAAATCTTTATCAAATCATAATATAGGCATTTTTCCTTAAAAACCATTATACGAACCATTGTCGTTAAAAACATCATACAATACGACCATTGTCGTTAAAAACATCATACAATACGTTTTGCAACGTTGTATAGATTAAATAAAAACCGTTATATGAATATGGTTATGAAAACCTAAACAAGAACATAATATCAATAATATGACCCTGTATTGCTAGTCAGGCAATACACACATCTTTTCTACCACTTAATTACAATAATATGTGTGAAAACACACATCTTTTCTACCACTTAATTACAATAATAACCGTACCAAAACGTGTATTTTATGTCTTTTATGTCGGAATTATGCGTGGTTTGTGTTTTTGTTGTGATTTAGGACGAAAAGGTGAAAAGTTGAGAAAACACGGGAATTCACGGGCATTTACGGAATTTTATTGAAGAAAAGGATGAAAGACGAAGTCAAGAAGTCAAGAGTGCAAAAAGAACGGAAGTCCAAGACCAATTCAGAAGATTTATCGAAGAAAAAGTCAAAAGACGGAAGTTTACTTAGAGCCGAGGAACTCAAGTCTTATTTATCGTAGAATTAAAAGACGAGTCCAAAGAAATCCCGAGCCAAAAGTCATCACATTCCAAGATTAACAAAAAGATTAAGAAGGAAGGACTTGATGGCGCAATTAAGAAGAAAGGAAGGAGACAGGAAGCTTCCTCTAACCATCCCTTAATCACCTATAAATACCCACCATTTCACTTCATTTACTCTTGTTGGATAGCTTGACAAACTATCTCTTCCGCTTTTATTTACTTGCACCTTTAAATTACTTGCACATTTAAATACATGTTTTGCACCTTAATTACCTTTTAATTTCAAGTAAGTGTTTCTTTTAACTACTTGCACCTTTTCTTTATCTTTTTAATCTTCTTCTACCTTTCTTTAATCTTTGATTTACACGTTTTTATCTTGTTAAGTTGTTTAAAGATTTCATTTTTATGCTTTTGATTGTTTTAAATCTCTTATTTTCATAGCTTATTTGATTTATTTTCAAGTTTATATAGTTTTTATAAAAGTTATTTTTATATAAAAAGTTGTTTTTCTTAAAGTTTATCTTTTTCGTGTCTTAAAAGTTGTTAACTTTCAGTTTCGTAGCTTATTTTTACACAGTTTTACCTTAGGATTTCGTCTAGTGCTTATTAGAATCATAGCTTATTGTTATAGCTTATTTTGTACTTTTTCCTACGGATTCCGATTGGTACAAATCGGAAAAGGGTTTTAACTTTCCGATTGGGGGGTGTTTGTGGTATTCCGATCGAGCTTTTGGCTATCATTCCGATCTGAACCTCACTACACATTCCGATTTGGGGGGTTCTTGGTATTCCGATCAGATAGGTCTTGGGTATTCCGATTGCGTATAAGTGACAGATATTCCGATTGGTGCTCTTGTCTCATTCCGATCGAGGTGATATTGGATATTCCGATCATTGGTTCCGATCATCATTCCGACCAAGTCCATATTCCGATCAAGAGGTAAGTTTAGCATTCCGATCAGGGCGTTTGGGGTATTCCGATTGGTAAGTGACAGCATTCCGATTGGGTTCCAACTAACATTCCGATTGGACAGGTTTGACATTCCGATTGGTAAGATCGGAATATATTCCGATCTAGGTAGTTTTTCTTGTTTTTGTCTTGCTTAATCTTTAGTTTATGTTTTATACTTGTCTAATTTTAATTTCCGTCACGCTTTTATTTTTTAGTCATTTAAATTAATTTACTTTTCAAAAAGCTTTTAAATATTGCACCTTTCTTTTTAATTAGATTTAGATTTATATACTTGCCCTTTACTTTAACGACATTTACTTTTAAGTCTTGCACATTTAATTTAAAAACCAACCAAAAATATTTGTTTTCACCAAAGAACAATAGAGTCACACATTAAACACAAGTTTTTCAATTCGATTAGACCACCACAACGAACACTTAACTTTCTTACTAGCCAAAAGCAAGTTATTAAATGGCGCCGCTGCCGGCTCGTTTCGTAAAGATTAACGGTTTTCTATGAAAGACGCCTTGCTTTTTGGGATTCATTCACTTGTGAGCGTTATTTTTCTTGCATAAAAAATTCAAAAAAATCATAAAAAAATTAAAAATTGATAAAAAAACCATAAAAATTAAAAATTTCAAAAATACAAAAAGATTTTATCTTTATTGTATATATATATTGTCTTTGTGTTTGGTTTCTTTTTTTTTGCATTTTCAGGTGTATGCGTACTAGATCTTCTAACTATCAAGAGCTCAAGCCTCAAGAAGATTTAGATATGGCAGGTGTCAACAACAACATTCCACCGTACCTCAATAATAATAATAATAACAACAATGCTCTTCCATAGCCCGATCTTCGGACCATGGAGGAACTTTGTCAACCAACCATGTTTGGACGAGGAGGACCGATTGCGCCGATGCAAATCAACGCTCCTGAGTTTTCGTTGAAGCACCATATGATTCAGCAAGTACAAACAAACCCATTTAGAGGATTGCCTGATGATGATGCCAACAAACACCTCGACAAGTTCATTACAATCACCCAAAGCATGAAGTTGGTCGGTGCCACAATGGATGAACTTCGCCTACAACTCTTTCCACATACTTTATTACATCATGCCGAGAAATGGTTTGATCGTCTCCCGAATAATTCTATTCACACTTGGGATGACATGACTCAACGCTTTTTGTCGCGCTACTTTCCACCATCCATGGTTACGAGCCTTCGCAATCAAATCAGCGGTTTCATGCAAGACCCTGATGAATCTCTTTTTGATGCTTGGGAGAGATATAATGTCTTGATCGATAGATGTCCAAACCACAACATGCTCCCTGTGACATTAATTGATACTTTCTACAACGGATTGACTTTTCGAGATCGTGATACGATTAATGCAGCCACCGGTGGCACATTCATGAAAAGGAGACCCGAGGAGTGTAGAGAGCTTATTGAGAACATGACTACTCACCACAAAAACTGGGATTCCTCTGCTTCTTCAAGGAACAACCCGAGAGTCAATGTTTCCTCCACCTCAGCAAAACCTGATATGACCGAACTCACCCGTGTGCTGACTGAAATGAGCAGAAGTATGCAACTCTTGGCTTCAAACCAACAACAACAACAAGTTAAAGCTGTTGCTACTCTTTGTGAAACATGCGGCGGTCCTCACTCATACACCGACTGTCCTTCGACACAAGGAACTCCGGAAAATGTGTATGTAGCTTATGGTAATTATTCACCGGAAAATTACCAAGCTAGACAACAAGGGGATAGAAATCTGCTGAGCTACCGATCCAACAACTACCTTTCACCCGGTTTTTCTCCTCAAAACCAAAATCCCGCCAACAACTACACTAGAAGCAACCAAATCCTACCAAGAGCTTCTAATCCTTATCACCCACCCACCCAACAAACCCCACCCAGTAATCCGGATGTTGAGGCCATCATGAGAACCCAAGGTGAGCAAATTAAGAACCTGCAGAGCCAAATTATCAATCTGAAAGGAGATATTACCAAGCAAGGAAATGAGATAAGATCCGAGCTTCGAAATGATATTCAATCATCCTTCAGCAATCAAACCAATGATTTGAAGAATATGCTTGCTAGTTTCTTGCCTGCCGCTCAACCTTCTTCTTCAAGTTCTCTACCTTCAAACACCGTCACTAATTCGCGAGCCAATGTGAGTGCTATTACTACTCGTAGTGGAGTCACCATCGTAGGACCAACAATCCCACCCCCATCATCCACACCTCCTCCACCACCATTTATCCCTACTCCTCCTACACCTAGTATTAGTGCACCATTACCGTCTCTGCCTCGACGTGATGAAGTTCCCACGAATGATCCTTCAACATCTCAACCTTTACCTACACCCGCACCTTCACCACCCAAACCCAATATCCCTTATCCCTCTCATTTAGGCAAGTCCAAAATGCTAACCAAGGAGGACTCCGAAGTGTCACGCTATGTGAAGATGATTTCTCAAATGAACTTCAACATTAGCTTTCTTGAAGCACTCGTCCACATGCCCAAATTTGTTAAAGCATTTAGGGAATTGCTTAACAAGAAGGAGAAGCTGATTGAACTCGCCAACACTCGATTAAACGAAAACTGCTCTGTAGTTATTCTTAAAGAACTGCCGGAAAAGCTTGGAGATCCCGGTCGTTTTGTGTTGCCTTGCGTGTTCAACAAAACTGAAGAATTTACTACCCTTGCTGATCTCGGGGCTAATATTAACTTGATGCCTTTGAGTGTTTGGAAAACACTATCATTGCCCGACCTCACTCCAACAAAGATGACTCTTGAACTTGCAAATCGCACTCTCGCTTACCCCATTGGTATAGCCGAAGACGTGTTCATCAAAGTTGGCGCATTTACTTTCCCGGTCGATTTTGTCGTAGTTGATTATGAAATGGACCCTCGTATTCCTTTAATACTTGGTCGGCCATTTTTGAGAACCGGACGAGCTTTAGTGGATGTTGCCGAAGGTGAGTTAATCTTAAGAGTCAGGGATGATGCACAAGTTTTCACAATGGGGAAGCTTACTAGTACAACTTTTGGAGGTCGAGAATCAGTGAATATGATTAATGTGCTCGATGACTTTACCGTCTATGACAATCCTCTATTCGACTCTTGCATCAATAATCCACTTTTTAATGATGCTGTGGATGATTCTCTCCCTACTTTCGAAGCTTCTCCCATTTATGATTCTCCACCGGTCTTTGATGCTTATGATGATGATTCTAGCTCAGATTCGGATGATTTTGATTGTACTTCTGAGTATCCCGAGCTGCCCACTTTCGATGATTTTGATGAGGCTGATACTCTCTCGAGCGATTCTTCACATGATGAAGATCCTCCGCCATCACTCGATCCTACTTTGGACGATTACTCATTTGAGGAAGATTTCTCTGAATTTCTCAACACTTACTTCCCTCATGAGAGTGATGCTCCTCCTTATGACTTTGAAGATTATCGTCTTGATCCTACTTTGGATTTGAAGAACATTCTTTCTAAGGAGAAGAAACCGGTCGACAACAATATCCGTTGCACATATGATTTAACACCTCTTTGTCCCCCTTCTGATGACGAGGTTGTGCTTCTTTGCGGATCTTCTTCACACTCGGCTGAGCCTGAGTGCTATTTTCCCCTAAAGGAAAAGGTGTTCGACCCCGGTATTGAAGTCTTTAAGCCATCTCAGTATCCACCTGATGCAATAAAAGGAAAAATATTTGGAAATTTTGAAGACATGCTTGCACTTCACCCTTGCTTCCACCGTGCTCCATCACTGCTTAAGGGAACCTTGCCACTTCTTCTTTGGCTTGCCTTGTTCGCCTTAAGCTCGTGCTTATTGATGGATGAAAACTATGTCTTTGATCCTGGTGGATATGTTTCATACTACTTCCGTTAATGATCAAGGTCGAGTCAGGCTAATGACTCGGTTAACAAAAATCAAGCGCTTCTTGGGAGGCAACCCATGCATCTATCTTTTCGCTTTCTTTAGCATAAGTGTAGGGGAGACCCGTTGGTTTGCTATTTCCTCTCCTTACTTCTTAATCAGGGATTCGAGCTTCAATGATCCACTCTTGATGATTCTTGACGACCCGTGATTCCGTGTTCTACTTCTTCCCGGTTCTATCCTAAACTCTTTTCGATTCCCTATTTTATATTTTCTCAATATTAAAATAGGAATCTCTTTAGTTGTCTTTTCCTTAGCGAGATTTAAACAACGTGCACAATGTCCTAAGTGTAGGGGAGTTTACTCCCACATGCTTAACCATTGAGGACAATGTTTATCTTAAGTGTAGGGGGGACTTCTATCGAAGTTAAGTGGTCTTTTCCTTGTATTTGTCCTCATTTTAACCGGAAAATCAATTTTTCGACATTTTTCAAAATTTTTGATCTATTTTGGGCCTATTAGTTTTTCCCTTTGTATAGTTATTTTCTTTCCTTATTAGAATAAATGTTTAATAAGTGGTTTTAATTTTCAAACGTTGTGAATCTTTTGACTCAATCCGAGTTTACTCTAGCTAGTATCCTTAACGTGTTTAAGTCAAGTTTTGCTAGGCTTTTATTTAGGGAGCTATAAAACGCGAAAGTCTTAACTCTCACGGGTTAAGGACAAGAACTTTTCGAAAGTTCCTATAATTGATCCTAGAGAGTCGTTTATCAAGGGAACTTTAAGATGCGATTTCTAAACTTGAAAAAGTCTAAGAATTTGCAAGATCCTATAGGCGACTCGAAAACCCAAAACTTTGATTTAATAGGCTAAGCATCCACGAGTCTCATTCCTTGAGATTTTAAACTGTGGAGAACGAGAGATGATTGAGCAAATTATAAGTTCGGTATTCTTTCGTGAATTTATGTTAGTTAATTATGAGCCTATTCTCCCATCGCTTGCTTAATAAATTATCTGCTAATAAATAAGGTTGTACGATTTGAAAGGTTACTTTGCTTCTAGCCCCAGATCGTTTAAAAGTTGCTCGGTATGGATTAGAGTTCATAGCCAAGGCATAACTTATTGAAGCGGGACGCGAAGATTGGCGAGTCCAAAAAGGCCCTAACAAGGCATGAGGGCTATATTTTGTTGCTAAAGATCCAAAGTGATGTGAAGAATCATTTATCAAAAATCAATATGAAGGATCGAGACACACGACGAAAAGCAAATACTCCCCAAAATCCATGGAGAAATGTATCCGAAAAGACCCTAACAAGGTATGAGGATAAATAGATCCAAGTCATAAAAGGAGGCGGATCGTTGTATATCAAAATCCAAAATAAAGATTGGATAAAAATGAAGAAGTCGTGGTCCAAGTATGAATCTCTCAAAACTCAAGTGAAGAAATTCCTATATGAAGAGAAGACCATTATTTCATGAACGTCTCTCAAGATTTGAAGTATGAAGTCGCTGCCAAATATCGGTCCGAGAAAGGTCTCAAATCGCGAAGCGAGTTATGCCAAGATATGAACTTTATGAGGTCCCGAGAAGCAGTTTTAAAAGATTTGGTCCTTTAGCTAACTATTGATTAAATCGTTCACTTTATTTTCAGACTAAATAACTATCAAAATAAGTCAAACAATGCATCCTCGTGATCATTCAAGACAACAATAAAATATAAGAAATACCCCTAGGAATAAGGGAGTCTAAGTGAATAATTGGCCCACATGAGTTCATGTTAGTTTACTAACTTATAATAACAATGATCTCGTTTTTAAGCTTGGTTTGGAGAAAGTGAAAAGTTGAGGATGATGATTATTCATGACATTTTTAAAACCCAAGGTATGCTTTTTGATTTCTTTACTTTGAATGTTCGTAGTTTCTATTTCTTTAATAAAGGCCAACATGGATTGATTATGATGAAAAATGTAAACGTGCTTTGTAACTAATGCATTGCATGAGGACATTGCAATGGTCAAGTGTAGGGGATTTGATATGTGTGAAAACACACATCTTTTCTACCACTTAATTACAATAATAACCGTACCAAAACGTGTATTTTATGTCTTCTATGTCGGAATTATGCGTGGTTTGTGTTTTTGTTGTGATTTAGGACGAAAAGGTGAAAAGTGGAGAAAACACGGGAATTCACGGGCATTTACGGACTTCTATTGAAGAAAAGGATGAAAGACGAAGTCAAGAAGTCAAGAGTGCAAAAAGAACGGAAGTCCAAGACCAATTCTGAAGATTTATCGAAGAAAAAGTCAAAAGACGGAAGTTTACTTAAAGCCGAGGAACTCAAGTCTTATTTATCGTAGAATTAAAAGACGAGTCCAAAGAAATCCCGAGCCAAAAGTCATCACATTCCAAGATTAACAAAAAGATTAAGAAGGAAGGACTTGATGGCGCAATTAAGAAGAAAGGAAGGAGAGGAGGAAGCTTCCTCTAACCATCCCTTAATCACCTATAAATACCCACCATTTCACTTCATTTACTCTTGTTGGATAGCTTGACAAACTATCTCTTCCGCTTTTATTTACTTGCACCTTTAAATTACTTGCACATTTAAATACATGTTTTGCACCTTAATTACCTTTTAATTTCAAGTAAGTGTTTCTTTTAATTACTTGCACCTTTTCTTTATCTTGTTAATCTTCTTCTACCTTTCTTTAATCTTTGATTTACACGTTTTTATCTTGTTAAGTTGTTTAAAGATTTCATTTTTATGCTTTTGATTGTTTTAAATCTCTTATTTTCATAGCTTATTTGATTTATTTTCAAGTTTATATAGTTTTTATAAAAGTTATTTTTATATAAAAAGTTGTTTTTCTTAAAGTTTATCTTTTTCGTGTCTTAAAAGTTGTTAACTTTCAGTTTCGTAGCTTATTTTTACACAGTTTTACCTTAGGATTTCGTCTAGTGCTTATTAGAATCATAGCTTATTGTTATAGCTTATTTTGTACTTTTTCCGACGGATTCCGATTGGTACAAATCAGAAAAGGGTTTTAACTTTCCGGTTGGGGGGTGTTTGTGGTATTCCGATCGAGCTTTTGGCTATCATTCCGATCTGAACCTCACTACAAATTCCGATTTGGGGGGTTCTTGGTATTCCGATCAGATAGGTCTTGGGTATTCCGATTGCGTATAAGTGACAGATATTCCGATTGGTGCTCTTGTCTCATTCCGATCGAGGTGATATTGGATATTCCGATCATTGGTTCCGATCATCATTCTGACCAAGTCCATATTCCGATCAAGAGGTAAGTTAAGAATTCCGATCAGGGCGTTTGGGGTATTCCGATTGGTAAGTGACAGCATTCCGATTGGGTTCCAACTAACATTCCGATTGGACAGGTTTGACATTCCGATTGGTAAGATCGGAATATATTCCGATCTAGGTAGTTTTTCTTGTTTTTGTCTTGCTTAATCTTTAGTTTATGTTTTATACTTGTCTAATTTTAATTTCCGTCACGCTTTTATTTTTAGTCATTTAATTAATTTACTTTCCGTCAAGTTTTAAATATCGCACACTGTAACACCAGTGAAAGTGCCGTATGATGCTAAGTTATTGTCTCAAGAGCTGTTCAGTATGAGCATCTCTCTTAAGTTGTGGCTCACTTGTGGATGTGATATCCCGAGCCCAACATTATTTATTTAATCCTATTTTACGTATATTTTTGAAATTTTTTAGAATTTTTATCGTGGATTTATTTGACGGTAAGTTGAAACCAACGTTTACGGTCGTAATTTAACGCTTGACGATTTAAGAAGAACCGATGACGACTACGATACCGACGGATGCCCAAAAATTTATCTTTTATTATCGATTGATCGATATTTGAGTTTTTCGAGATTTTTATTTTATTACGTGTTAAGTCGAGTCGGAACCATATGTATATTCGTTTTGTGTGCGTTTAAACCATTTAAAAGAATTTGAGGTAGCCGGGACGAAACCCGACTCTCGTAAATTTATAAAAACTTACTAGGTACCATTTTTTCCTTTTTAAAAAGTTATCTTACAACTATGGCCAAAAGAAAACTAATATTACACTTCCTACCCTCCCTACCCTATAAAAGGAAAACTTTACACACACACCTCATTATTTTCATTTCAAAAATTTCTTTCTTCTCTCCTTTTCTCTCTAGGCCGCCGACCTACCACCACCACCACCATAGACCCGCCACAAAAACTTGATTTTTGACAAATCCAATCAAATACCACCTCTTGTTTCATCATTGTAAGTAATCTAATCCATTAAAAACACACATGCAACATCTTTGATTTTTCCAAAAATTTATAATTTTTCAAAAATGGATTTTGATCAAATTAAATGGTACACATGTTTAATTCATGTGTTAATAATGTTGAATCATCAATAAAACGAATTGGGGGGCTGTTTTCTTGGGTGTTTTGGCTACCCCAAACCCACGGCCAAAGTGGGTTTGGTTGTGGTTTGATGAGTTGATGTTTTGTGTTGTGGGTTCATGTTTAGGATTGTGTTTTAGATGTTTTTGAATGAATTAAACCAATTGCATGTATGATTTAGGCTTTAGGTTTTGATGAGGATCCGATTTTTATAGTGTTATAGGCTGTTTGGATGATTGGGAATGGGTATGAGGGGTTAATCTAGGTTTAGGTGATGTTTGGATGGATTGAAAACAAGTAGAAAGGTGATTTGGAATGAGTCATTTTCAAACAGATTGTTTAGGGCTATTTTCGTGGGTTTAATTTTTGGTCCAGGTTGTGATTGTAGGATATAGTTGTAGTGGTCGTCGAGACGCTCGTTTCGGTATAAGATAGAGCTTTTAACTCCAAACGAGTCAAAAGTTATGTTATTTTGAAAATACGTGTACCGGGAGATGAGAATCAACACAATCCGAAATTGTGTTTGGTTTTGGGTCAAATCCCGGGGACCATAGATAGAGTTTGGTAAATGTTTGAAAGTTGATTTTTGGTCTCAAACCTGTGTATTTGAGTCTATTATAGGACTTAGGTGTCATTTGGGTCAATGGAGTATTTTAAACGGGGTCAAACGAGTCCGACTTGGTCAAAGTGCAATTTCAGTCCGAAAAACGTAGTTTTTGGAAAAGTGTTGAGTAATGAGTCGTAGAAGTAAACACTTTTATTGGGATTGAATATGTGTTTTCTACAGGTCTTATAGTATTTTTGAGAATTTTGTCAAATTTTATAAAAATGGTTAAGTATAGTAAAACAGTCCGTACTTTCGGTAAGTATCGGCGAAACCGTAAAATGGATAGTAACTTTAATAACATTGATAAATGATATAAGTCTAGTAACAACTACTTGTTTGATTTTGGCGTGAGTTTTCATAAGCATTGAGTGTGTTTGCATTTGCGTGTGTTTAGTACAATAATGTACGCGGAGTATTGATTTGGTTTACGTACCTTGATTTTTAGGTCAAGTGTTTGATTTTCCCGGGCATCCACGTCGTCGGTGACATTTCTCGTTACGTCTTCGCTAGAACCACTACTACTACGCAAGGTGAGTCTATAGCCTCGCTCTTTACTTTATTCAAATGTTTTTAACCCGCGAGGGGGGATACATGCTATTTAAATGAAAATGAACATAAGGCTTGAATGATTGTTGGACCCGAACGTTGCCTCGAAATTGTGTTGAGTACCTAGTTGCAAAAGTCCCTAAATTCATGAACTATTAACTATTGTCCTGCCCTCGAGTAGGGGGAAATAGCCGCTTATACAATTTGTAGTACTACGGGGCTAACGACCCAATGCTAGCCGAGAAGCTGTACGTTGAGTAAGTTCTGCGGTAGATTATCTTGTATGAGAGATAAGGTATAATTGCAACTGATGCCTTTAGAAGGGGCACTGGTTTCATCTGAATCACGCCGGTAATTATTACGCGGGTGATTGAGTTAACGGATTAGTGTCATGAGCTTAAACACAATTGTCATATCCTTGAATAATAGATTGTATGGCCACAATGCTATTGAATGATCATGATTGGTTTTTAAACACTTATGTTCAACTGATGTTTTGATAAACCTATAGATTCGCTCAACCTTTGTGTTGACGATTTTAAGCATGTGTTTCAGGTAATCAAGGTTGATAGCAGTGGAGCATGCGAGGATGGAAGTTGTTGTGGCTTGGCGGTCTACTTGTTTTCCTCCATTTTTGCACTTAAAAACTCTTTTATATTATGTCATGAGAATGAAAATGTACTTTTTGGTTGAGATTCAGTGGGGACCTAAACGCAAACTCTGTTTTATATTATCTTGGGATTTGGAAAACCGTAGATTTGTAGAATTTAAAAATGTTTAAATTCATGTTTAAACTTTTACGTGTCTTTGAATCGTTTAATATAGCTTATGTGTGATGATAACTACGTAGCACCCAAATGTTGTAGTTCCGTTGCGCATAGCATTTGTGGGGGTGTTACACACACTTTCTTTTAATTAGACTTAGATTTATTCTCACGCACTTTACTTTAACGCCACTTTACTTTCAACGACATTTACTTTTAAGTCTTTGCATATTTAAATTTAAAACCAACCAAAAATATTTGTTCCACCAAAATAAAACTGAGTCACATAGAGAACCTAGATCAATTCGATTAGACCAGAACAACGAAATTTAATCTTTTATACGGGGTGTCAAAAGCTTTGTATTAAGCGTCTAGTAATATTTCGTTAGTTTTGGATTATTATAAGCCGCATGACATTGTTACCTTACTAAACCAAAAACGGGTAGCTAACCCGATACTCAATTTGCGCATCTAAAGTAGCGTGTCGTCACAAAGGTCACGCTATGGAAATCTTCTCATACATAAATTCGCTTACCAATCAATGTGGCACGACGGGGATCAACCGTCAAGGCGCGAACTAGGGTGATCGTCCCCAAATAGTACTATTAAATGCATAAGCGTCTACCAAATCCCGGTAGTTCACAATTCATGCTAATGGGACTTTTAGTGACATAACCTAACTTTAATAATCCATTTAATTTCATCTATCGGGTCCTTTAATCATTTATAGGGTCATACAATCGGGTCATTCAATCATTCGGGTCCACATCAATAAACAAGAAATCGGGACAAATGGTGTCCTATTTTTATAAAAACTAACATGTTATCTCCCTTGCGAGTTTATAAAATATTTATAAAAACATTTAAAAGAGTGCGAGGCTATGAACTCACGTTGATGTGGGAAGGCGAGTTATCGGCAATTCGGACGTACGGTACGTGCTTCAATCACGGAAACCTAGACAAATAATACTCGGTCTTAGACTCTTGTCCAATGACTTTATAAAAATAACAATTATGTATACATATGATGATTATATATATATGATGATCAAGTGGGTTTACATATTCTCGTTTACTCATTTTAGTGTTATATGTCGATAACTTTTATACTAGTTTTCTCGTTTTACCTATTTACGTGTTTTAGGTCCAATAAGCCTATTATAAGTTCTTAACTTGTATTAATCCATGTTATACTTATATTATCAGTATCTACACTTTACAAGTTGGGCCTAAATGGGTTAAGCCCAATAAGTTCTTTTTACAAGTTTTTATCTTATTAAGTCCAATTATTAGTCCAATATGTTTACTTATCTCGTTAATGTCCGTATGTCCTATAGTTCGGGTTATATCGGTTTTTACTTGTTATACATGTCTATATATCAGTATATAAGTTCTATAAAGTTTTCATTAGACGGATCCAACCATCTAAGTTTTATTTAACAAAAACGTTAATTTTACGGTATTAGCCGAAAAAGTCGTAAAAATCATGTTTATAGTTTTATAACTTATAAAACTTAACAAGTTACCATTTTTATAAAATGTCAACTTATTTAACCTTTAACATATTTATATAAATAAAATTCATGAGTTAGTGGGTTTTAACTTTACATTTTATACAATATAATTTTGAGTGCTTATATAATAGTATTATACTTTATTTTTCAAAAATCTGATTTTTATCTTCACTTTCACCAAAACTGCCATATCTTGAGTTCTATATGGAGATAGAAGCTCAAATATTTATCACATAAACTACATGGTATGTGCTACATTTAACTCTTCTATAGCTACTGCTGAATCATCCTTTAAGTATTTTCTAAAAATCGTCCAAAACAGTAACCTCAGATTTATACCCTAAACTTGTTTTGATCATATCTCACTCATTACAATGATTCCATTGCATGGCCAACTCCCACATGTGTACAAGAACCATTGCTTACTGTAAATCCATTCTACTTCATCATTTTATCAGTTTACCATATGGTTCTTTATTGTTTTATAGAGCCATCAAATTTAACCAAGATTTTAACCTTGTTTCTTATAGTCTTTCATCTTTTTAAGCATGTTTATCAACAACAAATCCCCACATAACATTTTTATCATCATATAATCATCATATACATATACAATAGGAAATAAAATACATGTTTACATAATCAAAATAACAAGAAGTTGAGGAGCACAATCTTTATACCACCAAGTTGATGTAGGTTATGAGTTTGACATGGATTTGGATAGAGAAACTTGTGCATAGCCAAGACCATCTTCAAGACCACCAATCTTCATATACTCCTTCTGGAAAATCAGTCCCAAGACACCATGAAAACTCCTCCATGGATGTTATAATCACCACCATTCAAGAGAGCTTCAAGAGGGCTTCAACATATGTAGAAATAACATAGGATTTTGTGGTTAATTTTGATCAAATGAGGGTGTTCTTGGTTGGATATGGACGAAATCATAGAGAGAGTAGAGAGAAAATGTGTGTGGTTTGCATGAGTGGGAAATGGTGGAAATGAGAAGAGTGGTTTTGGTTGCTAGTTTTGGTAAGTTGGTAGCTTACTTTGTAAGCTTATGCTTACAAGTGTAAGTTGTAAGCTACCACTTTGACACATCAAGTGGTATGTGTCATGGTCTTGTCGTCCATATTGAGTGGGGTGGGGCAAGATTTATCTTGTCTCATCCCACTAATTTACGGGTATCCCTCGATTCTAGTTTTCTCGATTTGCGTGCCCTCGGGTCGTTTTACGAAAAACGTTTTTATAAATTATGAATCAACGTCACAAAACGAATCCAATAAAAATTGTCTCATCAAAAACGGAGTTCGAAAACGTAAATACGTAATCCTAAGGTTTCTGGTTTAGTCGTAAAGGACGTTAAAATAAAATCGTAAGTCCTAATCTCTTCTCGTAAATTTGTGAGTTTATGAACCAACACAAATTTAAAACTCCAAAATAATATTCACGGATAAATTTATTTTCTGAAATGTCGGACTGTCACCAAAGACGGCGTATGTAAACGTAAGCACGTAACGTAGAATCCTCCGGTTTAGACGTAGTCGACGCTACTTCAAGACGTAAATTCAAATTACTTCCCAAAAATAAGTGAGTTCATATTGTAACATTAAGATAATGTTTTCAATTAAATATTGAGAATAAAAATATCAACCATAAATTGACGGATTGTCACAATATGCAGTAGAAAACTCGTCTCTGTTAGGTTGATGGTCGTTCACTTCTTGTGCAAGAGATTCCAAAATTTCAAATTATCAAACATTTCTTGCTTAATTAATGTTTCAAATTCCAAAATATGTTTTTGCGTTCTTTCCACAAGCGGAATCACAATACTTTTCACAAGCACAGTTATATCGTGAGGAATTTCTTTGTTGCCTTTCAAAAGTTCACGTTTTTTCCAGTCATCATCTACAACTTTTTTGAAATTTTCAATTTTACTCTTGAGAATACTAAGTGCTTGCTTACTCTTGCTTACAGAAGCTTTATATGGCAAGTACTCAATAAGTTTTGAAACATTAGTTTTCTTAGTAGCAAAACTTGTCTCCATTTAATTCTTATTTGTTCATATTCGAAAAATATTTGCTCACGACACTTCTGTGTTTGCGGATTGAAAAGACCATAAAGACTGTTTTCATAAGCATAATTATATAGTTTAACAAATTCTTTATTAACTTTTGGTCTACTCTCTTCTTCCAAATCGTTTGTCTCTTCACAATAAGGCCTAACAACAAGGCAATCAAGATCGGTCCATTGGGACTCATCAAGATATAAGTGTTGATTCTCAAATTAAGCTTGCTCAATGTACTTAGGATTTGCAAAACTAGGTCTATCCTTAAAAAAACGGACGAGGTGTCAACATTCTCATGGTTTGAATTGATTGATTATTTTTGTAAACAATTTTCTGGTAAAAATCAATTTGAGTTTCAAGTTCCACCATTTTGTCGATGTCATTCGCTTTTTAGTTTTGAAATCATTTTCCAAATTTTCAACCACTACTTTCTTTTCATTAACAAGTTTAGTTTTTTCCTCTTGAAGAAAACCATTTACTTGAGTTAGCTCATTGACTTTAGTGGTAGCAAGATACGTTTTGTGACGTTCAATACTCAAAGAGGTGTTATAATTACGTTTCTCTTGTTCTAGAAGCTTAAGAATTTCGTTATATTTCTGTTGATAATCGTCCTTTTTGACGTTAACTAAACACCCTTTGTACCCCTCAATCTCATTGATCTTTTGAAGAAGCTGACCTCTGTAGCTATCAATGGTCTCACTGGATTTAATTAGAGCAGCTTTGCATTCTTCAAAATTTTGAGTGAGCATAGCGTTTGCCTTATTTAATTGCTTTTGACTCTTTCTAGTTTCTTTGACATCTTTTTGTAAAGTAGCAATTAAATTCGCAAGCGCAATACGCTCTTCATCATCATACTCATTTGCATGTTGATCATCGTCAGACTCATTATTGCACGGGTCTGAGGGATCGGTATGGTATTGCTATCAAACTTTTCCGTCATACATGTGTCAATAAGGGTTTTTGTTTGATCATAATGCTCATGCGTATTAGTATTGGCTAACACATTATATTCATCATTGTGTACCTCTTCCAATGGGTCAGAGTCGAAGACAGGGCCATTATCATAGGAAGGTGTACTGTTGATGACAGTCTCAGAACTAATGTCTTGTTTGCCAGTGCTGTTGCTTTCTTTCCCATGTATGGTATGATCATCTTGCGTACCATGCTTTGTGTTCTATGATGTGCAGCTTTCATTCACATGACCCGATATTGTACCACAATTTGCCTTGAACCTTTTCTCGATCTCTTGTTAGTGAATTATTATTCTGTGGACATAGGTTTCAATGGATTTGATGTTACTTGGGATTAGGTATTTGAACGTTTGAGCAGTTGCATGATATCTCATGAAGCATCACTGTGTACTCGAAGAAATGAGAAATTATGAATCGAAAGACTTGTCAAATGTCGTCTTAAGTTCAGTGAAGGTGATCTTGCATTTACTCCCAACAAGTCTTTCTTTGGTGAGTTGTGCCGCAACTTTCTCCATGACTTGTGTGAATGCTCTTATGAACTTGCCAGTGGAGTCATCTAAGTATAGCAGGACTTTTGAAAGGCTCTCAAACGATGATTGAAAGATTCTCAAACTTTCCATGCATTTATCTCTCAAGAAGCGTGTCCGTTCTTGTAATTGTTCCATCTCGAGAGTTGTCACAACTGAACACTCATTGTTCTTTTCCATGATCATGGTATCTTTGGTTGATGAAGTGACTTCGGATCTTAAGTAGATGTGTTGTGATTGTTGTTGTCGAAGGAAAATGTTAAAATCCCAATAAGAATAGTCTTCACAAGAAACCAAAAATTCTAAGGCCAAAAACACACGATTGTTAAAAAATTTCACTTTCGGAAAATTTGAATATTCCAATTCGGAATAAAAACTTCAGTTTCGTAAGAATCTTCACTTTCGGAACATCACCAACTTTCGTAACATCATTAACTTTCGTAAGAAACTTCAGTTTCGTAACATTACCATCATTCTTAACATCCCAACTTTCGGAAGAAAAGTTACTTTCGGAGAAAAGTTACTTTCGGAAGAAAAGTTACTTTCGGAAGAAAAGTTACTTTCGGAGATAAACCTTTCAGAACACTTTGTAAACTTTCGGAACTTCTGAAACTTTCGTAACTTTTGAGACTTTCGGAGGTTTTTGAGACTTTAAGAACTTTTGTAAACTTTCGGAACTTCTAAAACTTTCGTAACTTTTGAGACTTTCAGAGGCTTTTGAGACTTTCGGAACAATGTGAACTTTCAGAACAAATCTTTAACTTTCGGAAGTTTTTGGGTTTCGGAAGAGATTGACTTTTGGAACTTTGAAACTTTTGGAACAAGCTTTATGAACTTTCGGAGGAAAGGAACTTCTGAGTTTCCGACTATATGAGCTTTCGGACTATAAGAGCTTTCAGACCCTACTTTCGGAACTCTTCTTTCGGAACATTTGGAGTTTCTAAAAAATCCTATAAACCCTTTTACGAAAGTCTAACTTTCGGAAGAAACTAGAACCCTTTTCCGAAAGTAATTACTGTCTAACTTAAATCTAATACGAACCACTTTTCGTTGAACCGTATCCCAAAATCAATCCAAACTCCCCAAAATCTTGTGATTTTAACCATAATAACTAACCTAAATCCCTACCACAACTATGTAGGTGATTTAAATCAAGATTTAGTGCCCGAAAAACACTAAAAAAATTGAATTCATGATGATTTTAGATTAAATCACACAAATCAAATCAATAACAACAACCAATCACTAATCTACCACGTGGTGATTGATACCAAATGTTGTTCCCATAATTATTCACTTCAACATGATTGATTATAAGAAATAAAGAAGAAAGATAGAAGATTTCTGGAGAGAGAATGTCGAGAGAAGGATGGAGAAACTAGGAGGGTGCTTATATAGTCCACCCACATGCGGGCTTTCTATTGGACTATATTTTTTTTGGGTCGGGCTTGAATAAATGCTTAGTACCTTGAAAGAGGCCTTTTAAGCTAGCCATCAAGCCCGTAATGTCACTACTATTTTAACTAACTATTACAACGTTCTAATAAATATTACAATATAAACCTATGACCGAACATTCTTGTTTGACTCAATATTTTGAGGCTAATAGATACTATTTTCTTAAAACCAAGATTTTCATTGACAATAATAGTACAATCTGCATTATCAACAATCTTGTTTTACACACTAAAACTAAACATATTGAAATCAGACATTATTTTATTAGAGATTGTTTTGAAAACTGTTTAATTATAACTGGATCTATTGATACAGAACTTAATGTTGCTGATATTTTGACAAAACCTTTTGACATAGGGAGATTTCAGTAGTTGGTAACAAATATTAGGATAGTTAATCCCTAAACATGATGTATGTACGTTCTTTTGTGTATTCAGGATTGTATTATTGTTTGTTATTGTAGAATTGCTAGTCCATTTTTCCATCATTTTTATGCCACTATTTTTGTACAAAGTTTCCCCTTCTTGGGTTATTTCCCATGCTTGATTTGTTTCCCCAGTCTGGGTTGTTCTTTTTATGAGTAGCTTGTATGTGGTTTTAGACTAACAATGCAGGAATAATATTGAAGTCTGGTGTGCCTTATTGATGATCTTATTATGTATAGGTCAAACCTTTAGGGCTCAGGGTATCCTTAAGATACTCATGTATAATTCTAGATCATACCCATAGGTGAGTAAGGGATTGGGACTATGAAAGCTTACTACAAGGCTTGTTGGATTTCTAAGACCTTGAGGCACTGTAATGTGCATCTAACTTTTCTATTTGAGCAGCTTGTTGGTCAACATGGGATATTTAGGTGCATGTTTCCAATACTACTGACCATAGGTACTGGTATGGTTGGAAGGGAGTCCTGGGTATATATATACTTTTTGATGACCTGGGTATACAGGGTGAACTTATATGCTAGTTTCTTTCATATGGCTGTTTGTGAATTAGTAGCTATGTTCTATTGCATTTTATATTTAGGTTGTTAGTTTCAGTTTATATAGTCGCCTTAAGGCTTATTTGGTTTTGTCCTTATATTTCATAACCTCTATTTCTTTGGCTTATTTGTGAACTGCCAAAAATTTTCAAACTAAGCCACAAAAAGTATGATTACGAAAAATAAGTTCAAACCCAAATAAGCCACAACCACAATTTATATGCCAAAACAAGTACCTCTTATTTTTGACATTTTTTTAGGCTGAAATTGATTTCTAATTGCTTTTGTGTTTCCTTTTATAATGGATATTACACATTGTTGCTTATAATTTTTCATTAGTCGTACTTGCATTGTTACATTAGAATATGAAAGGAAAACCAACATATGAATCAATCCTTCAGTTATAGAAAGGTTTTCTATATTGCCTTGAATGCCCATAATTTTTTTGCTATAATTGCTACTCTTATGGTTTAGGTACCTGCTTAAATCATTGGTTATTTCAGCGCTCAACAGCCTTGCCGGGAAGCGGAGGTATGTGTTTTGATGTTGGTCAGTGCAGAAAGAATATACCAGCCGACTAAAATTGTTAAAGTTAAAAGTGGCATACTTTGTTGTGGTTATGTAACTGGACGTGGATTTTGTTTTGCAGCATTTCTAATGGCTGCAAAACAAATGGATGTTTCGTTCGTCTAAGGCTAAAGCGGGGTTGACGAGTTGGCTGTTAAACCAGCTGCAGAGGTAGATTGTAACAATGTCGATTTACTTTATGATCTGAAATGACATCATAGGAGGACCTCTAGAAGTGATAAACGACAAATTCCAAACTTGCAGTGTTCCGAGCCACATAACGACAAGAAAATGGTTAGTTTCTTTCATAAGTATTATTTGTTTACACTTTTCTTATCAAAAGTTTTTTGATTTGGTGTGTAAAAAGTTAAAATTGTGTAATGCAAAGGAGTTGGTAGACGCGTCTTATGTGAACTTTTAATAATGGTTCTTTTTTGTTTGCTACTATTTGTGGTATCTATGGCTTATGTGATTATGCTACCAAAGTGTTGCTTCGTATGCAGGTTAATGAAGATGTGTCGCTTGGACCTTAGTGAAGGAGCAACGAGAGGCTGTTGAGGAGCGGGAAAAGGCAGCAGAGTAAGCATGCAAATTGATTGTTCATCATGAGATATCGAATCATCATAGTAAAGTGTTCTGATGTCTGTTTCAGTTCTAAGTTTTCCAAAATGGGTAAATATAATTTGTAGTTGACATCTTAAATTGTAAAAAATTATGCCTTGGATTTGCTTTACTAAAAAAGCTAACAAAAATAAGTTTTCCAAGATAGACACTTTAGTCTTAGCTAATTAGTAGTGTGTTTCTTCAAAAATAAGCAAATATCATATCTTTAGCACAGTAACTATGAATGAGGTCAGTATCGGATATGTGAAGTTTTCCAAGGTAGATAATTTAATCATAACTGATTAGGTGCATGTTTTCTGAAAATCAAAAAATATCTTTCATGGCTTTTTATGACAATGTTAATTGTCACACGCTCTGTGCGGTTGTATGTGTTACAAATTTTCCGTTTGAAAGTCATTATAATTGTGAGTTAAGAGTGCTGAAATGGGGTCTGAGATAGGGGTTGTAATTGATGTATTTTGGTGCTAAAATGGGGGAGGGAACAGGTGTGTTTGGTTGATGAGATGGGGTTGAAATGGGTAGGTTTGGTGTTGTAATGAATGTGAAGTAACATGCAAAAATGGATAGTTTTTTTTCTAAGGATTAAACCGCGTTGTAGTAACTTATTTTTCACGAGTTATACCATTTTGGTAATAAGTGAATGAGTCCACAAACCTGATTTTTATTAAATGATATGCTTTCAGACGTTTTCTTATTAGTAGATGAAAAAAGAAGGTAAATGATAAGAGTTTGAGGGTAACTTTTTTATATACGTTTGGTCTTATTTTTATAATAAATGTAAGTTGCATCCTTTTGTCATGGTTCGTTCCTTAAAACCCAATTCACTGACTTTTTGCATGTAAGGTGTGTTTAGAGATACTTTGGCACGAATAATGGTTACATTTATATTCTGTTGGATGAGAACCATGTATTTGATCCCGACGGATATTCTTCAAGGTTTTATATGAGCTTTCAACCATAGTATTCGGGGTCGAGTCAGGCTCGTGACTCGGTTAACAAAAATAAGCGCTTCACGGGAGCCAACCCGATGATCTATCCTTGTTTATCCGTTTTTCATAATAAGTGTAGGGGAGCCACGTAGGTGTTTGTTGTTTTCTTTCTTATGATGTGCAGGGATTAGAGCTTTCAAAGATCCACTTTTGATGACTTTTAACGACCCGTGATTCCGTGTACCCGTCTTCCCAGTTGTATCCTAAAACTCTTGTGATTCAATATTTTCTATCCATAAATGTTGAAATAGGAATCACTTTAGTTGTCTCTTCCTTAGCAAGATTTAAACAACGTGCACAATGTCCTAAGTGTAGGCGAGTTTACTTCCACATTCTTAAACATTGAGGACAATGTTTATATTAAGTGTAGGGGAGACTTTTATCGAAGTTAAGTGGGCTTTTCCATGAATTTGGCCACATTTAACCGGAACATTTAATTTTTTTCGAGATTTTTCAAATTTTTGATCTATTTTGGCCTACTAGAATTTTCCTTTGTTATCATGATTTTCTTTCATCGTATGTATATATTCCATTTCTAGAATAAAGTCAAAATAAATAATTAAATAAAGTGGTTTTAACGAGTTTAGACATCTTTGATATATTAGGCATGTCATGAATATTTAGAATCAACCTGAGTTTACTTATTTGAGTTTACTCTAGCTAGTATCCGTAACCATATGTACCTTAATTGGTTTATTAGGCTAAGCATCCACGAGTCTCATTCCCTGAGATTTTAAATTATGGAGAACGAGAGATGATAGAGTCAATTATAAGTTTTGTATTCTTTCATGAACTTAGGTGAGTTAATTATAATCTTCTTCTCCCATCACTTGCCAATAAATAAATGCAATAAGTAAGGTCGTACGATTTGAAAACTTACTTAGCTTCTAGCCTAAGATCGTTTAAAAGTTGCTCGAAATTAATTCGAGTTCATAGCAAAGGCATAACTTATTGAAGCGGGATGCAAAGATTGGCGAGTCCAAAAACTCCCTAACAAGGCATGAGGATTCTATTTTGTTGCTAAAGATCCAAGATGATGGGAAGAATCATTATTCAAAAATCAATATGAAGGATCGAGACATATGACGAGAAGCAATTACTCCCATAAAGATCATGGAGAAGTCTATCAAAAAAGACCCTAACAAGGTATGAGGATAAATAGATCCAAATCCGAAAAGGAGGCGGATCGTTGTATATCAAAATCCCAAATAAAGATTGAAGAAAAATGAAAAAGTCGTGGTCTAAGTTTGAAGAATCTCTCAAAAACATCAAGTGAAGAAATTTTAATTATGAAGAGAAGACCATTATTTCAAGAACGCCTCTCAAGATTCGAAGTATGAAGTCAATGCCGAATATCGATCCGAGAAAGGTCTCAAATCGTGAAACGAGTTATGCCAAGAGATGAACTTTATAAGGTTTTGAGAAGCCGTTTTAAAAGATTTTCTCCTTTAGCTAACTATTGATTAAATCGTATAACTTTATTTTCGGCCTTAATAAACTATCGAAATAAGTAAAAAATGCATCCTCGTGATCATTCAAGACAAAAATAAAATATAAGAGATACACCAAGGAATAAGGGGGTCTAAGTGAATAATTGAGCCACATGAGTAAGTGATAGCTTTACTAACTTAGAATAACAATGATCTCGTTTTTAAGCTTGGTATGGGGAACGTGAAACTTGAGGGTGATGAATATTTATGATACCAAAAGCCCTAGTTTAAGTCTTAGATTTCTTTACAAGTTTCGTCCTTCATAAATTTTGAAATTTTCTATCTTTTTAGTTTCCTTTATGTCATAGTATAAAATAAAGGCTAAGGTAGGTTAATTATGAGAAGAATGTAAATCTTGCTTTGAAATTAATGCATTACATGAGGGCATTGCAATGGTCAAGTGTAGCGGATTTAATAAGTGTGAAAACACTTGTCCTTTTACCACTTAATACAAATAAAAACGAGACCAAAACGTGTATTTAATGTAGTAAAAGTCGGAATTACGCGTGGTTTGTGTTTTTGTTGTATTTTAGGACCAAAAGATGAAAAATGAAGAAAACATGGGCTTTCACAGGCTTTTATCAAAGAAAAAGACGAAAAACAAAGTCAAAAGATCAAAAGTGCAAAAAGAACGGAAGTCAAAGGCCTATTCTAGAGATTAGGCCTTTAGCTTTCGTTGGGACTTATATGATTTGTTGAGACAAAACATGAAATAATGAAACAAGAGGACCTAAATGCAAATATGAAAGACTACAAGAATATGGAGAACTTCTATACAAAGAAGTGGGCTAAATTACAAAATATGGAAGGACTTCTATTGTTAATTAGATTTCTTGTAAGAAACGTTATGTCTACTATATAAAGACATATACCCTGCGTAGGTTTAACGTAGATTTCTTACACAATGTAAACGTATAGTCGAGTTCGTGTTTTAGCCGCAGGATTAATGTAAACATACCTAGAGATTGTTTGTAATCGTTTGTTATTAATATAAATAATCATTGGGAGTAATTCATCTTGTTTATGTATCAGTTTCAATTCCTCTATGTTTATCATATGAACTAGATGCATTCCTAGTAAACTTAATCGATCGATGAATATTTAATTCCACAGTCATACAACACCCCATCTACATACGATGCGTATGCGTGTTGCTGAGTCATAATTATTTCTTTTAATAAATTTCTGTTTTTTGGTTTTATTGAATAAAGTGTAGGCCGTTTTATAACTTATGTGATAAAAAAGGCGTGTTTTGGGTCTAACTTATAAGTTCTGAGTTATAAATAGAAAATAGTGGCAACAAAGAAATGTTGTAAGCTCTTAAGACATCTTGCGCTCTAATAAAATGAAACATGTGTTTATATTCTTATGTCCAAAAGACTACATAACTAACTGTACCATTTTGACGAGACGGGAACAATAAAGCCACTTAACGCATCATGAAAACAATAATTCAAAAGAACAAAGCAAATGTCCACATGTGCATGAGCAACACATAGAGTAAACCCGAAGGCTAGTTTATATGTGATTATTATAGATATAATAGCATGCCGGAAATTACTAACACCAAATTTATTAATTTTGGTAGGTTGAAATTATAGCATAAGCCCACTATGTTTTATAAATTTAAAAACTTTTTCAAATATGCGTGTTACCGAGTCATAATTAGTTCTTTTAATATATTTTTGTTTATTCGTTTTATTGAATAAAGTGTGGGGCGTTTTATAACTTATGTGATAAAAAAAGGCGTGTTTTGTGTCTAACTTATAACTTCTGAGTTATAGATGGAAAAACTGAAGTGGCAACAAAGAAATGTTGTAATCTCTTAAGATAACTTGCGCTCTAATAAAATGAAACATGTGTTTATATTCTTATGTCCAAAAGATTACATAACTAACTATACCATTTTGACGAGGCGGGATCATTAAAGCCACTAAACGCTTCATGAAAAAATACTTCAAAAGAACAAAGCAAATGTCCACATGTGCATGCGCAACACATAGAGTAAACCCGAAGGCTAGTTTATATGTTATTATTATAGACTTAATAGCATGCCAGAAATTACTAACTACAAATTTATTAATTTTGGTAGGTTAAAATTATAGTATAAGCCCACTATGTGTTTAAAAATTAGAAAACATTTTCAAATATATTTCTAGGCAAAAGTACAATGCATGTAGACGCACATTTCAGCATATACCCAATTAATTAATCTTAGCCTTCCATTCTTTTCAAAAATCCACTTTTATCATTTATAAAAAATTAAATATATCACAAACCATTAATTGTTACACAAAACGAAATATACCATCTCGACAAGAATTAAATTATCTTTCTAACGAGGGGCACATATATATACTACTGACGAACTTTTATTTGTGTGAGAAAATCCTACATGATTCATATCACGCATCATATATGATATTCTAAAATCATATATGATTCTCGGAAATCATATATTATTCGTGATACGAACCATATACGATTTTCTAACATAAAAAATATTCGTCGAAAGGTTTTACATGTGCCCCTCGTTAGAAATATGATTTAATTCTTGTTGGAATAGTGTATTTTTGCCTCTTAACGATTTACCGTTTGTGAGATATTTAATTCTTTATAAAATAGGTGGGAAGTGGGTCTTTTTAAAAATTGATGAATATAATTGATTAATTTGATCTATCATAAATTAAGAATGTATGTTGATCTCAACTCTACATTTCTATATAGATGTGTATCTTTAAACATATGTAGATTTTCTTATTTGACCTAAAGTTATAGGTTGCAAATATATAACACGACTTATAAAAAGTAAATGTCATTTTTAAAATTTACAAAACCTAAATTAATCTAGTTTCATTAAATTATATCTAAACATATCTACTTTGAGATTGATCAATTTGAAACTTATAATTTTTTTCAAAAATACAATATATATATATATATATATATATATATATATATATATATATATATATATATATATATATATATATATATATATATATATATATATATATATATATATATATATATATATATATATATATATATATATATATATATATATATATAGGGGAGAGTTAAAATAAAAAGACTTTTTTTTGAGAAGGATAAGAAGGATTTTCAGCCATTGATTTAAAATCAATGGATGAGATCAATCCATATTTCTAACTAACTAACTAACTAACTAACCATATAAACATGATTTTAAAAAAGTTCTCGAAAAATTCTGAAAAATTTTCATAATATCGGATATGTTGGTGCATAAAAAAGTTGTGAAGAAAGTTTTCTTAATTTTGAGTTTTTTGCGTTTTTTAATGCACAAAAAACGAAATTTGATGCACAAAAAGGTGAAATTTTGTGTACAAATTTTTTTCATGCACAAAATTTTCAAGTTGTTTTAGTTTGATGCGGAATCAAATTTTAAAGCAAAAAGTCAAAAGAAGTTGGGTATAAAAATGAATTCTTGATGCATAAAAAACGTAAAAAGCCTAAAAATTATCGTTTTTATGCATCAAAATTTCGTTTTTGTGCATTAAAAAAACGTAAAAATCTTCGAATTAAAAAAACTTTTTTCACAAAAGTTTTTTGCACCAACATACCCGATCTACTCGAATTTTTTCATAATTTTTGAAAAACTTTTTAAAAATCATATTTAAATGGTTAGTTAGTTAGTTGGTTAGTTAGTTAGGATTATGGTTTAATCTCATCCATTGATTTTAAAATTAATGGCTGAAAATCCTTCTTATCCTTCTCATAAAAAAAGTCTTTTTATTTGATCTCTCCCCTATATATATATATATATATATATATATATATATATATATATATATATATATATATATATATATATATATATATATATATATATATATATATATATATATATATATATATATATATATATATATATATATATATATATATATATATATATATATATATATATATATATATATATATATTACTTTAAAAAATACATTTTATATTTCAAAAAACACATAGTTTACATTAACGGTTAAATAAAAATCTCGATTTTGCAACTATAATTATTTGTTATTATACATTTTCGCTTTCGTGCGTATTCATCTAGTATTTAGGAGGCGCTTGGTAAAACTGCAGGGAATGAGAATGGGTAAGGGTAAAGTAGTCTAAAGGAATGCAATGAGCATTCCCTATTATTATCATCACCATTATTGATGCTTGGTTAATATAAGTTGCTGTGGGGATTAGAGATACTGGAAACAATGGCTAGGTTGATAGTCAAGGTCGTGACAATGACGATTTTGGTAGGGGAATCAATAATAAAAATTAATGGTGGCTACTAGTGGTTGAGGACGACGACCATTGCAACACACGATTGCAGAATTGTGATAGTCGGTAGAGGTAGCAAAACAGAAGTAAAGGTGGTGGTAACAAAGATGATCGGTGGTTTTTAGGTGGTTATTGAAGGTTGGTGATTACGATAAGCGGTTCTGGTAGATGGTACAGGTAGCGACAGGATGTAGAGGTCGTGATGATCGGTGGTGTGGTGGTGGTAGTGGTAGCGCCATCGGTAGCCATTAATGACGGTGGTAGAGTGTGATGGTCCCTGGTGAACAAAAACACATGTGAATCCATGGTGAGGTGGTGGCGGCCAGTGGCAGTCGTGGTGGCGACAGAGAGCGGTGGTGGCGTTGGGAGGATTCTGCTAGCTACAATGGTGGTGGTCAGTATGATATTGGTAGGGAAAGAAATTAATGGAAAATAGTGGCGGCTAGTGGTGGTTGAGAACGACAACCATTGCAACAGACGATTGGGGACTTGTGGTAGTCGGCAACGGTGGCGATATGAGATGGAGGTGGTGGTAATGACAATGATCAGTGGTTTTTAGGTGGTTATTTATGGTTAGTTGTTGCGATAAGTGGTTCTGATATATGGTATAGGTAGCTACGGGATGTGGAGGCTGTGACGGTGGTGATGATCAATGGTGTTCTGGTGATAGAGTGTGATAGTAGTGGTGCCAACGGTAGTCGTTAATAATGGTGTTAGAGTTTGGTGGCGGCATCGTTAGGACAAATACACACTTGAATCTATGGTGAGGTGGTAGCGGCCGGTGGTAGTAGTGGTAGTGGTGGTGATGGCGGCAGAGAGTAGTGGTGGCGTTGGTAGGGTGGTGGTGGCGACAATAGTGGTGATCAGTGATGGTGGTGGTGGTAGGTGGAGATAAATATAACTGAATCTATTACCTCGAATCTATTACTCCCAATTTAGAAGAGAATAGTTCATTACCAGTAATGGTAATGATTACTTCTATATCTCTTAACCAAGAACTATTAATCATTATCATTCATATTTTTTACCCCCTAAAACGTCTAACCAAACACACCTTTAAAAGTATTCACAAGTAGTGGATATATTTAAAATGAAAATATAAGACTAAAACTTAAAGTCATAAAACAATTTAATTAATTTTTCGTTTACTAGAACCGAATAAGCTGTTTATCTCTCTACGTTAGCAATACAACATAATCATCACCATTACATAAAAACGTTTGATTACAACAAAAATTTTGTGCCCCTTGCTTGTGTGATGCCTTGGGCGCTCGCCCACTCCCAGGTCCGACCTTAAGTCGAATCACCGAGTTACCGATTTGACCACCTGGTCAATTAGAATATCGTTAATTATAAGTCGCTAGGCAATTCCGCCGCTGTGCGCGGGTAATCGTCTAGTGATAGTTAATATCGTGTGAGTTGTGTGTAACACTATCAAAGATCGTTTAGTATATTTTATTTTAATTTCTTGAACTATGTTTAATTTTATTGTTTCCTAATCCTTTGTAATGGAAAATGTGTTCACAATCGTAGACCATTCAATAAATTTTATTAACTAAATAGTAACACTTTTAATATGTTTTTGCATTTGATAAAAAGGAGCTTTTGGAGCAAAATTGCCAATAAGGTCTTTAAATAAGTTTTAAGTGAGTAGCATATTGAGTTCGTTATTTGAACTGTTAACATATAAGATTCAAACTAAAAAGAAGTGATCCGGAGGTCGGGCAGGATAAAATAAGTGTTTAGACATTTTTAGAAAGAGAAAGAGAAAAGACTATTAATGTGTGTGTTTTATTGAGAGAGTAAATAGAACAAGAAAATAGGAATCCTCACCCCCTCCATGGAAGTATGACGGGGTATATATAGCCTATACACACATGAACTATTCTAACTTAACAAAACTAGTCCCTGCGTGTGTGGCTATATTAAACTAATGTAATTCCGTAAATGGCGCTCACATTTTAGGGCTAACAATCTTCCCCCAATGTGGAGACATACGGAATTACTTACAATGTTCCTAACAAGTACAAATACAAAAAAAATAAAGTCTTCCAATGCGCTTCCAATGCTGAGGATGTCTTCTAAGTCTTCTTGTCTTCATAACTTGTACCTCAGCTTGACTCCTCTTTGTCTTTGCTTGTTGTGGAACAATTGTAATATGCATGATTTGGATTAACTTCCCCCCAATTCATGCAGCATGTATTAAAAGAACTTTCTTCATAGACTTCTTTTTGACGAAGTTTCTGAATCAGCTTCCCCCCAAACCAATATATGTATCTTAAGCAGATTCTGACACTTTGATGTAGTTTGAACAATCTTTTAGCTCATCAGTTTAAGTGCACAGCGGAAATTTGTAGAAGAACCACACCAGATAATACTGCTTCTATATTGTCTCATGTCGTTTGATTTTTATTGATAATCCGTTTGGGATAACATGCAGGAAATGAGCAACAATTCTTCTCACGCCTGCAGAATACTTCATAAAAATCATATAAAGTAAGTAGATACCATTCCATGTACACCACTTCCCCCTGGAAGTTGATCCGATTACTTCAAAGTACACGATCTTCACCCATGATGATTTCGATCTCTCGGACACATCATTATCGTGGACGTCCATATACTCGACAAGTTCTTAGTCTTAAGCAAATGTCTTGAAAAATTTTGAAAGTCGTTGAGAAACTTAGAAAATTTTTGCTCACTTCATACCCATCAAAGAAACTGGGTGATAGTCAACCGACTCACCAAGTCTGCTCACTTCATACCCATCAAAGAAACTGATTCCCTATCAAAGTTGGCAAAGATCTACCTGAAAGAGGTGGTGACCAAACATGGAGTACCAGTCTTAATAATCTGTGATCGGGACAGTAGGTTTACCACTTAAAACAAATAAAAACGAGACCAAAACGTGTATTTAATGTCGTAAAAGTCGAAATTATGTATGGTTTGTGTTTTAATTGTGTTTTAGGACCAAAATATGAAAAAGGAAGAAAACACGGGCTTTCACGGGATTTTATCGATGAAAAAGACAAAAGACGAAGTCAAAAGATAAAGAGTGCAAAAATAACGGAAGTCAAAGACCTATTCTGAAGATTTATTGAAGAAAAAGACCAAAGACGGAAGTTTAACGAAGTCGAAGAACCAAGTCTAATAAAAGAAGAAAATTAGAAGACGAGTTCATATTATTTATCGACAAATCCAGAGACAAAGTCGAGAAAGACGAAGTAATTAAAAAGACGAGAAGACAAAGTGAAAGAAAAAACACCAACTTCCCCTCCTCCTCTAAATAGTCTCTTAATCCTTCATTTGTAAGGAGTAGATTTTAGTTTTATTTTTGTAAGGTAATTAGGAGTAGGTGTTAATTACTTTCTCTCTCTAGTTTTTCTTTCAAGTTTCTTAATCTTTTCATCTTTAATCTTGTTTTGTTGAATTTCATCTTAATATTAATCATTAATGTTGATCCCAAACTTAGATCGATTAAGCTTTGTGTAAACGAGATTAGATCAAGTACTACACGTAGAGAAACCTTTGCTTATGAATAAAGTAACAAAGTGTTATGCGGAATTAACACTTGATCTAAAACACAATGATGTTAAACAAACTTTCACTTGTATTAGAATAATCTTGTTGATTACAATGAAAGGTTTAACTTGCGAATACTATGAAAACTGATATCATACATTAACCTAAAAGATCTTCTTTTATAGAACAAGAAGTCTTGTACAATAAGCTACGAATCAACTATTCTAGATAAAGATAAACATAGAAAATACATTGTCGTTTCTATCCTTACTAGAAGTAATCTAGAATATAATAAACGTGTAGCTCACATCTTCCATCAGTGCTTGTCTTCAATCTGTCAACGCTTGACTTTAACTTGTCAACGCTTATGCTGTCAGCGCTCACTTTACTCTTGTCAACGCTTAAGTTGTTCTTGTCAGCGTTCAAGTGTTCTGGCCTAAATTTATTCCCAACAATCCTCCCCTAAACTTGATATCCACTCTTATGATCAAGTTTCTGAATAAACATTAAGGACTTGGAGGAGTCTGACAAACCTTGTCATATTGATGATAAATAAATCTGATCAAATTCTTTGCCACATCACTTGTATAGTCTATCTCCAACTGGGTGTCCTTCATCTTCTCCAAAACAGCCTTGGATATGAAATACTGAGCATCTACAAGTAAATACTCAGCAAACTTTGTAGAACTCAAATGGTATACACCAGCAGCTGAATATAACCTCCATTGAAGACCACTGAGGTCATCTTCAAGATCCTTCCATATTTCAGGATCTTCTTCTTTTGTCCCACACATTCTTTTGAATGTGGTCCAAAGTTTTATTCCATTGGCTGAAGTTGGTGCTTCAGCCTCATACTTGGTCTCTAGTAACCTCCAAAGGTCTACCAAGTCTTCTCTGTCACAACTTGCAAATAAAGATATGAGAGTGGTAAAAGTGTGTACCTCCTTGCCAAATCTTCCAATTTTCCAGAATCCACATTCATCTTCCTCATAACTTACTATTGGATTCCTGGAATCTAGTGGTAACACATGCACCATATCTGAAGCTTCTAATGGGGAGAGCTTTAGGCTCTTTCTAATGATTGCTTCACTTGGATATAGTTGAGACATATCTTTTGGAAACTCAAGAATAAATCCCTTCTTTACTGGTCTAGGGACTATCATAGCTTTCTTGATTGCCATCTCTTCTGCAAGTTGCTCCTTTCTTTCATCTGAAAGAAGTCTGAAAGTGTTCTCTTCCTGCACTTTCACCCAAATAGGATAAGCCCTATGTTCCAACTCATCAAATGTCAAAGCCTTCAGCTTCTGATGTGTCCATCCAACTCCATGACATTTGAGCAACATAAAATAGAGCTTCCTTCTATCCCTTTTCAATTCAGAGAGAATGTTGCTTGCCCTGTACTTCAACATCACCTTACAATCCTGCTGAACTCTAAGAAGAATTTCCAAACCCCATATTTGGTCTGAAATGGTCAAGTCTGGATTATCCATACAGATTTCTTCCCAAGAATTATACATTTGAACTACCTCTGGCATATCAAAATCAATTTGCAACTTCAAATCTCTCAGCCTTTCCCTAGCAAGCTCATCACCATACTCAAGTCTTTCAGGTTCAACAATCATCACACTTGAGTCTGAGCTAGCTCCATCACTTTCTTCCTCAGAAGTCACAACAAATGGTGACTTTTCCTTCTCACCTTGTTCCATCATTTGCTCAGCCAATCTTCTATCAAATTCAACCTGAGCGGCATTCTTTGGAACAATTTCTTCTACCAACTTACCCTTACCCTTATCTGTTGGTTCAATTGTTGGTAGGGTAGATGATAATACCTGAGTAGGAACATCTTTGATGATAGATGATGACTGGAATACATCACCTCCATATGCAGATCTGTCAACGCCCAAATTTCCTCTATCAGCGCCCAAAATATTTCTGTCAGCGTCCAAACTTGCCTTGTCAACGCTCAAATATTTTCCCTCAGCGCCTTGTGTAACCTCCCTCAACATATCTGTAAATGATAAATTTAAATTTGTTGGAGAGATTAAGGATGTATCAAAACCTTTTTGTTCCTTCAAACTAGTAAGAGCTTCAGCAATATCCAATGATTGACCATCCTGACTGCTCTTATCACTCAGATTTCTTGCTTCCTCCCCTTTGGAAGACTCCTCCATACCTCCCCTTGAATGAGCACTCTCCAAAACAACAATCCTCTCCCTCAATTCATTGAGTTCAAGGCCTTGGTTACTGACAATTTGTACTAAGTCTGCATTTTGCTTTTGCAAGCTAATGCAGACAGCCGTCAATTCTAAAAGCGTCATTGGTTCCAGTCTGCCCTCTTCCAAAATGGGAATTTGACCTCCCAAGTTAGGTTCATTGGGCATGGATGAGGACTTAATTATGTTGGGACTGTCTTGACCAGCATCTAAGCCTGTATCAATAGCCTCAGCCTCATCCAGGTCACCAGCCACACTTGTGGTGGTGGTTCTCTCTGCTACATGGCTAGGACCACCAGAGGAGAACACTCCAGCAGTCCTTTGGCGTTTCATCAACCTATATTCTGGTGGTGTGGAAGATGGTGTAGAAGATGGTGTAGATGTAGGTTGGTTAAGGGGTGTTTGGGATTGTGATGGTTGGGTGTCAACGTTGGAAATAGGTATATCAACGCCCACATTAGATGTGTCAGCGTCGAAGGGATTTTGGTCTATTTGCATTTGGTCAGGTGAGGGTAAAGGTTCAGGGATAGGTTCAAGTTGTGGTTGAGGGTCAATATGAGGTTGGGGGTCTGGTTGGGGTTGTGCTGCTGCAATAACAGCAAGCATGGCTGGGGTTAATGGTAGGTCTCTATGAGGTGGTGAATTCATCTTGGTAAAAATAGCCTTCTTTTGTTCAGGGATCTTATAAAAATCATTGTGATCCCTTGAACAATATCTTTGAGCATCAAAAACCATTTGCAGAAAACGGGGATAAGCTAAAGTCATTTTTGTCCCCTTGTTTTTACACATTCCTTCAAAAATCATTTTAGACCAATTATAATTTTGCCCTGTTGTAATACACACAATAGCAGATGCAATGGATCTATTGATCTCATTGTGTGCAGTACATTTGGGACTCAAACATTGAAGGAGAATGTGAATTAGGTACTTCCAGGCTGGGGGAAATTCCTGCTTATGGTACTTATTAAGAGTACCTTCATCAGGAATAGGGTATCCCAAAGCCCTAAGCCCTTGTTCTATTTCAGATATGGGAAGCATGGTTATACCATCAGCATCATTAAGATGCAAGGCCTGGCGTACCAAGGCCTCAGTAACCACCCAAGGTCTCCCATGTACAATAGAATTCAATGTTGTCACTCCATTAACTGTTGAGGAACTTACAGTATTCCAAAACTGTTTAATGTGTGTGACTGGAATGAGTGGTGCATGAGAAAGAGCATACCTTAATGGGGATGCATTCAAATACTCCACCATCTGAGTGTATTGAGGGAACAAAGTATTATCAGCAACAAGATAAGCAATCATGTTGTGTTGAGACTTGAACCCCAAATCCAATTCTGCTGAGTTAAATCTTGGTGCCATTGATGAAAGCTATTAATTTGATGTATAAAAGATGAAGGTTGATAAGAGAAAAATGTTAGACAAGAATTATAGATACCCTGTTTAAAAATAGGAGCCAAATTTATAGGAGTGGATGAATGCACGTGATTGGCCCAAAAATAGGCAAAGATTTTCAAAAATCAATCATGAAAATATTGAAAAAGTTTATAAGTTATCTCATGCATTTAATGAAAGTAACAACTCCTAAAATTACGGCTTGAAAATATGTCAAAAAGTTACAACTGGGTAGGTCCCATTGTTTGTCAACGGTCAAATATAACCCATCAACGCCCAACGGCTATAATCCTGTCAACGTTCGCCTAAAGCCATGTCAGCGTCCATTTTGGTCACAACAACGCTTGGAAAAATCTTGTCAGCGTCCAAAAATAAAATTGTTTTAAAAAGAGAAAAATGACCTTAACAAGTAATTTATCCTAGAGAAGATAACCAAAAGCTGATAATTATCATAGGGCGGCAAGCACTGTCCGACAACACTTATCAGCGTTGGAGGAACTCTTGTCAGCGTTAGACCATAATATCTCCAACAATGGCAAAATAACACTTGACAGCGTTGCATTTACCTTTGTCAGTGTTAGAAAAATAATGTGGAAAATCTAAATCATCACAAAGACCAATAACAATGCATTATCCTGTACATACTTTTACAAAAAGGTTCCAAAACACATATTAAGTGAGATTAACCATTCCAATATTTGTTACCAAATATTGAAATCTTCCAGCATCAAAAGGTTTAGTTAATAAATCAGCTACATTATCTTCAGTATCTACCCTATCTGGTTGTATTAAACCTTTCTCAAAGCAATCTCTTATAAAATGATGTCTAATTTCTATGTGTTTGGTTTTAGAATGATGTACAGGATTTTTAATAATGCATAAAGTACTGCTATTGTCTACAAAAATCTTGGTATGCATAAAATTATACCCATAATCCAACAGCTGGTTCTGAATCCATAAGACTTGTCCACAACAAGCAGCTGCAGCAACATATTCTGCTTCAGTTGTAGAGTTGGCCACCACTGTTTGTTTCTTGCATTGCCAAGATATTAATCTGCTCCCAAGAAATTGGCATCCACCAGTTGTGGATTTCCTATCAAACTTGTCACCACCATAATCACTGTCTGAATATGCAATAAGATCCAATGGAGAATCTTTTGGGTACCATAATCCAAGATCTGGATAACACCTTAAGTACCTAAAAATTCTCTTCACAGCAAAAAGGTGACATTCTTTGGGAGTCACTTGATGGCGTGCACATGCACACACAGCAAACATGATGTCAGGTCTTGAGGCTGTAAGATACATCAATGATCCAATCATTGATCTATAGTGCCTAACATCCACATCCTTTCCAGCTCCAATTTTTCCCCAAGGGTGTTGTCTATCCATAGGAGTGGAAGCCTCCTTTTCATGTGGAGAAAAACCATATTTCTTCAAGATTTCAGCTACATACTTGTCTTGGGAGATGAAGATACCATCTTCTTTCTGCTGAACTTGTAAACCTAGAAAGAAGTTCATCTCACCCATTGCACTCATCTTGAATTTATCTGTCATGAGCTTGGAAAAATCCTCACTCATTTTTGGATCAGTAGACCCAAAAATGATGTCATCAACATAGACCTGCACCAGCAACACATGTTTTCCTTTCTTCTTTGTAAATAGTGTCTGATCTATGGTGCCCCTTTTGAAACCATTTTCCACCAAGTAGGTGGACAATGTACCATACCATGCTCTTGGGGCTTGATGAAGTCCATACATTGCTTTCTTCACTCTATAAACCTTGTCTGGATTTTCAGGATCTTCAAAACCAGGAGGTTGCATGACATATACTTCCTCAACAATTGTCCCATAGAGGAAAGCACTCTTCACATCCATTTGGTAAACAGTAAAATTCATACAAGAGGCATAAGCTAGAAAAATTCTTATAGCTTCAATTCTTGCAACTGGTGCAAAAACTTCTTCATAATCAATTCCTTCCTCTTGTGTATATCCCTGGGCTACCAAACGTGCCTTGTTTCTGACCACAATGCCTCTTTCATCTTTCTTGTTCCTTAGAACCCATCTTGTCCCAATTGGTCTCACATATCTAGGACAATCAACCAGCTCCCAAACATCCTGTATAGAAATTGGTGAAGCTCATCCTGCATAGCTTCCACCCAACTTGGTTCCTTGAGAGCATCAAAAATTTTCTTGGGTTCTTCCTGTGACAGAAAACAGGCAAACAAACATGCTTGTACAAGAGGGGTATCAACCTTCTTGTGTATATTGGCAATAAATCCACCAAGACCTTGATGGGATCTTCTTGTCTGAACTGGAGCCATAACATCACCAATGATTTGAGATGTGGGGTGATCTTTTGCTGTGGAACTGAGAACTCCTCCTTCAAAAAGTCTGGTGTCCTCAATTTCACGCTCCATGTTGCCAATATCTTCTTCCTCAGATTCTTCTTGATCAACAGAAATCCCTTCATGAACATTGGAAGGTCCACCTTGTTCAAAATGGGAAGAGAAAAGCTGTGTAAAGGTGTCTCCAAAGTCTGATCCTTGTTTGTCAGCGTTTGGGCTAACAACGCTTGAACTGGTGTTGTCAGCGTTGGAGCCATCAGCGTCTGAATTGGTCGTGTCAGCGCTTGATTTCCCTTTGTCAGCGCCTGAAGAATCATGCATGTTTGTATTTGGTGGTATTTGAACACCACCATTATCTTTCCTTGCAGCAGTAGCAGCAGCATAATACTCATCTGTCCATATAGGAAGTGTAACAAATTCTTATGTGGGAGATGATGTAACTGCTGGTGGTCCATCCTCCTTAGCAACCTGTATACCTGAAACACTACCAATTCTCTTTTCCAAAACACTAGAAGTTACCTTCACAATGTCTGGATCAGTAACAGGCATATAATTTAAAGCTCTAGACAAAGGTTCTAAGTCAAACAACCAATTTAGACCACTCTCAGGATCACTAGGTTTACTCTCTAAAAACCTAACATGTACTTTTTCAAGTATACGTTTTTCCTTTTTAATGTAAACCCTATATCCTTTACTCTGCACTGAATAACCCATGAAGTAGCCTTCATCACCTTTTGAATCAAATTTACCTAGGGCCTCACTAGTTTCTAAAACAACTACATGACAACCAAATGGCTTGAGAAAGCCAATATTGGGCTTCCTTCCCCAAAGTAATTCATAAGGTGTCTTATTATGTATCTTGTTGACCAATGCCCTATTCTGAACATAACAAGCTGTGTTAACAGCTTCAGCCCAAAAGGCTATAGGAAAGTGGGCATCAGCCAACATGGTTCTGGCTGCTTCAATAAGGGTCCTATTCTTCCTCTCAGTAACCCCATTTTGTTGTGGGGTTCTAGCTATGCTAAACTGCCTAGTAATCCCTTTCTTGGCACAAAAATCATCTAACAACTGATTTCTAAACTCACCCCCATTGTCACTTCTAATAATTTTGACCTCATTACCATTTTTCTTTTCAATCTGGGTAATGAAATTAATCAGACTTAGGGCAGTTTCACTTTTCTTGGCTAAAAAGAAAGTCCATGTAAACCTGGAGTAATCATCAGTAATGACAAAACAATATGATTTACCCTTCAAACTTTCTATATTAGTTGGACCAAAAAGGTCCATATGCAATAAGTGAAGTGGTTTAGAACTAGAGTGCACCTGTTTAGACCTGAATGAGACCTTGTGCTGCTTGCCCTTAAGGCATGCAACACAAGAGTGGTCATTGTGGAAAGCCTTTTCAGGCAAACCATCAACTAAACCAAGCCTCACAAGCCTATTAATATTCTTAAAGTTTATGTGCCCTAGTCTCCTGTGCCAAAGATTACTTTCATCTACTGAGGCTTTAGCATACAGACATGACATTTTATTATTTACCTTAATTCCATTAAGATTCACATTATATATGTCCTTATGCCTTGGTGTTCTAAAATCTATGTATTTTTCCTCAGGGAGCTTATAATCTTTGCTTAACACCAAGCACTCAGTATCTGTGAAAAGAACCTTATTTTTGTTATCACACACTTGTGATACACTAAACAAATTATAATCCAGGTCTTTCACCAGGAAGACATTATCAAACCTTAGATTGTTGGTGACAAGGGTTCCTTTTCCTGTGATTGTTCCATAACCCCCTCCAAAGTATACCTTATCACCATCTTGAATAGGAGAGAAATTGGTCAGATAGTCTTCCTTTCCTGTCATGTGCCTTGAGCATCCACTATCCCAGTATCCATAGTCATTGATCTTCTTCTGAATGCCCTGCACATAAAGAAAACACATTAGTTTTCTTTGGGAACCCAAGCCTTAGAAGACTTGGATTCATTTGGTTGTTCAACAAGAACAGACTTGGTTCTCATAACAACCCCATTTTCATCCCTGTTTGAATGAAATTCCCAGTTAACCCCAATTGGTGTTGACAATGCCTTTGAAATATAATGAAACCTGTTGCATGTCATAGAAATACCAGTAGAATTAGGGTTCTGGTTTTGTTTTGGTCTCCATGTTAAGCTAGTAGAAGCTTTAGACCTATTTCCCTGTGGTTGCAAATACCTAGGTTTAGCAGTGTTTCTGTCAGCGCTGAAATTACTCCTGTCAGCGCCCTGATTGCTCTTATCAGCGTTGAACCTAGGGTTTGCTACAGGAACCCATTGCCTATTTGACCAAGTATTTGACTTTTGAAAAGGTCTTAGGCCTTGTGTGTTAGACCCTCTAGAAAAGAATGGGGCTGGTCTAACAACATGTGAACTTTTGTTCACAAAGGTATTGGGTCTGACAGTGTTTGACCTATGTTGACTTTTGTCAGCGCTGAAATGGTTCCTGTCAGCGTTGACATTGGAAGCGTTGACACATTTGTAAGCCAAATGTGAGAAGCTCCCATATGTGTAACAAGCTTTTCTAGACATAGTCTTAGGTCTAGAGGCAAAGAAGCCTGTCCCATGATTACTAACTTGGCTTTTTGGAGACCTAGTATTCCTATACATCTCTGCATACTTAACACTAGGTTTTCTAACAGCTTGTGGGCCAAGGTCAACAGGTTTGCCAGTGGTAGGGTGTGTGATCTTAATAGGTTTAGGATCATCAATTGGTTTTGTGATTGGTGTGGGCTCATTTGGACTTTCACACAACAACCCTCCCTTAACAAACAAAGTGTGGTTAGCTTTCTTCCACTCTTCTAGGTCAGTCAGCTTTTGCTGATATTCCTCAACTGGGGAAGTCACTCTAGGTGGAGGAATAAACTCCTCCTCTTGGCATTCTGGCAAGCCAGTCCAAGATAAGTCCTTTGATTGGACACCATAGAAATCCCCAGCTGGTGGTGGGACAACAGTATAATTATTCATCCCAATCCCACTCATATCCTTAGAGTCTCTTTGTTTACTAACACACTCTCCTAGGGATTGTGTGGCCTTATCAAATCTCTGGATTTTAAGACTCACATTATCTTTATTTTTGTTAGCCTCCTCTAACTGAGCTATCAAATCAAGATTAACCCTATTTACTATATCTTGAACATCCTTACTCTGATGTAACTCATGTTTTAAGATATTTATTTGATCCTTTAAATCAAACTCCATTTTCTTATACTCAGATACTGTCTTTTTTGTTTGGGTAAGAGCAACTTGATAGTTAGATACTTTGCATCTTTCAGTACTTGCCTCATCTAATAATTTAACTATCTCTTGTTTTAATTTTTCAGTATTTAAACGACAACCCTTAGAACAGAAAGCATCATCATATACCTCATTATCTGATGAGGAGGAGGAGTGTGCCATGAGAGCATATTCAACATGCTCTTCTTTAACTTCAGCAACCAAAGCTCTGTCATCTTCCTCATTCTTAGCCATCCAGCTCCAATCCCATTCTCCAACACCATCAATTTGTTGAACAGCAACCATGGCCTTGGGATCTGGGTTCTTAATCATTTGGCTAGAAGGCTTCCCAGCATCAGATCTCCTTGGAGATCTACATTCCCTCATAAAGTGCCCCATCCTATGACAGTTGTAGCACTCAACCTTGGACTTGTCAAATCCAGCAACATCCTTAGCATTAAAGGTCATCTTCTTCTTGAACCTTTTATTGAACCTGTTTGCTCTTAAACTTACAAGAGCCATAGTCCACTTGATGTCCATTTCTTCCAATTATTCATCACTTATCTGCTCAAGATCTTCATATGTGATTCTTGAATCACTGGGCAAAGAAGCAATGAATGCACACACAGTATCAAGATCAAAACCAGCAGGTTTAATTCTATCAGCGCCATGATTGTGTGTGTCAGCGCTTGAGTACAAAGCGTTGACAGGATATGATCCAGCGCTGACAGATTGACATCCAGCGCTGACACCTTGAGATCCAGTTGCTGAATGTCCATAGAAGTTCATGGAATCAAATTGGCCTTCACTTTGTGAAAAGAAGGCCATGTTGCTACTGGAAGATTTGTTATCACTCTCCAATTGCCATTCATTCTCCAACAGCCTTAACTTGTTGAAGATGTCATCAAACCTGGAAGTCTTGTGGGTGTTATTGACAAGAATAGATCTTGTCTCAATCTTCCATACATCACCAAGGCTTTTGAGAAAAGTAGCATTCAATTCAGGATCATCAATCTGTTTTCCCATGAAGGAAAGTTGACTTGTGATGTCAAGAAGTCTACTTCTCACACTGCTGAGATTCTCATTAGGTTGAGCTTTAAAGACAGCATACTCATGCAATAGTTGCTTCTTCTTTTCTTCTTTTGTGTCAGCATTGCCACCATGTGCTACTTCAAGAGCTTCCCAAAGCTCTTTTGCAGACTCAAATCGTTTGTACTTGTGCTGATTCTCATGACCTAGGGCATGTTTCAAGATATTCAAGATTTTCATGTCCACCCTCTTCTTGGCTATATCTTCAACAGCAACAGCTCTCCCATCTTCAGGCTTTTCCACCTTATCAGATTCAGGACAATTAGGAACAGCTGTCCTTGTGGCAATAGCAGCAGTAATCTTTGCTGCTTTATCGAATGTGTTCCCATATTCGATAATTTCCCAAAGAGTGTAGTCATGAATAGCTATGTATTGCTCAAAATTGGACTTCCAAAGCTCAAAGTTCCTGGCATCAAACATAGGAATTTTGATACTAGGGTTTGAGAAGTTGTTTTGTAGCAAAGCAGGAGGTTGATTTGTGCCAGACATGATGTTTTTAGGGTTTTGAGAATTTTAGGGTTTTTAGGGTTTGGTGTTTTAGGGTTCTGCGTTACTTAAAGATCAAAAGTTTCTCAACAAGCTCTGATACCACTTGTTGATCCCAAACTTAGATCGATTAAGCTTTGTGTAAACGAGATTAGATCAAGTACTACACGTAGAGAAACCTTTGCTTATGAATAAAGTAACAAAGTGTTATGCGGAATTAACACTTGATCTAAAACACAATGATGTTAAACAAACTTTCACTTGTATTAGAATAATCTTGTTGATTACAATGAAAGGTTTAACTTGTGAATACTATGAAAACTGATATCATACATTAACCTAAAAGATCTTCTTTTATAGAACAAGAAGTCTTGTACAATAAGCTACGAATCAACTATTCTAGATAAAGATAAACATAGAAAATACATTGTCGTTTCTATCCTTACTAGAAGTAATCTAGAATATAATAAACGTGTAGCTCACATCTTCCATCAGTGCTTGTCTTCAATCTGTCAACGCTTGACTTTAACTTGTCAACGCTTATGCTGTCAGCGCTCACTTTACTCTTGTCAACGCTTAAGTTGTTCTTGTCAGCGTTCAAGTGTTCTGGCCTAAATTTATTCCCAACAATTAATTCAAGCTTATTAAATATATCTCATTCTTCCTTTCTTGATTGGAATCTTGTGGTTGATTTGGTTAATCATGTAGTTTGTTTGATCTTACTACTTGTTTCATTGATGTGGTTATTTGATTGTTCTTATTGTTTTCATGTGATTGATGGTAATTGCTTATAGCTTATTGTACTTATTGATTTTTTTTTTGTGTTTAGCTTATCTTTAATTAAGTGGATCTGGTAGTTTAATCTTTTAAAAAGTTGATTTTATTGATTTGGCTTATTTAGTGTTTTTAGAGTTTTTGATTTGTGTCTTGTTTAGCTTGTTCAAAAATTCGTTTAGCTTAATTTTTGGTCATTTTCTTATTTAGTTTTAGCTTATTTTTCTTAATCCGGTTTCATAAACCCTTATCCCGAATTAGATTACTTTTGATTTTCCCGAATTAGGTATATTTTGATATTGAGAATTAGCTCCTTTGACTTTTTTCCGAATTATATTACTTCTTATATTGCGAATTAGATAAATAACGTTTATTCCGAATTATAACATTTTCAAGAATTCCGAATTACATAGCGAATTGATACTCCGGATTGTTTTCTTGTGAAAGTTTCCCGAATTACAAACATAGGCATATATTACGAATTAGCTTTTCATCCATTTATTCCGAATTAGGAGATAATCACACTTTCCGAATTACATTAGGACACAACATTCCGAACTAGGTGAGTGTGGCATTTTCCGAATTAGGGTTATATTTCAGAATTCCGAACTATATTGAGTTGTGTATTCCGAATTAATACATGTTTGTTGGAATCCAGATTACGTTTTGTAACAGATTCCGGATTAGGTCAAGTTTTGTTTCCCGAATTAGATTTTGATTTTTAAACCGAATTGTTTTTAAAATTTAATATTTTCCCGCCAATTTTATTAAGCTTTATTTTAAATTTTTTATTTTATTTTATTTTCAATTTTACTTTTCATTAAGATTTTAATTTGTTAAAGTCCTTTATTTTAGTTTATATTTTTAAAGCTTTAATTTTTGAGTAGAAATAGATTATCAACCTTTCTTTTTATTAACCAAGAACAACTGAGTCACACGTTAAACCATTTGTCAATTAGAATCGAGTTGAGAGAAACGAAGTTAATCAAAATTCAGTTATTAAAATGGCGCCACTGCCGGCTCTTTTTGTGAAGATTAATGGTTTTTTGTGAGAGACGCGTTGGATTTTGGGATCCGTTCACTCTTGAACGTTATATTTCTTGCTAAAATTTCAATAATTTTCAAAAAAATTAAAATTTTTAAAAATCCAAAAACATTTTAAAAATCATAAAAAGCATTTATTTTTCTAAAGTTTTGCACCAAAAATATTTCCTTTTTACGTTAACTTTATTTCTTCTATTTCTTTGCTATAATTTTTCTTTTGTAGGTGTATGCGTACCCGTTCACAAAGGAGGAAATCCATTCAAGCCGTTATCATCGAGCCTCCTGTTGTTAACACCATGGATAACCGTCCAATGATCGATCTCTTGCAATCATACGTTGAAGGCAATGACGATGCGATTGTGGTGCCGGCTATTGAGCTCTTGCACAGGTGCAGCCTCAGTAGTAGAGTGAATTTTAACTTCCACACAAGGTGTAACTCTCTCATCAACATATGGACATAAAGGGTTTTGGTTATCAAAAAAGGTTAAAAGAACAGCATCATTTGTAGCAACTACATCTACGAAATCATTTTCTTTTTCATTTTTCATCTTAAAAGGAAAAACAGTTTCCTAGAACCTCGCATCTCTAGAAAACAACACTCTTATATTATCAAGATTGAAAAGTTTGTAGGCCTTTTGAATAGAAGAGTAACCAATCAACAAACATTTTTCAGACTTATATGTGAACTTATCACTGTCTTTATGACAAGTTGAAAAACATAGACATCCAAAACACTTTAGGTGAGAGAGATTTGATTTTTTTATAGAGAAATTCATAAGGGGCCTACCTTTTAAGACAGAAGAAGGGATCATGTTGAACAAATATACAGCAACTAGGATAAAATCAGGCCATAAACTAATAGCAATCCGTCCCTGAAACATAAGACTCCTAGCCACATTGAGCAGATGTCTATGTTTCTTTTCAGCAATGCCATTTTGCTAGGGAGTATGAGGGCAAGAGGTTTAGTGGATGACACCCAGATAATAGAACAAAGAAAAAACACGTTTGTTAACAAACTTAGTTCTATTATCATATCTAAAAACTTTGATTTTTGAGTTAAGCAACTGATTTTGAATAAGGTATATGAAATTCACCAAACATTCAAAAACTTCATCTTTGGTTTTTAAAAGATAAGTCCAGACATATTTGGAGTAATCATCAACAATGGTAAGGAAGTATTTGTACCCTTCCCTGCTTTGAACCTTGTAAGGAGCCTACAAATCAAGGTGAACAAGATCACCAATCATGTTAGATTTGTGATCACTCAAACGGAAAGGTTCCCTTATTTGTCTGGCCCCGTGATAAGTTTCCTAGTATTTCTTGGGAGGTTAAAATCGATTTTGAGAGTGTTAAGAACTTGGTCAGCATGGTGACCATGTCTATAATGCCAGAGGTCTTTGGAGGTATTAAAGGTCATAGCAGAATTCACCTTACCTAAGTTGTTATTCTTAAGGTCCTTAAAAATATAAAGCCCTCCCAGATTCACTACGAGTCCCCAGAGTTATCCCCTTGTCCATGTCCTGAATATAACACTTATCCTCATCAAATCCCTCAAACAGTTAACTATCTTTAATAAGTTTATTCACAAGTAATAAACTAACACAATAACTAGGAACAACAAAACATCATGTAGAATAACATTATTAGAGAGTCTCAAGTCCCCTATATGACTTCTAGTAGCAACAGTGCCATTAGGGTGACCAACATAAATTTTGAGATTGGATATATCAACAACATTGACCATACCAATGGTGGACGTGGTAAGGTATTAGTTAGCCCCAGAGTCAATAATCCAACCTAAGGTAATGGTTGTGACAAGAAATATAGAGTTACCACAGAAAAACTTAGAAAAATTAACATTAATCCAAATATTAGCATTAAAGAAGGAGATTGAAGGTCTACAATATCTAAGGATTTGGTAAATGATGGATGATCTATTGATTAGATGGTGGAAATGGGGAAGAAGGAGATGAGGTATAGAGAGAGAAAGGAGAGAAAAGAAAAGTAGAGAGAGAAAGTCTAATTCATTAAAAAAATGATTGTAAAATGAATGAACCACCCCTCCTAACATGCTAGGAGGGGTATATATAGCCCACCCTACATGTGGGCTATATGGACTATATTTACTACAAACTGGATCACGAGCCTAATACAATAATATATCGTTGGAGCGACCGATCCTTCATAAATACGTAAAAACGTATTTCCAACAATCTCCCCCTAAGGGAGGTCGCTCCAAGTTACAAAGTTCTAAATATTCTATAGCTCGTGATCTATGCTAATAATGATGTGACCGAGACTTTCTTTGGGAAAACATATTTCCAACAATCTCCCCCTAAGGGAGGTCACACCATTATACAAAATCTTAAACCTAGCATCTATGCTTGAGTCTTCGATCTTGTTCTTGTGAATATGCTTGATGTGATCTTTGACTTTAGTCTTGAGCATGTTTCCTTGCCTTGACCTTGTGCATTCATCACTTGTGAAATTTGCCTCTTCGTGACTTCATGTTCCACATACTTATACCTTTAAATTCTTGAAAGCTTTAGAGTTTGAAACAGCGGAAGACTTGACCTTCAGACTTTCTTGAATTTGTTGAAGTACTAAGTGTATGTAGTATAAGCATGTGGTGACGACTTCTTCTGGATTATACACCGCAATGCCACCTTCTTGTTATGCTGCATAAGACAGTTAGCAACAAACAATATATACGGATGAAATGGCCTTGAACATTTCATTCTAATTCGGTAGCATTTTACCTCCGGTCGGTGAAGACCGTTGGACGATATTAAATATCGTACTTGTGGCAGGTAGTTTCAATAAAGAACCTCCTTGACAAGATTTCGCGGGTAAACCCGTTCTCTTTACTCGACCGTCCAAAGCTGACTGCGAACCTAAAGAGTGAATCATTTGGATAATATTATCCGCATGATTTGAAGCCGTCAATTCATGTTCCTGGAACAAGTGAAGTTCAATTAAGAACCGCACCATCGTTGCTTTCCAGTTGTCACTAGCTTGATTCATAAAGAATCTTGCAAGTTACCTACCAAGTTCTGTTTGATGTTAACACTAGAAGGATTTCCACTCGTCACTGTGATCAATAAAGAGTCACTCTGAGTGTTCTGGCAAGATCATATGATAATGCGTAGAGGCCTGGAACGTGTTTAAATTCATTTAAGAATTAAACCATTGTTGCTTTCCAGTTATCACAAGTTTGATTCATAAAGAATCGCACAAGTCACCTACCATGAGCTTTTTGATATTTGCTCAAGAAGGATTTCCATCTTCATTGTAAATACTTTCGTATTACTCGGATGTTCAGGCAAGATCATGAAGATTTTGCGTAGGACTCTTAATATCTTTCTTACTTTTCACATTGTGTGAACAAGCAAGGAATAATGAAAGTGTGTCCTAATGAGATATTTGATGATCTCAAATGGCTCTAGACTCGATCGTGCATTTTGGATTTTTAGTGATCGGAGGCTGGAGAGGAGTGCCACCTTTTCAATACCAATTTATTCGGAGTGAATAAATCAATAGATAATGTGTTGTCTCCGTGTGATTAAAACAAATATCTTTTAAGAGATATCTGAGTTAGCTGGGATGGGTTGTGCCTTGCATCACTGGGTCCATGATGTCTATCTTCAATATCAAGAATCATTAAAATGATCTCAATAGCATATGAATTGACCCGGTTTCTGCCTAAGTTGTAAGGAGGGCTTCTTTCTTTACACCCTTTATCTTTACAATTCTTTTTCATTCTTCAACCCCTTCAATGCTTACCAATACGTCATCACTAGCACCTTGTTGTGATTGTTCCAGTGCTAACTTAAGTACTTGGTCGGCATTCAGCTACGTTCACAATCTTTCTCCATCTTTCCTAAGGACTACTATTTCTAGTTATGGAATGTCCTTGGGAAGATTCCTCCGGTTCTAGAGAAATCATTGGACTTTAACCTATCCTACCATCCTTATGTCACCACAATCTTCATCGTCGTGAAATAAATAGGTTGCGGGTAAGTATAAATCACCATGAAATCCATTTTTAAGTGCAAATCCATTTTGCTCCCCCTTAACATATGCCACGTTATTCGAAAACATTTCGCACATGTCGGGATGAGCTAACACGTTAAGTCAAACCATTTGTGATTAATCATTTCCCATATTAAATCACATTTTCTCCCCCATATTAAAAATATTAACCCAATCGATGTTTTTAATATCAATTGATTTAATAGCGTTTTAAGAAAATTTGGGAAGAAAAATGCAAATCCAATTATCTTCATGAGTTACACAAGCTCCCCCTCAAATTAATGAGGGTGTACTTGAGACGTAAATTAAATACCTTTTAAACACAAGTGTAAGGTATTTATCACGTGCAAAGATCATATATGATAATGTATTCACAAGATTAGCAATTTACGAGGTTGGACCTGAATGATGGAGAACATCATATGAAAGAAGCACATGGTTCTTGTTCACGAATGTTGGTCACCTCGTCACGTCCCCGAGAAAATTAATTCCCGTTGTTGAGTCAAAGCTTTCCGGTGAAATGCTTGACTTGATTATGAAAAGCGGGTTGCTATCTGAAATAATAGCAAACCATATGGAGCATGTTTTAAATCTTTAAAACTTCTGCTCGAACTTTATTTACAACCCCGTGTCATTATTGAATGACATTTCTAGGTTCGTTTATCGATTCCAGAAGACATGCTCGTTTTATCAAAACGTTTTGAACACACAATTTTGAAAGATTTAGAAAAATCTTTTGAAAAGAAAAAAAAAAAAAAAATTCTTGAAAAATTGTTTTCCAAGTTTTGAAAAAACAATTACTTGAGCTTAAGATGTTGAATATCTTACAAAACGAGCTCAAGTCCGAGAAGTTGTAAACTTCCCGTTGTTACGGATAAGTTACCATCGGCGATAAACTTTCCTTTTATCTGAAGGACGAGTTCTAAGCTGACATATACTTAGAAGTCGTTTTCATGAGCTTGAAAACTTTGACTGTTTTAACGGAAAGCTCATGACCGAGAAAGGTTAATTTCTCGTTACGAGGAAAGGTTTTCTTATTTAAAAGATACACTTTCCTTTATGAGCTTAAAACTTCGAATGTTTTAATACAAGCTCGTGACCGAGAAAGATGAATTTCTCGTTATGAGGATAAGTTTATCATTAATGATAAACTTTCCTTTATTTGAAGTTCGAGTTACAGTCTGACATTTAACTGTAAGTCATTGTGCATTAGCTTAAAAACTTAGAATGTTTTTAGTATTAGCTCATGCCCGAGAAAACTTAATTTCTCGTTGTTAGGATACGTTTATCATCGGCGATAAACTTTCCTTTCTTTGAAGTTCGGGTCATCATCTGATATTTAATGATGAGCCTTAATGCATGAGCTTAAAAACTTGGAATGTTTTTGATATAAGCTCATGCCCGAGAAAAATGAATTTCTCGTTTTTAGCATAAGTTTATCATCGGCGATAAACTTTCCTTTCTTTGATGAGCGAGTTACAGTCTGTGATGTGACTATAAGTCCTGTGCATGCTTAACCATGAATCCCCTGAGACATTTGTTTCTCTGATATCTGCTTCTTCAGCAACCAAACTCTAAGAGTGTCCTTAGTTGAACGGTATACAACGATTGGACCGCTTCGTTCTTTTGGAACATCAACTTTGGTACCTGCATTCTCATTAGGAGTTTGTATACTTTTGCTTGGGTTAGAGATATCTATTTTTGAAGCACGTGGGGGTTCACAGTTGGCTTTACTTGTGTCAGAGGTGGCCTGAGGGGATGATTCACTTGTCTTAGTTGGCAAACGTTTCCTTTTATAGAAAATTTTAAGTTCAGGCTTAAGTGATGTATCATCCTTTGCAATTTCCTCCCTAGTAGTCTTCGTAGAATCAGAGACTATCCTAGTTAAAGGGCACTCGTTTCCTACAAGAGTGAAAGTTCTACCAGTGGGGCGCCACATTTTGCCAACGGGTTTGATTTTAGCGACCCACTGGGATTTAAGTCTAGCACGGGAGTTCACCTCATTAAGCAATTTCTTGATACAAGAATCATGATTTGCCGTAAAGACACATTTTCTACATGTTTTACAAGTAGCATATTTAATGTCCGAGTAAGATCTAGAATTCCTAGATGATTGATTGATGCTCCTAGGATGTGACATGCTACGGTTAGCAGTGTTGGGTAATCTAGAAGGCATCTGACTAGGTTGGACATCGCTATCTCTTACATGTGTCTTTTGAATAGCTTCCCTAAGATCAGATTTATGGCAAACATCATTTGAACTAGTTCTAGACGTGGTCTTGGTATTTTTAGGGAAACTAGAGGCAATCATATGATTTGGTCTTGCTAAAGCTGGAGTGATCACATAGGGCCTAGTTGCTGGAGTGACTGGTCTAGAAAGATGAACCAAATCAACTTGGGAGGCAAACCACGGTCTCGAGGATTGTGGTCGCTCGGATCTAAATGCAGTAGGTTGTCTGACAATCGGTTGTCTGACGAACTGATTTGTAGGCGGTTTTCCCAAGATTGATGGTTTTTCAAGCTTAGTGTCCACACTAGGTCCTCTATTTTTCCTTAATTCATTTTTCAACGCGGCTATAGCAAAGACCTTTTCTTGAACTTGAGCCTTTAATGTCTCATTCTCTTTAAGCACTCTATCTTGGGATGCCAATTTAGACTCTAGTAACTGAATTTGTTTCAAAAGATTATCCTTTTCAGCTTTAGAATCTAGAACAGTTTGATCCAATTTTCTTTCAAGAACAACGTTTGACTTTTCAAGTTTTTCAAAGTATGTTTCAAATTTGTCCGTTTTCTTAGAAAATTCAAGTTTGGCATCCTCAAAATCTTTTGATTGTTGAGCTACAATCGTTTCGAGCTCTCTAATCTTGGAATCAGATGCAGTCAATGAAGCAGTTATAATACAATTTTCATGATGTACTATAGCATTCTGAACAATCTCTCCCCCATTATGACTTACATCGGATGAATCAGAAGTGGTATTGCTATCACTCTTTTCCATCCCATGTTTGTCATGATTAGGTTCAGAATGCTCAATATGCGGCATATCATCAGCATAGACATCATAAACAACATTACATTGTACCAAGTTTGCAGGCTCTTCGTCATAAACGGGTAAGGAGTCATCAAGAGAGATCGCATGAACATTCCCTGACGTGCCACTGGTATCATGTTGTCCTCCTGATTCCGTGCTCTTGCCATCGTGAGGCTCCAAGTTGTCAACCGTGTGACCATTCTCTTCTTGCATCTGCGTCATTGATTCTTGCACTCCATTATCATATGCTTGCTGAAGTTGTGATCTTTGAGAAATCGAAGACGAGACCGATGTCATGAGTTTCAAAATTGTATCACGGAAAACTCGAAGCTCGGTATGTATATCTCGAAGAAAAGATTGGCAAATCACTGAACTTTCAGGCTTGATGATATTGAATTGGAGGAAAGGCGTGAGTTGTGTCACAAGAGCCTTATATGCAAGTGCCGATGCAGAGTGATTAAAGTTGTTATGGTTGAGTTGCTCGGCGAGTTGGGTCAAAGTGGTGAAGATTGAGTCGATGAATATATGACGATCTTGTCCAAAGATTGTCACAAATTCGCTCCCTCCTTGAATCCTTGAAAGAGTGACAAGATGAGACTGAAGCATTTGAAATGAAGTTATACCACTTTCTCTAGCGTTGGCTTGCACTTGATGCAATTCACCCTTGTTCGATGTCGAAATCAAGAAATCCATTGAAAATCGATGAACGATAAGTTACAACGGGAGAGTATAATTCGACGAGAAATTGAGTTCTCGGGTTTTGACAAACCAACAAAAAATCCGTAAATGACTCTAATAATTCTCGATAGATGATATACCTCTATTGTCAGCTCAAGAAATTTTTGTCGACTCAACCGTTTGATAAAACAAATCGGAATCCAATACTCCCTCGTCTGACTCAAAAAATAAACCCGTCAACAAATAAATCTTGTCACCTTAACACGTCACTTTGTCACGTTGTCACTTTGTCACGTCACGATTATCACTTAATATCATAAAGTTTTTCAAAATAAAAGTTTAAATAATAAATAAAAAAAAATAAAAATAAAAATAAAAATAAAAATAAAAATAAAAATAAGAATTGATTATCAAAAATAGAATTAATATCTAAAATAAGAATTTTCAAAATAAAAACTAAAATTAACTAAAACATTAATAAAAATAAGAATTATAACGAAAAATAAGAATTGATAATCTAAAACGTTAGATTTCCTACACACGTGGCCTTTCTAAAATGCTTCTTGTTTTCTCCGTCCACACTTATCTTTAAACAAGTATATAAAACTGTCCCATTGTTTTGTCCGCCCTTAACTTTATCTGCTTACACACACTCAAAACTCTCTCTTTCTTGTTTGAGTAAATCACAAAGAATCCGCCCCACTAGTCAAGATAATCCGCTCTCTCCTTATCTTCTCCAAAAAAATAACACTTCTTCTTTCTGTCTCAGATTCGCAGCCTCCAAAAATTATAGAACTCAAACAGATCCTCACATCCCATTCTCTTCACTCGTTTCCTCCGCCACTTTTTCGCTCAACAAACTTTCTCAGCCCCCGTTATCACTCTCTCTCCTCAATCAAAAGATTGAAAGAAAACCAAATCGAAACCAAAACTTGCTCAAAAAGATGAATCTTCAAGGTCTCTTGATTGAGGTCTCGGGTAGGTATTATAACTTTGTTGCATGCGTGTGTCTGTCTTCTATCTTCTGTAGTGTCCTTCTGTGTGTGTCAGTTTGAAAGATTGAGTGTTGTTGTTGTGGGTTTAGTGTTAAGGTGAGGTGTTGAAGGGGATGTGGGTGAATCTAGGGAGTCTAGGTTTAGGATGTGAGAGGTGTGTTTGTCGGTTGATTGAAAAGAGTTTGTGGGTGTAGGTGGTTGGGTGTCGGTTGATTGAAAAGGTCTCTTGTTGACGAGGGGGAGGGTCTGTCGAGAGAGAAGAGATTGTGTCAGTCGAGAGGAATGGGTTTGTGAGGTTGTTGGGTCTTGGGTGAGTGATGAGTAATCGAGGGTGGGTTTTGTTTGAGTCGAGTCTTAACAAATGTTTCGCGAGTGGAGGGTCTGTCGAAAGGTTTTGAGTTTTTAAGAGTCGTGGGTTCTGTTTGATTAGGCGGGTGTTTGGTGTCGGTTTGTCGAGAGGGTGAGGTTTTTCGAGGGTTGTTTTGTTGTAATGTCGAGAGGTCAGAGTTGGAGTCGAGAGGTGTGAGAGAGGGAGTCAAGTGAGAGGTGAGACGAGGTTTGTTTGGGGGAGTCGAGAGTCTAGGTGTTGGTTCGAATGATGTTTGAGTTCGAGAGGTGAGGGAGTCGAGGGTTTTTGTGAGTGATTTTGGTTTTTCGAGTCTGTTTGGTCTAGAATCTGTGTGTGAGATCGAGTGTGAGGGTGTGTCGAGTGTTTTGTGTGGGTCAAAACTTGAATGTTTTTGGAGTCCCGTCGATTCGAGAGAGGTTGAGTGAGTCAAAAATCTTGTTTTGGTTTTGTTTCCCGTTATGCTTGAATCCCTTTTTGAGTTTCTTTATACGGAATAAACCGTTTATACGGAATGAATCGAGTCTACACGGAATAAATCGTGTCTATGCGGAATAAACCGTGTCTATGCGGAAAGTCTATTCGGAAAAAGATCTATTCGGAAAGATTTCTATTCTGAAAAATGGTCTATTCGGAAAAAGTCTATTCGGAAAGTTTTTCAAAATTCGTCCATACGGAATGTTTCTCAAAGTTTGTCCATACGGAATGTTTTTCACAGTTTGTCCATACGAAATGTCTATACGGAATAAACGACCATTCGGAAAAAAAAAACTGTTACGCGGAAAAACGTCTATGCAGAAAAAAAGGCTTATGCGGAATAACAAGAGAAGGAAACAGTAAGTCGAAACAGATGGATCAAAACATGATTATATATAAAAATTGATAATAAAAATTAGTTATAAAAATTAGTTATAAATAAAACCGATTATGAAAGAAAACAGAAATTGGACCAGATTGGACAGATTGGACGGATTTGGACTGATATGAAAAAGAAGAAGAAAATTTGGACGGATTTGGACTGATTAAAAAACTGATCTAAAAAAAATTACTGATTAAAAAAATGATTGAATAAAAAATAGACTGATGACACTTTGGACAGATTTAGACTTTTTTGGACAAAAATTGATGGACAAAAATTGATGGACAAAAACACGGAAGAATAAAATTAATAATAAAAAAATAATAATAAAAAAATAAAAATTGATAAAAAACTGAAATGGATAGAAAGAAAATTGAAAATTTTATAAAATTGATAGAAAAAAAAATAGATAACTTTATAAAATTGAAAAATTTTATAAAAAGAAAAGATTTTTACCATCAAATCAAAAGATAAAAATATACAAATCCTAAGATTTAACCATGGCTCTGATACCAATTGAAGGTCTACAATATCTAAGGATTTGGTAAATGATGGATGATCTATTGATTAGATGGTGGAAATGGGGAAGAAGGAGATGAGGTATAGAGAGAGAAAGGAGAGAAAAGAAAAGTAGAGAGAGAAAGTCTAATTCATTAAATGAAAAGATTGTAAAATGAATGAACCACCCCTCCTAACATGCTAGGAGGGGTATATATAGCCCACCCTACATGTGGGCTATATGGACTATATTTACTACAAACTGGATCACGAGCCTAATACAATAATATATCGTTGGAGCGACCGATCCTTCATAAATACGTAAAAACGTATTTCCAACAGAGATTTTATCTACCATATTGGACTTAGTGTTGCTAGAAGTATCATTGATAAAACCTAGGACTTTTTGAATTTGTTTAGTTGTAAAAGAGGTTGGGGAGTTGTAGGCAGAATTCTGCGTGTCCTCGATTTTCATATCAAAGTTGGCATTAAAGTTAGATTTAAAACCATTTTGTATAGAAACATTAACCCCTTTTATATGAGCAGGATACCCGATTAATCCAAAGCAACTATCAACAGTATGGCCAGTCTGACTGTAATAAGTGCACAAAAGGTTAGGGTTGGAACCCTTGTAATACCTTGTACCATTTCCTTTGTAAAAGGGTCTATTAGAGGTGTTAGTGTTACCCCTTTTGTTTAATTAAAGGTCTTAGCAGCAAAGGAGGTGGCATTCATTTTTGCATCAGTATGGTCAGAGGTCTCAAGAATTCCCATATGGGATTCCTCTCTATACACGTTGCATAAGAATCCTTCACATTAGGGAGAGAATCCCTGGTGAGGATAGTAGTTCTAACAGGTTAATAACAGTCATCAACACCCATTAGAAACTACATTAGCCACATGATATGTTGATGTAGAACCAAATCAGTGCTAGCAGTACAAGAGCATTTAACAGCACAAACACATTTAGGAAGTTTAGCGACAACATCAAATTCTCTCCATAGGGAGTTTAACCTATGATAATAGTCAGCCAAAGTATTATCACCTTGTTTAATAGAAGCAATTTTTTGAAGTAAGTTATAGACAAAATAACCATCTGCCTTGTCATAAGTCTCATTCAATTAATTCTTTCCACACAAAGCAACATTTTCATAGTACACAAGACCCATGTAAACATCACTAGAAACAATATTCATAATCCATGTAAGCACCATAGCATTACATATATCTTACTGAGCACAAAGAACATCATTAGAGTGAGACTCTCTTAAAAAAGAACCATCAACAAAACCAAACTTGTTTCTATCTTGTAAAGCAAGTTTCATAGCATTATTCCACATTCAATAGTTTTGAGTACCAAGTAGTTTAAAAGGAAATAAAACAGAGCTACTATTATCACTATTGTGAATATGAAGGGGATTACTAGCATCCAAGTTGCTAATGAGGGCAACAAAAGTAGTGTTGGTTAGAGGATCACCTCTACCTCCACCATTTACTCCACCACCACTAGAAGGTGAGGGTAGAGGAGGAATATCGCTCATACTTCGCAAAAAGAGAGCACAAGCAAACAACAAAGAAGAGTCGAGTAGATAAGCAATAAATAGCAGGCAGTCAAACAAGAACAGTAAAGAACACAAGCAATAAACAATGATAACAGCAAACAAGAACAAGATAAAGGGTTACAAGGAATGCTAGATGTTAACTAGGACTGACAAGAGCAGGTATCCACACCAGTCAAAGAAGAGTTGAGTACATAACCTAATCTGTTTGCACTCGCAATACTAGCAAGAATTTCCCAAATAGAACCAAGAAGGAGGCATGAGGAGAAATGAAAGAGGACTTACATCGCTATAAGCCACTAATAAATACAATTTAGACACCCAGACTCTAGATAAACTTAGTATAGAGGATGGGTGAGCTCAGAACAAGAAAACCCAAAAAAAATAAAATTAAGGTTTCAAAAACCCTAATTTTAATTTTACTTGAAAACACTAGAAAACACAACGACACAACCAATAAAAGCTTCCAGAGCGCCAGGAAACCCAAGAGCCAGGGATCGAATACAAAAGCCCCAACAACAAAATTAGGGATTCACAAACCCTAATTAATCAAGTGATAGATCTGAACTAGGATATCAAGAGAGAGCTTAGATCGCAGCTTAGATCTTCGAACAAGTCTATAAAACCATGTTAAAACATATGAATCAAGAGAACGAAACGAGATCTATCACCCAAACAACCACCCCTTGGTGAATATTATTAAAGATTCAAGTACAAAATAAGATTAGTCCTCAAATGAGTGCTAATCAACAAATACAAACAACTAGGTGGATCTGATATCCTCATTACATAAACACTCAACACTCAAACAATAAACACAAGATGAAGATCCTCCCATAAGATAAGCCATAAAACGGCTATAAAAAGATAAGAAAGAGAGAGCAGACACATAAAGTGTGTGTGTGTGTGTGTGTGTGTATATAATGAGTGATAACCCTAGCTCAATAAGAGCTAGGGTATTATATCAAAGTCTTCAACGGGTAGAAAGCCCAAGTGACAAAGCCCAAAAAGAAACAACCCAACTGAAGCCCAAAGTCGAAAAAAGCAAAAAGAGGTAGGACTCATCCCCCAGCTTTTAAACCTACCTACAAATAAAGAACACAAAGAAACCAAACTATATATAACTTAGTTGAGTTGAGTTATCTGGCATCTCTGTATTTACTTGTAAGAAAGGGGACTAATTCTAGCCATTCATTACATAAAATTAAATCTTATGAAAAACGCGGAGGGGCTATTTTTGCCAAAATATCCAAAAATTGAAAAAAAATGGGAGGAGTGACTAAAATTGTAAATTTTTCGAACTGATTTTTACCAACGGGGATATTTCAGTAGCGAAAAAATTAATGAAATATCACCAGTGATAAAATGAAATATCGCCATTGATAAAATTATTTTATCACTTGTGATATTTCATTGTTTTTTATTAGTGAAATATTACCATTGATAAAAATCAGTTCATAAAATTTACAATTTTAGTCCCTCCATCCGATTTTTGAAACTTTTGGACTTTTGCCAAAAGTTAAATAAAGTTCATTGATTTATCAAAGTCTCAATGGACTCATCAAAATCATCCAATCTACTTTCATCCTACGGTCTACGATTAAATTTTTTTTTAACAAAAACTCCCTCATCTCTCTTTAACCCGTAACACAAAAAACACAACACCATCAACCCACCACTGCCTATTACCACCGCCCACCACCGCCACCAACCACCACCACCTATTCCCACCAGTAACCACGACGAGATCCACGCTATTCTGATAAAATCCACACCACAAAACCCTAATTTTTTGCGCTAAGTTTCATTATTGATGGATATACGAGACGAAATGGATCTCGATGATTGTAAGTTGTTTTGATTATGCTTATTTTTATGTTTTATTTTCATTTTGATTATGCTAAGACAACTTCATAACTAATTTAGGTAAAACACATGTTATGATTGTTAATGTACACCATATATTTGATGAAATGACACAATGATAATTACATGTGATTTAATAAGTTCTAATTTATGAATGAGCTTTTTTATTGAAGTTTGATCGATTTTTGTAGTTTATAAGCTGATTATAGAAGTGGGACTCATGATTACATAACTTGGACTATGACTCGTATATGAGTCATTGTGACTCATATAAGAGTCGTTGTGACTCATATATGAGTCGTTTTGACTCATATATGAGTCGCTGTGACTCATATATGAGTCGATGTGACTCATATATGAGTTGTTGTGACTCATATATAAGTTCATATATGAGTCGCTGTGACTCATATATAAGTTCATAATTTTTAATCAAATTACATGTGTCGAGAATTACAAATTTGGGTAGTCTTTATAAAACTTTAGACAACAATTGCCTATATCTTACATCTCTAAGATATTAGGATTCTTGTAGTCACGAGCTACACAACTTGCAAGTAAATATGAATTTATATATTATTGAGCAAAAACTTCATATGTTTTCTGATTCAGGTTCTTGATTTGAATGTTGCAAAGGATGCAACAAATTTAGTAGCCAAGTTACGTGCATATCACCATACTGCACAAACTACCAAGAGCAGGATATCAAAGAGTATAAACAACAACCATCATGTATGAGTCACCCTGACTCATGTATTAAACACACTGACTCATGTATGAGTCAGACTGACTCATGTATGAGTCACACTGACTCATGTATGAGTCATGTGTTAAAAAGGTAGGTAGTTTCTGAAACTTCCAAGCATGTCCCAATGTCCATATTGGCTTTTGTTGTCACTCATACAAAAGAAGTAGCCGAGATAGCATCAACCAAAAAACCAGCAGCTGAGAAAGAAGTAACCGAGAAAGCAGCTGCTAAAGAAACCATCTGCCAAAAAGAAACAAGCAGAGCCTGCAGAAGGAAAGTGTTATATTGTAATAGAACTAATAGTGGTACTTAATTATGTTGATATTTTTCAGTGTTTGAGAATGATACTTATGATTTTAAGTAGTATGTTTTAAAAATCATAGTAGTATGTTTTTGTGTGTTTGAGAATCATAAGTGCCTTTGACTCATACTTGAGTCATGTGACTCATACATGAGTCAGGTGACTCATACACGAGTCATGTGACTCATACATGAGTCAATATGACTCATACATGAGTCATAATGACAGAATATGTATTATAATGACTCAAAATATGTATTAACTATAAAAAAACTTTTACGTAATAAGTGTAGAAATGACAAAAATCAAATGTGCAAGTGTTTATAAACACTTGCAAAATTATATGACTCATGCATGAGTCATAATGACTCAGAATATGTTTTAACTGTTAAAAACACTTTTACATATTTATAAAACTGTATTAAATGTAGAAATGACAACAATCAAATGTACAAGTGTTTATAAACACTTGAAAATTTATATGACTCATGCATGAGTCAGGAGACTCATGCATGAGTCAGGTGACTCATGCATGAGTCAGGCGACTCATGATATTCAATACATAGTATTCAAATCACATATTCAAGACATGTTTTCAACACTTCAATAAAAGAAATCATAAATTTAAATCAAATATTCAAGACATGTTTTCACTTTTACATATTTATGAAAGAAAACCAGAAAATTAAATCATATATTCAACACATGTTTTCAACACTTGAAGTAGTTGTTGGATTTGATTCTCCTACTTTTCTACATCTTTACTCAACCAAAACAAGCACTCGTCTATGTGGAAGTTAGCCTCATTTGTTAGTCTCTGAATTGTTTCGTTCTTCTCTCCGTATCTGCTTGTGTTTCTTTTCTTAATGAAAGCGGTATCAAATCCCTGCATTGACAACTACATTTTCAGAAACATCAGCATCAGCAACTACATCTTCATTAACCTCGCCATCAATTTGACTCATATATGAGTCACAGTGACTCACACATGAGTCACTCTAACTCATATATGAGTCACCATTATTTTGTTACAAATGAAGCTATATTATTACCCGCATTATAAAAAAGACTTACATATGTGTAGTTCATATATGAGTCACGGTGACTCATGTATGAGTCACAGCGACTCATATACGAGTCACGGTGACTCATGTATGAGTCACTGTGACTCATGTATGAGTCACAGCGACTCATATACGAGTCATAATCCCACTTCAGTAATTATAAGTCTTACTTTTATAATCAGTTTATCATCTACAAAAATCGACCATACTTCAATAAAAATAGTCATTCATAAATTAGAAATTGCTAAATCACATGTGACTTTCATTGTGTCATTTCATCAAACACATGGTGTGCATAAAATATCATAACATGTGATTTACCTATATTATTACCTAGAAATGGTGAATATGTTGTGAAAGTCACTGGAGAAGTGGGTTTGTTGTGGAAGTCACCGGAAAATAGTAGATTCTTGTAGAGGCAGCCGGAAAAAGGTTATTTGTTGTTAACGTCGTCGGAATAGGGTGGGTTGGTGTGGAGTTCGCCGGAAAAGACAGGGGTTGTGGTGGTGGTCGCGAAAGAAGGTGGGGTTGTTGTGGTGGTCGCAGGAAGAATGTGGGGTTGTTGTGATGGTCGCTGGAAAAAAGGTTGATCCCGGTCTTTTTTTTTTGTTGTGTGTGTGAAAAATAAGAGATCTTATATGGGAGGTTGGTTTAATCTGAACTGTTAGATCACTATGAGATGGATGTTTTAGATTGATCCATGAGAACTATGATATTATAAGGGATGTAGGGGATCTCTTCCTTGGACTTTTTGGCAAAAATAGTCCCTCCGCTTTTTTAAAAAAAAATCTTAGGTTAATTTTCACTTTTAAATCATATTAAAATAGATGGCGAATATTTTTCCCATGTTTTTGAGAAAAAATAATGTTGCATTTGAACTTTTGTGTAACTTTGTTAGTTGATAATTTAACACTTTATAATACTAGTAGCTTTTTAATTACCGACTTCACCAACCCTACATTCCCGCTTCATCACCTTCCCACTCTATTTCCCCCCACAAACATACGGTAGAAAACGAATTCAAATCCAATATGATTCTCATTTTGTCTATTTGTGCGTAATCAACCAACAAAGGGCACTTTAATTTACGTTGTTAGTTGGAAATTATATATTAGAGTGAATTACGTAAATCGTCTTTGTGGTTTGATGATTCCTACAAGTTTCGTCCTTTGGTTTTTTTTCACTGTTTTTGGTCCCTGTGGTTTCTTTTTCCTACAGATTTAGTCCCCTATCAATATATTCCATTAAATACAAATAAAAAGGCAGGGGTATTTTGGTCATTTTCGAAAAAAAGAATTTTTTTTTTCAAACGTTTGTTTTTTCTTTCAAAAAATATTTTTTTTAAAAAACTTTTTTTTCACTAAATATTTGTACGAAATCTTATTTTTTTGAAAAAACTTTTTTTTTAATATTCGAAAATTAAAAGTTTTTGAAAAAAATCTATATGTTTGAAAAAAACTAAATTTATAAAAAAATGTTTTTACGAGACAAAAAGTCTAAATTTATGTTTTTACGAGACAAAAAGTCTAAAATTATAAAAAAAAAAACTAAAATGTTTTTCTCCAAAAAAAATTCAAAAAGATTTTGATTGGAAAATTTTTTTTTTAAAAAAATTTGTAATTTCCAAAAAAAAGTAATTTTAAAATTTAAACCAAAACAAAAAATTATAAAATCTAATAAATTATTTCTTTTGAAATTATTTTCGAAATTTTTTTTTCTTATTTCAAAAAGAAAGTTTCTTAGAAAAAATCAGTATATAATTTTTCGAAGAAAGTTACCACTTTGTTTTGTCTCGTAAAAACATTTTTTTCGAAATAATTTTGGAATATATTTTTTTCAAAAACTTTTAATTTTCAAATTAAAAAAAAAAGTTTTTGAAAAAAGTAAGCTTTCGTAACAATATTTATTGAAAAAAAATTTTTTTAAAAAATTATTTTTTGAAAGAAAAAAACGAACGTTTGAAAAAAAAATTAATTTTTTTTTCGAAAATGACCAAAATACCCCTGCCTTTTTATTTGTATTTAATAGAAAATATTGATAGGGGACTAAGTCTGTAGAAAAAAGAAACCACAGGGACCAAAAATAGTGAAAAAAAACTAAGGGACGAAACTTGTAGAAATCATCAAACCACAGGGACGATTTACGTAATTCACTCTATATATTATTAATATAATATTCAATACAATATTAGAAAACAGTTGAGGTTGTATATACACAAGAGAAAGAAAAAGAAACATCGTTAACAACTAGTGAAGTTGCCAAAAATTTAAAAACCAAATGAAACATATATCTGATGACATAATAATATATGCTAGCTTGTATCAATAACTAGCAGCATTAGTAATATTTAGTCATTCATTTAATCTAGCAAGAAGATGACTTTTAACTTCATCCCCTGTAACACCAGTGACCCTAGCGACTACATCTTGAAGCATCAGGTCATTAATACAAGACATGCTCGCGTGCTGCACTTTAGCTTCCATTTCTCGTAACGCATTCATCAGTTTCGCACAAGGCCAATCCTCGTTATCAGACTGTACCTTAATCATTGCGTTATCACCCAACATTCTCACCTCCACTTCCAAAGTTTCCTTCATTTTGGTTCGATTTTCGTTCTTATTTGTACTTGCACCTTGTAAATTTGGAACAATCTTGACATCGGGTGCTTTGAGTTTTATTTTCTTCAACTTGGGCTGGTTGTTCATACCTTGGAGGTCCTCAACTTTATTTTTTAATTCATTAATGTAACAAACGGCGTCCTCTAGTAAGGACGCCTTGTCCATCTTTGAAACATACGGGACCACTGAACACAACGCGTAGAAGCGTTTGTTAAGGTTCTCACGTCTATGACGCTCCGCCTCTACGTGGTTTAGAGGCGGATCATGTTCTTTCTTTTTATGACTCCTTTTATTCCTAGTTTTAAGGACTAATCGGCACTCGGAATCGGAATGGTCGGATCCTGTTTTTGAAACTTCACTACTTTTATTCTTTGTGTTTGTAACCACGTTTCCATGTTTTTTGGATTGTTGGCCGAACGTGGTTGCTCCTAAATCGAACATGTCCTTACTTTCTTCATCTTGTGGCAACCTAGAGACCATTTCTTCGAACGAGATCAAGTAGCCATTAGGGTGGTTAACCAAATTACTAGTTGGCGACGAAAATGATGACGAAGAGGAAGAACTAGCATTGAAGAGTGATTTAGCTCGATGAGCTAAATCAGATTCGGCAGGATTAATCACATGATAAGACCCCATTTCCAAAACCCCATTAGTTGTAGGGATATACACAAGTGTCTCTAGCCCATGAATATAAGCTTCTTTGCTCTTTCACAATTAGAAGATATAAGACTATGAGCACCCGTTAACCAAAGGACACTATTAGAAGCAAAGGAGTTTGATGGGGAAGAGTCGTCCCCAATATTGAAGGACCGGGCCAATGAGACGACGTAGAACCACTCTGCATCGTCTGTGTTGTCCGGTCCATCTAGTGTTTGGTTTTTCTTAAAGGCAGTTTTGCTAGGGTTTTGAAGAAAGTAACCATCTTCCCATTTTAAGGTCCATGTTCGACCGTGGTCATGGTTATACATGGTTTTCCAAAAAAAGGCGAATGCCCATGAATGGTTGGGTTGTGTTTGTTGGAAAATGTTTTGCAAAATATTGTTTTTGCAATACTTTGGACATAATTTTATATATGTATATGTTATATATATTCGTAGTACTTAGTAGCTTTGCGTTCTCCTCGAAGAGAGCTTCGCAACGAGCTAAAGTATGTCCAATATGGAGTTAATATGAATGAGATATCGTGTCTCAAAGTGAGTCACGTGAAACACAATATTTGTAAAATATTTTGTCCCACATCGCTTGAAACATGAAATGAAAAAATGTTTATAAGGGAATCCTAGTTTCTACCCTACAATATTCATTTGTGGGTTTTTACTCCCACGCCTACGCGCGCGTAGGGGGGGGTGCAGAAAGTGGGATTTCTAGGCCAAAAACAGGTTCGAAGCTACTGAACTTGTGCACGAGCGCGCGACCTGCGGACACGAATGCAGCTCCGAAAACTGGCTTGGGTGCGGTATTTTGTGTGTTAAAAAAAATACAGAAAATATTCACAGAATATTTTTGTGTGTTAAAAAGACATGAAATCTGTTTTAGTTATAACAGATTTTCCTGACTTTGGTATATATTTTTTCTTTGAGAACAAGTCAAGTTTTCAGTATAAATATAACCTCTTCTCATTCAGTTAAAGACATCAGAAAAACGCAGCTTTTCATACTCCATTACCAGACGATTTTTCCAGCAGTTCTCGATCAGAAACGAAGAAGGCTTCCGTGATCTTTCAGGCAAGTTTGTCTAGTCCGGCTGTACAACAGCTTTGGACGTTGTACCCTGGGAAACAGACGGCGAATCTGTTTTAAGGGAAGCGTGTTAAACACGTGCCTCGTCTTAGTTTTACTGCTTTCAATTTTATTTGTTATTTAATTCTGTTCTTTGTTTTCTGTTAATTTTATTATTGTTTTAATAAAAGTATACACCGTTTCCCATAATCTTAAAACAGATTCTGTTTAACAGAATTAAAACTTTTATTAAATCGGACTAATAATTTTATCAGATTTATTATAAACTGTTTCTGCCGAAACCAGGATTGAGTTTCACTGGAATCAGTTTTAATTTTACAGATTTTAATTAACAGATCTCTAACGGTTTTCTTTAAGCAGTTGTTCTTATCAGTTTATATTGAAACCAAGATTGTGCTTCACTGATATATTAGATAATTGCATCTGATTCATTGAAACCAAGATTGAGTTTCTTTGAAGCAGATCCACTATAAGTATATAGAGATCACGATTGAATTTCTTATATACAGATCATCGTGCTGCTAATTGCAAAGCGCCAAAGCGGGTGACTCCACGCGAGGCTAATATGGTGAATGATAATGTGGACATGATTGCTATGGTGTCTGATGTCGTTACCATGATCTCTGAAGTTAACCTGGTAGGTTCTAATAATAATGATTGGTGGGTTGATACTGGGGCAACCCGTCATGTGTGTGCTGACAAGAGTATGTTTCACTCCTTCAGAGCGGTTGACAATAGAGAGAAGCTGTACATGGGCAACTCTGCAACTGCTGATATCAAGGGCGAAGGAGATGTTATTTTGAAGATGACATCCGAGAAAGAGCTCAAGTTGACTAAAGTCTTGTATGTTCCGGAGATTCGCAAGAATCTTGTGTCCGGATGGCTTTTGAATAAGTTTGGTTTTCGTCTTGTTTTTGAGTCTGATAAAGTTGTACTTTCTAAGAATCAAATGTATGTTGGTAAGGGGTCTGTCCTGAATGGTATGTTTAAGCTCAATGTAATAGTTGTTAAGAATGATATCAATAAAATGAATTCTTCTGCTTACTTGATTGAGTCTTCTAATGTGTGGCATGGCCGTCTTGGACATGTTAATTTTAATTCAATGCGTCGTTTGATTAAATTTAATGGCATACCAAATTTTCATATTGATTCAAATTATAAGTGTGAAACTTGTGTCGAAGCCAAACTTACAAGATCATCTTTCAAATCGGTTGAACGAAAAACCGAACCACTTGATATGATACACACAGACATATGTGATTTGAAATCACTACCCACAAAAGGTGGCAATAAGTACTTCATCACGTTTATTGATGATTGCACAAAGTACTGCTACGTTTACTTGTTGAAAAGTAAAGATGAAGCTATAGACAAGTTTGTTCTATACAAAACCGAAGTTGAGAATCAACTTGGTAGGAAAATCAAGGTTGTACGAAGTGATAGAGGAGGTGAATATGTGTCTCCTTTTGCTGATCTATGTGCGAAACATGGAATTAGACATGAGTTTACTGCTCCTTATTCACCTCAGCAAAACGGTATTGCCGAAAGGAAGAACCGTACCTTGAAAGAGATGGTTAATGCCATGTTGTTAAGTTCTGGTTTGAGCCGGGACATGTGGGGGGAAGCCATTCTAACGGCTACTTATCTTTTAAACAAGATACCTCGTAAGGATAAAGAGGAAACCCCATATGAACTGTGGATGGGAAGAAAACCATCATACCAGTACTTACGAGTGTGGGGGTGTCTAGCCAAGGTAGCTGTGCCGACACCTAAGGCCCAAACGATTGGACCTAAATCTGTGGATTGTATATTCATTGGATATGCTAAGAATAGTAGTGCGTATCGTTTCATTGTACATGATTCGAAAAATCCTGATATACACAAGAACACAGTTATGGAATCAAGGAATGCGTCCTTCTTTGAAAACATATTTCCTTGTTTAAAGAAGGAAAATGGAAGCACGTCTAGAATAGATGATGCAGTTGTCCAAGATAAGAGACAACGAGATGATGATGATCTCCAAGATGAGAGCCAAGATCAACCCGAGGAAGAAGAGGTTGAACCTAGAAGAAGCAAACGGGCAAGAACCGAGAAATCCTTTGGACCCGATTTTGTCTCTTTTATGGTAGAAAATGAACCTACTTCTTATCAAGAAGCTGTAAATTCCTCGGAAGGACCTCGATGGAAAGAAGCGATTAATAGTGAAATAGAGTCTATTTTACAAAATCATACTTGGGAGCTCGTGGATTTACCTCCTGGTTGTAAACCACTAGCCTATAAATGGATCTTCAAGAAGAAGATGAAAGCTGATGGCACCATTGATAAGTACAAAGCAAGATTGGTGATCAAAGGTTTTAGACAACGTGAAGGTCTAGATTACTTTGATACTTATTCGCCTGTTACGCGAATAACTTCTATTAGGATGATTCTTGCTATTGCCGCATTAAGAAATTTAGAAGTTCACCAAATGGATGTGAAAACGGCTTTTCTAAATGGAGATTTAGAAGAAGAAATATACATGAACCAACCTGAGGGTTTCATGGCTCCTGGACAAGAGAGCAAAGTTTGTAGGCTTGTTAAGTCATTGTATGGCTTAAAGCAAGCTCCAAAACAATGGCATCAAAAGTTTAATCACGCCATGCTAGAGGGTGGATTCAAAATTAATGAATGCGACAAGTGTGTTTATGTCAAAGACACGGATAGTGGATATGTAATCTTGTGTCTTTATGTTGATGATATGCTTATCGTTGGCAGTAACGACAAGATGATCAAGTCTACTAAAGACATGTTGAAATCAAAGTTTGACATGAAAGATATGGGTTTGGCTGATGTGATCCTTGGAATAAAGATCATACGAACTCATAGTGGAATTGCATTAAGTCAAGCACATTACGTGGACAAAATTCTCAATACTCATAATGCGGGGGATTCCGGCCTAGCTAGAACTCCAATTGACACCAGTTTGCATCTATCTAAAAATAGAGGCGCAGGTGTTGCCCAATTAGAGTATTCAAGAATTATTGGCATGTTGATGTATTTGATGACATGTACCCGACCTGACTTAGCATATGCTGTTAGCAGGCTAAGTAGATATACTAGTAATCCAAGTGATGCACATTGGAAAGCTATGACTAGGGTACTTCATTATTTGAGATACAGTCGTGATTATGGACTGAATTATGCTAGATATCCATCTGTTATTGAAGGATACAGTGATGCAAATTGGATATCTGACATAAAGGATTCTAGATCGACCAGTGGATATGTGTTTACACTGGGAGGGGCCGCTATATCTTGGAAGTCTTCCAAGCAAACTGTAATAGCTAAGTCCACGATGGAATCAGAATTTATCGCGTTAGATAAATGCGGAGAAGAGGCGGAATGGCTACGTCAATTCGTAGAGGACATACCCAGGTGGCCTAAACCGGTAACGGCCATTAGTATACATTGTGATAGTCAATCGGCAATTGGCAGAGCTCATAGCACAATGTATAATGGAAAGTATAGACATATCCGTCGTCGACATAATTCGGTACGACAACTACTCTCAACAGGAGTTATCTCAATTGACTATGTGAAGTCAAAGGATAACATTGCGGATCCGCTTACGAAAGGCTTAAGCAGAGAGTTAGTTAGTAAGTCGTCTAAAGGAATGGGACTAAAGCCCTTGAAGGAATGAGTTTCTATGAAGGAAAACCTAACCATGTTGACTGGAGATCCCAAGATCTGGGTTCAATAGGACAACCTAATCATAGAAATGTGGGGGAAGTCACGTCAATGTGGGGGAGTTACTTAATAAAATAACTTTCCTAGTCCATTCCTAGAACAAGTGACTTGTTGAGAGGTTAAACATATGGCTTAATGATTCAGGATGAAATCATAAAGCATAATGATTCAAGATGAAATCATAAAACATATGTTTTTGATGATTCAAGATAAAATCACGTATGTGAGAGAGAAGTGGGGTCGCTTCGAATGAAATTGTGGGGGCGCAATTTCTAAGAGCTCTTGCAGAACCAGGCGAGTGTTCATGACCATAACGAACACGACTATGAGGACTTGACAAGGTCAGGGAGAGTCTTGTGTGAGTGTGTATTGTTGTCTACGTAACCAGAGGCTGAGTTCAAGGACATCGCGTCTACTCAGATCTAGGAGACTAAGTGCATCTCATAAGGGAAGGTTCAAAGGGTTACACCTACCTATCCGATGCAGGACTTAACCGCAGAAATTTTGCCGAAACTTTCGTGTGTTTTCGACCGATTCCCATTCATGTGGGGGATTGTTGGAAAATGTTTTGCAAAATATGGTTTTTGCAATACTTTGGACATAATTTTATATATGTATATGTTATATATATTCGTAGTACTTAGTAGCTTTGCGTTCTCCTCGAAGAGAGCTTCGCAACGAGCTAAAGTATGTCCAATATGGAGTTAATATGAATGAGATATCGTGTCTCAAAGTGAGTCACGTGAAACACAATATTTGGAAAATATTTTGTCCCACATCGCTTGAAACATGTAATGAAAACATGTTGATAAGGGAATCCTAGTTTCTACCCTACAATATTCATTTGTGGGTTTTTACTCCCACGCCTACGCGCGCGCAGGGGGGGGGTGCAGAAAGTGGGATTTCTAGGCCAAAAACAGGTTCGAAGCTACTGAACTTGTGCACGAGCGCGCGACCTGCGGACACGAATGCAGCTCCGAAAACTGGCTTGGGTGCGGGAAGATTTCAGTATCTTTTTTGCTGCGAATTCGATTTATTTTCCAGAGAATTCTGTACATCTATTTTAGGAATAGATACAGAAGTTATTTACAGAATATTTTGTGTGTTAAAAAAAATACAGAAAATATTCACAGAATATTTTTGTGTGTTAAAAAGACAGGAAATCTGTTTTAGTTATAACAGATTTTCCTGACTTTGGTATATATTTTTTCTTTGAGAACAAGTCAAGTTTTCAGTATAAATATAACCTCTTCTCATTCAGTTAAAGACATCAGAAAAACGCAGCTTTTCATACTCCATTACCAGACGATTTTTCCAGCAGTTCTCGATCAGAAACGAAGAAGGCTTCCGTGATCTTTCAGGCAAGTTTGTCTAGTCCGGCTGTACAACAGCTTTGGACGTTGTACCCTGGGAAACAGACGGCGAATCTGTTTTAAGGGAAGCATGTTAAACACGTGCCTCGTCTTAGTTTTACTGCTTTCAATTTTATTTGTTATTTAATTCTGTTATTTGTTTTCTGTTAATTTTGTTATTGTTTTAATAAAAGTATACATCGTTTCCCACAGTGTTTGTAATAGGAAATTTAGTTTTTGGTGTGAATTGTTTGTATTTTGGATTGAAGAGCAAGGAGAAGGTGAAAGAATTAACAATTCATCATCCATATTAGAAACAATGGAGTGAGAATATAGTACTAGATTTGATAAATCTTCCTCCTTAAATAATGTTTACAACTTTAGAAAAAATATTTAATAACATCATCATTATTCATACCTCAGTGGTTGTTTAATGATTCAATCATGGCCTGCCCCTTTGCTCAAAATATAAAATGGAATAACATCTAAACTCATGGGCTCTTGACAATTATTCTAATTGCTATTATATCAATGATGAAGATAATGAACACATTACACATATAACACCATACATTTTGTTTATTTATGTGTAATCCATATAATATGTATAATATACATAAAAAAAAACATCTATACTAAATAGAAGCTCGAGGATAACTTGAGTCCAGTTCGCGCGTGTACGCTCGAGCTCGACTACTTAAACATATCAATGATGAAGATAATGAGCACATTTCTGAGCTTGAGGCTCGATAAAGCTCGGCCCGAACAAACTTGATCGTGTTCAAATGCGAGATATTCAAGAAATATAGACTATAGAATTATTCAGTTAAGGGTTTCGAAGCTTTGGCGCTTCTGTCAGCATTTGTTTAATCATTTGTTTACCTATCATCTTTACTTTCTTTAACCATATATACTTAGGTAGCTCTTCATTCTCTCGGCGGAGGTGTGGAGTTATCTACTTGGTCACGACTTTTTCTGCTACGCTAGGTTCTCCGTAGGGAACTACGCTCCACTGCCTTCGGTCGTGCGAATCCCATTGTTCCAGTCTGATGAGATACCCTATGTCTGAGGTCGAGCAACTACACTCTCGTTGGTCGAGCCGGGAAACTCACATTTTCCCAGTCATTAAGAAGTTTTCTACTGTGTCATCTTGATTAGTTCAAGGACCTGGTTTTGGGGTTGGTCTTAGTAGTCCATGAAAATGTACTAGTGGTTTTTGCCTAACATGCGGTTTATTCAAAACTACAAGAAAAACACGTATGTTTTTTATTTAAAAAATGTTATTTGATCCCATATCTAATATAACAAAATCTACACAATATTTTTATTTTTTATATGTCTGAATAAAAGAATGTTCATGTTACCTAATATTCTACCTGAATCATAAACTAAAAGTAACTAACTTGCCAATATAGTTTTATAAAATTAATGATAATTGTACTAGGTTACAAATTGATGGCATATAATAGTTCAACATTTCTTTTTATATATAGAAGTCACCCTCAGTGTCACATGTTTTAATGTTAAATTTATAGGAATGCAAATAATAGCACCCTTATTTATTTTGGCTTATGTATATTGTGACATTTCAAAATCGTGCAAAAAGTTTCAGTTACATCATCAATTATTATTTTTTTAACAAAAAGTTACATCATCAATTAATTAACAATCTTTTAGTATAAACACTAAGAGCATTATATGTAATGGTAAGTCGTGAGTTTGTATTGTGAAAAAGATGCATGTCACGTCAGCTAATTTATCTATAACATCAATTTATCACAATATCATAAAAGTGTTGTAATAGTTAACATCAGAATTATGATGTTATGTTAGCCTCATATTTAATACTTTTATCAAAAATAATATAAAAATAAAAACCACGGCGCAAGGTCATATAACACTAGTCACGATGTGATGTCTTGCGCCGCGAGCTCACGTTATGGCGATTATTTTCGGCTGTCAAATACGACGCGATAAAATATAACGTGAGCCACGATGAATCTCTCGCGTCGTAAAGCTCGCATTATATCCTCGAGTTAAACCGTAGAATACCATACGAGAAGCTCTAATAAAACTAATATCAATTATCGTGTGTACATGGACACTAGCTAGTTCTTTGAACTTAACAACCTTCTGTTATTGTATTTTATTGTTTAACATGTGTATGAGAAAAAAAATAAAAATCAAAAGTTTGATTTTTTGTCTTTCTATTGTATTATTTTTATTGAAAAAAAAAAAATCAAAAGTATGATTTTTCGTTTTTCTATTGTATTATTTTTACTGAAAAAATAAAAATCATAAGTATGATTGTTCGTTTTTTTTATTGTATTATTTTTACTGAAAAAATAAAAATCAAAAGTATGATTTTCGTTTTTCTATTGTATTATTTTTACTGAAAAAATAAAAATCAAAAGTATGATTGTTCGTTTTTTTATTGTATTATTTTTACTGAAAAAATAAAAATCAAAAGTATGATTGTTCGTTTTTTTATTGTATTATTTTTACTGAAAAAATAAAAATCAAAAGTATGATTGTTCGTTTTTTATTGTATTATTTTACTGAAAAAATAAAAAACAAAAGTATGATTGTTCGTTTTTTTTTGTATTATTTTTACTGAAAAAATAAAAATCAAAAGTATGATTGTTCGTTTTTTATTGTATTATTTTTACTGAAAAAATAAAAATCAAAAGTATGATTGTTCGTTTTTTTATTGTATTATTTTTACTGAAAAAATAAAAATCAAAAGTATGATTGTTCGTTTTTTTATTGTATTATTTTTACTGAAAAAATAAAAATCAAAAGTATGATTGTTCGTTTTTTTATTGTATTATTTTTACTGAAAAAATAAAAATCAAAAGTATGATTGTTCGTTTTTTTATTGTATTATTTTTACTAAAAAATAAAAATCAAAAGTATGATTGTTCGTTTTTTTATTGTATTATTTTTATTGAAAAAATAAAAATCAAAAGTATGATTGTTCGTTTTTTTATTGTATTATTTTTACTGAAAAAATAAAAATCAAAAGTATGATTGTTCGTTTTATTATTGTATTATTTTTACTGAAAAAATAAAAATCAAAATTATGATTGTTCGTTTTTTTATTGTATTATTTTTACTGAAAAAATAAAAATCAAAAGTATGATTGTTCGTTTTTATTGTATTATTTTTACTGAAAAAATTTGAAAATCAGAAGTATGATTTTTCAAATGAAAATAGAACTAAAATTCAAATATACCAACTGATCTCGAGTTCAAACGTACATGATATATACTCAACAAAAGCTCGACTCATTTCTAGTAATTACTCTACTACATAGTAGAAACGAAAAGTTAAATTTTTTTTCTATTGTAATATGCGAAATAAAAAAAATAATAATTTTCATACTTTTTGATACACATTTCATATAAATATAAACAGTTACTATCAGTGATATACACATATTTATTGTGAGTTTTCGGTAATTTCGGCAATATTTGTAGGTTCTCGACGAGTTTGAGATTCATTGACCGTGGTTAATCACAGTCGACTGTCGTTAATAGCCTTTTACATCGGCAAGGTTAATAGCTATGTAACGATGAAACGACCTCGATCTTGTAAACTTTTTGTGCTCTTTTGTTTACTGAAATAAGCACTGTCATGCTGTTTCACATGTATTTCTATTTTAAAATGTTATTAGAACATAAATGGTAAACAAGGCTAGTCACATTACGACATTGCATGTAAAAGCATAGTTAATAATTTCGATGGATTTTGTTAATGACGTTTCGCAAATCTAATATGCAAAATCTACACAATTTCTTTATTTTTTATGCCTCTGAATAAAAGAATGCTCACGTTACCTAATATGCTACTTGAATTATAAATTAACATGCACTAACTTGCCAATATAATTCATAATAATTCTAAATTAATCCATGTAACAATATAAGGAAATATAATAGTTTAATTTTTTAATATTAAAAGTCACCCTCCACAAAGAGTGTCACCTGTTTTAATGTTAAATTTAGAAAGATGCAAATAATACATGTTTACTTATTTTGGCTAAAGTATGTTGACATTTCAAACTCATGCAAAAATTTCAATTGCATCATGAATGAATCAATATTTATATAGCATAAGCACTAGTTCTCTGAACTTAACAGCCTCTTATAAGTTAATTGTTGTTATTTTTTCTTATAAATTTTCCGGTCCATTAATATTTTTTACAAGCTTATCTATTCGTATTACGAGTAGATTTAGTTAGCTCATTAACTTCATGGTAAACCGTATTTGGTTTATTTGCTTCACGGTCATGTCGTACGCGTTGTCACAAAAGTGTTAATGGTTTGTATTTAGGAAGGAGATAAACTTAAATAAGTTGAAGATATATTTTACTTATTTGAAGAGATCGGATAAATACAAATATCAAATATTACGGGTCATTACTTGGACTGAAAGATTAAGAAACCCGAAGGTATCTTGGTTATAGAAGGAACGACATAAGCATCGTAACAAGTGTCTCATAAACCCTAATCATAATCGATTACCTAAAGCATATCTTTTTATTCTCACACTCAAGTCTAATCGTGAGATACGTCATCATCTTGTGCAAGATTTCATACATTCGCTTAAATACAAAATTCAAACCATTAAAAATTCGAATAACTTTTTATTCGAACCGTTAAAGACCCAACCAAACTTTTGTATTAACATTCTTACCCCGTATTTAAGAAAAAATTGATAAGTTCTTCTAATCTTTAATTTCATCAGAAACCAAAATACGAAATTACATATGTATCCTCTTTCTATTTTATCATTTTACAGAATTAAATTAACCATATATATGTATGATTTGTCAACTCGAAATACCTTAAAAACTATTTGAGAAGAGGACGAATCTCCACCTTCCATCTACAAAAAATCAACAGCCCAGATTAATTTTTACTTTTTAATTAAAAAAGGCGAAGAAGCATTTTCGTCATTTTATAGCCCACCCACCTACCTCCCAAATACATCTCACCCCGTCTCTTTTCTCAGATCGTAACACGCACACACAAAACACACACACATATAAGCTTATTGAATCCATCATCCCGATCTAATACACATACTAAAAATACACACAAATAAAAAATAATCAACAAATCGCCTTAAAAATTAAAGAAAAAGATGTCGATGCTATTGAAGAACAAATCACCAGGTTATATCATCATCATATCTATCTTTTTTAGCTTATTTGATGTGAATAAGCTTATTTTGATGTGATTATGGATGTGTTACCTTTTTATAAGGATGTGTTAGCTTATTTGATGTGTTATTATTAAGCTGATTTGATGTGTTACAATTAAGCTTATTTGGTGTGTTATACTTAAGCTTAATGTAAATAAGCTTATTAGGAGAGTTATATGAATAATCTTATGAATTAAAATAAAGTTATATGAATAAGCTTATATATAGAGTTTGTTGAAGCTGTAGAATAAGCTTAAGGTGATTTGTGTAACTAAATAAGCTCATTAGGATAGATGTGCTAAAACTGTAAACTACAATGAACATATGTATCATATATGATACCTCCATACATCATATATCATAAACATATCATATATGATATATGGAGGTATCATATATGATAACATGATAATGTGCTTGAAAACAAATACAAACAAGTCTGTGATCTTTTCGTTGGTAATTAAAAGTTAGTTGTGTTCATATTATGATATTTGATAATCTTGTTGAAATTCAACTTCTATTGTATATCATATTTGATAATCTGGTTAAAATTCAGCTTCTTTAAGATATCATATTTGATAATCTGGTTGATACTAAAACCAAATCTTTTTATTTGTGTAGTGAAAGCTGTTTTCAATGCATTTTGAAGAACTCAATCATATCAATGCCAAAGAAGTGAACATAAGACAAGTGTCGAAAAAATAAACAACGGCGTGTGCATGAGATGACAAAAGACAAGTGTCGAGTTTGCAACCAAAGTTTTGATGCATGGAATCAAGATCCATTGTTTGAGCCCTTTGACTTGTTTATAAATTAGTAATTTGTGTATGACGTTGTAAGGGTTTAACTTTCTAATGCTACTAAACCATTGAGTTTTTTTTGTTGAATATGAAAATGTCGAAACATCTACAAATGTAACTTCTGGATAATATGCCTATTTTATTGATGTTTCTATCATTTGAAGTATTATTTTTTAGATTTTTATTAGTATCATATATGACAGTAAAATATGATATATGATAATCCATGCAACTCTTAAATTCTGCCATATATAATACTGCATTATCATATATGATAGTGCATTATCATATATGATAATGCATTATCATATATGATATAAAAAAAGAGTGATAGATTTAACAATGGGTCTGCTAAATTCATGATTAAGACAAAGAGTATGTTGGATTCATGATTAAACACTTGTTAAATAAAAAAGAGTACTTTTTGAAAGTAACATATATGATCATTTAAACAGAATGTATTTACCTATGATATTATATATTATAAACACTTATTCATAATTAAAAGATAAAAAAATCAAAAGAATCTGTTAAATTCATGATTAACACCCAAAATATTCTTATTATTGAAACTACTCTTCTTCTTCTTTAATCAATTCATCTTCATTTTTAATGAAATCTACGTTTTCTGGAACAACTTTCTCATGGGCCACGCCGAATTAATGATGATACTCAAACATACTCGTGCACATCTGTTATAATAAGTACCCTAACTACTTTGCTCTAATCGGACAGTTGCAACATCTCTCTCTTCTCGTTGTTGTGTTCCCACATTCTGCATTTATACAAGAAAGAAAAATAGTTTTAGGGTCATGCTATATACAATACATTAAAAGTGAAAAAGTCATGTACAATATCGTATATGATAGAAGATAGGTTTGAAGAGCTTAAAAAGATATGTGGAATACAAGGATGGTTTTTTCTTGTAGTCTGTCAGAAATATCATATACGATACCTCATATATCACATTTGATAAACCTATCATATATCACATATCATATAACTATCAAGTATGATAAATCAGGTATCATACATGATACATCAAAATTAATTCAGGTTACATCAGCAACTTAACTGGAATGTCTCACACTAACATAAGCTTATCATATATCATATTTGATACCTCATGTATCATATTTGATATGGCTATCATATATCATATATCATATATCATATATGATAAATAAGGTATCAAATATGATACCTCAAAGCTTAATTCAACTAACATCAGCATAAATAAAAATTTCTAATAATACAACTTATTAACCTGCGCATAAGCTTTTTCATAATTCTCTATATTCAAATAATCTAGTAATTCGTTAATATAAGCTAATAAGCTAGCTTATAATTCAACAAAATAAATTCAAATCATCTAACTAACAAGCTTACTCATGACTCTCATTTAATTCAAAATCTTATTAATAAGCTTATTCAAACAAATCAGCTTATTCATAAATTTATTCAAATAAATCAACTTATTCACATAATTCATTCAAAATAACCTAATTGAATGCTTATAAATTAGAATGATGATAATAAGCTTATTTAAATCAAGCTAAAATATAGAAAAAATTACTAACTTGATGATGGATTGATTCAAGATGAATTCGTGGTGATGGATTTGAGATGAATGCGTGATGAATTTGTGATGATCGCGTCAGGATGGATCTATGATGGATTGATGATTGCATTGTGATCGATTGGTATAGAGAAGTAGATCAAGGTAAAGAGAGAAAGAAAGAGTCGGGACGGATTTTAGTGTGTGTTTTTATGAGAAGAAAGTAAAAAAAACTTATATAATGGACGGTGAAATGATGAGAATACCCCTTCAGTGTAAAATGAGAATTTAATCACATCCATTAGATGGTTGGAAGATGGAGGGTGGAGATAAGTCCCCCAATATCTTAAATAAATTTGGTATCTAAGTAAACTTAAATCAAACTATATACATCACAATGTTCTTTTAAATCGAATGAATTCATAAAAAGTAAACTACATTGTTGGTCTCTAAAGAGAGATCAAATTGTGAAATTATTCCTTAGATAACGAGGGTGAGATTGTTAATCCTTAAAATCGTTTTTTGGTGTCCCTTTTGTCACCCGAGCCCTATTATATGTAACTCTTGTTACTTTGACTCCGATTTGACTTTCTAACCATTTGACATTTTAGTAATTTCAAAAGTTCATTATTTCACCTTTGATCGCTGACTCAGAATACATGAATTTTTTTGTGGCTTTTTTTAACCGTAAGTATTATTTATGTAAAACCCGCATTAAAAGACCATGAACAGTAAACATGAACAGTAAATAGACGAAAATACGATAAAATTAAAACTTTCTATTTATAATATATTACACGTGTCACGATATTAAATAACATGTATTTACGTATATTATAAATGTGACATATTCGATATATTAATTCACGATAATTAAAACACGAACATACACGAATATTTAACTTAACATAAAAAGGCTTCGGTTTGCCTTGTGGGCCTTAAGGGTGTCGCGGCTAGAGACAAGAAAGGAGGAAAATGGGCCTTTTGGCCCATGACCCATTAGTTATTCCATAACAAGTAAAACACAGGAAATTTTTATCATAATTTAGGTTACACAAAAAATTCAAGAAACCCTTGCCTCCTCTCTCTCTTGCCGCCGGGTAGCAACGACACCAAAGGGGTGTTCAGGTCTATTTTGATCTTTGATTTTGTGTGTACGTGTTCGTGATCATAAACCTTTTTCTTCCACGCATTTGGTAATCATTAAACCCTTTTCTTTTTAATTCTTTTTATGATTTTATGTAGTTAAACTTAAAAACAAATCATAAAAACATGCTAAAAAATTCAAGAAACATGATTTAAGGTTCATTTGGTTTGGGTTATGTACGGCCGAGACACCACCGAGAGCCATAGGCTCTCGGCTTGGTTTAATGACCACCACCGAGACCACCATGGCCTCGGCTTGGTTGGTTTCGGTGGATCGCGCGACAAGGGGACCCTGACTTGGAGTCGGGGTATGGTTAGATTTGTTTTTGGGCTAACCGAAACCACAAGGGTCTTGGTGTGGCTCGGGTTAATAAGAACAATGGGAACCGGCCTAAACCGGGGTGAACCAGGCTCAGTAGTGGCTAGCTAGGTTCGGCAGTAGGAACCGTAGGCCACCAGTAGCAACCGGCTAGCCGGTCTAGCCACTGGTGGGGCTGCGGTTGATGTTCAGCCACCGGCTAACACCACTAACCGCCGGCTATGTGGTGTCGGCTAGGCATTTTCAGGTTCGGGGTTTGTGCTACATTCACTACAGTGGTACAGGTGGCCAATGCAGCCCGTAAGCTTGAGATGCTTCAGGAACGAGAGGAGTTTGGTGATGATCGATCAGTGAAGAGGTATCTTCAATCACCAATTGTAAACCATTCATTCCCTTCAGTATTTTCATTTTCAAATCATCCTCTGTTCAACTCTATATTTCAGACAGAAAATTGACGACCGGAAACCTGCGGTCGCTCAACAGCAATCATCTAAGGGAAACGGTCAGACCAACGACCGTTCTGGTTCAGATAGGCGTGGCGGTAATGATAATTACCATAACTATGCCAATTACTCGAACAACAGCAGGTCCCTACATTTACCTTCTTTCATGTTAATCTGTCTTATGTTATGGTATTTTGACACTCCAGCGACTCATATTCAGGAACAATAGCAACGATAGGGATCGAGACCGTAGAGGTTCACAGCCTAACCGTTCTACTTCATCTGGTAATTATTTAAACCTTGTATGTAATCAAGCTTATGTTCCATGATCATTGTCTCATGCATGTAATCCTGAAACAGGCTCTCAGCTAGCTAGGACGCCTGTTGAAGGGTTCAAGCATCCTATCTGTCCTACTTGTTCTCGCAGACATTCTGGTGTTTGCCGCCGAGGTACTGGTGGTTGTTTCAAGTATGGCCAGCAAGGTCATCAGCAGAAGGATTGTCGCCAAGGTGAGATAGAAGGCACCTCTGGACATGCCGACTCCAAACCACCTCCTACTTCAGGTCGCGTGTTCACTACTACTAAAGACCAGGCGAACAAGACTTCAAGTACCATCACTGGGAATCACTTTATGAATGGTTTGGCAGCATGCGTTCTGTTTGATACTGGAGCGACTCATTCAGTCATATCCACTACTTTTACTACACGTGTTAGGATTTCCCCTATGCCATTAGAAAATGCCTTAAGCATTTCCACGCCACTTAGGGACTTTGTGCGAATCACCCAGGTGTACAGAGGTCTTCCCCTAGAATTTGATGATAGAATCCGCAGAGTTGAAGCACTTCCTTTGGACATGTGCGACTTTGACTTGATACTAGGCATGGACTGGTTATCCAAACACCAGGAAACGATAGACTGCCACACTTATCGGGTTATCTTCGATGATGTTAAATCTCTAGAGTACATACACCATGGTTTTCTGCCTGGGAGGTCTGTACAAATTATTTCATCCATGGAGGCGCGTGCATTACTAACACACGGCTGTCAGGGCTTTATAGCCAATATTCATGACATTACTGCCTAGTCTCCATCGATTCAAGATCAGCCGGCCTATTGTGTCTGAATTTCCTGACGTATTTCCTGATGAACTTCCGGCCATACCACCTGTTCGTGAAGTCGAATTTGGAATTGAGCTCATTCCAAGAGTGATGTAGTAAAATCGTACACGTTTTAGGAAAAACGCGTATAATCGGCAAGTATTAAACGTTCACGTTTAGGAAAACGCGAATGCTCGATAAATGCGAGTTCGTTCTCGGCGGAGGTTTGTATGTGTTAGGCCAATATAATAAAATGAAGTTTGGATTAGTTTCGTTTTTTGATGAGAAAATAAAAAAAAATAAAGATGGTGTACGCTAAAAACTACTCTACGACGTAAATAATGCGAAATCGTAAAATCGACAAAAATTCAAAGTACACTAAAATTAACCTAATTTTTAGTTTAAGCTAAGAAAAATATGAATAAAACAAAAATGAAAAAAAAAATTTCCAAAACCTTTTTATTTATTTTATATTAAATTTTAAAATTTAATAAAAAAACTCAAAAATTAATAAAATTAGAAAAAGGTGAAAATGCAATTTTTTTTGAATGCAAACCTAGAAAAGATTAATTAAACCTTAAAAAATATTTTTCTAAAATTTTAAACCACTTTTTTCTATTTTTAATCTAATTTCTAAAATTAAAAACAAAATAAATGATAAAAAATAAACCAATAACGGGAAAAATCTACTTTTACTTTTAAAAAAATACTAAACTTAAGTGAGAATAATAGAAAATGAAAATAGCCAAAAAGTATACCTCAATAAGCTGTTACACAGCTTATTAGGTTCGAAAACTTTTTGTAAGCTAAAAACAAACACACCTTAAGTAATATACTTTGAAAATATATACTCGTTAAAGACCCTAGGGCAACGGTAGAGTGTGTGTGTGTTGGCTGTGGTGGCGCAGGTTCGAGTCCTGGCCACGCCTAAATTTTTTAAAACCTTTTTTTTATTTTCTTTTTAAACTACTGATAACTGGTACACTAATACTCCAAAGAAACAAATCAAAGTCCTAAATAACACGAATTAAAGCCTCAAATTCGATCAAATGGTGCACAGACCTGGGCTTTTCCAACTTAATAGTGGATAAAGAAAGAGGTGTCAGTGGGTAGATTTGTTCCCACTGATGACCTCAGTAAACAAAAATGGTTGATCGATTTGGCTTGTTTGTTGGATTTACTTTGAAAAAAAGGCACCCCTACACTCAGTTGAGTGTACGGAGTCAGTATAAACAATAAAAATACCAGATTCAACACACAAAATCACTCAAACAAGTAAAGTTCAGTTACTGTATTAACTACACATGTCTGGGGGCCTTTTGCTGATCTATAGTGCACCTAGGTGAGTTTTAGTTGGCCAAAACTTGTTCGAAACACAACCAATATTCAACTAAATAACACACAAACCTAGATTAACACTTACTCAAGCTAATTACAAGATTTGGAGACTCAAAAATACTAAAATAACCTAATTTAGCCTACTGACTGAATCTTGCTGATTTTTACCCAACTTTATCATGCAAACTCTATTTCTTACATACCCAACTTAGAACAAAGTGCTGATAAAACCTATTACTACCATTTAAAGAATATTTGAGTTGTTTTTAAGCCAAAAAGCTATTACCAACTTCACCTAATATGCAGATCCAAACACCCCTTTACAAAGCTTAATATGAAAATTAACAAAGAATTAGCATTCAAATTCACCTAACCTGATTCTATCTAACTCTAACATGCAAAAAAAACATAAGCAAGCATAAATCAAAGCTTACACTAACATCAAACAACTCAAACACAATACTCACATATAATTCAAAAATCAAAGATTATTGCTAAGATTTAGAGGGTTCAAGCCTAAATACCTTGTACAACTTACATCGAAGCCATACTAAGGAAAGCTGATGCCTTCTCCAAATAAATTAGAACCTTGGAATTATGGGCTTATGAAGCTTCTTGTAGAGAGATGATGGTGGGGGACAACAAAATCCACCCACCCAATATGTCTTTAATAAAAAAGAAATCCTGCTAAGAGTAACAAACCACAAGGGTGAAAGTACTATAAGTAATAAGCCTATAAGCTCAGCTTATGGATTAAGCTAGCTTATAGGACTTATACTTTCTGGATGAAACAGAAAGAACTAAGATGCCACAAACTTTTTGAAACACCAAACTAAAAACCAAACTTTTGAAATACACAATAACCAAACAGTTAAATATAACTTTAGCTTATACTCAATTCATACAAAGGATTTGTCAAATCTTTTGTATGAATGTCCTATAAACCAAAGGTTCTAAAAAAAACTCTTGACCAAATTTCTTTGAATCCAAGAAACCTTTTTGATAAACTCTAAAGAATTTTGCATAAAAAGTAAACTTTACACTACAAAAAGCATTAAAAGGAACTCAGATGATGAAATTGCAATGTTTTAAATAAACTTTAACTAATTTGATAAATAAAAATTTACAACTTCAAAAATCTGGAACAAAGGCAATGCTAAAAGGCTAGCACCCTTTATATAATACTCTAAAGAGGATTCTAGAATACAAGAAAGCAAAAAAACCTAATACATAAACTTCCAATCTTTCCCTTTGAACTTGGTCAAATTCGTTGGTCTTGTGTAGATGTCGACATAGCCAGCTTGGAATATTCAATCAGGGACGTTAATCTTGAGTAGATTTAACACCCCCAAATTTACACGCAGCGGAATACATCTTTGGGTGCTAAACAAATAAAACATATATCTGATGACATAATAATATATGCTAGCTTGTATCAATAACTAGCAGCATTAGTAATATTTAGTCATTCATTTAATCTAGCAAGAAGATGACTTTTAACTTCATCCCCTGTAACACCAGTGACCCTAGCGACTACATCTTGATGCATCAGGTCATTAATACAAGACATGCTCGCGTGCTGCACTTTAGCTTCCATTTCTCGTAACGCATCCACCCGTTACCAGATTCTACCTTAATCATTGCATTATCACCCACCATTTTCACCTCCACTTCCAATGTTTCCTTCATTTTGGTTCGATTTCCGTCCTCATATATGTTTCCACCTTCAACATGGGTTGGTTGTTCATGGCTTGGAGTCCCTCAACTTTATTTTTTAGTTCATTAATGTAACAAACAACGTCCTCCAGTAAGGACGCCTTGTCCATCTTTGAAACATGCGGGACCACTGAGCGCAATGCGTAGAAGCGTTGGTTAAGGTTCTCTCAGTTCTCACGTCGGCGACGCTCTGCCTCTACGTTGTGTAGAGGCGGATCGTAACCTTTCTTTCTTTGACTCCATTTTTTCCTAGTTTTAAGGACTAATTTGCAACCAGAATCAGAATGGGTATATCCTGTTTTTGAAACTTCGTTACCTTTATTGTTTGTGTTTCTATGTTTTTTGGATTGTTGGCCGAACGTGGTTGTTCCTAAATCGAATATGTCGTCCTTAAAATCTTCATCCTGTGACAACCTAGAGACTATTTCTCCAAAGGAGATCAAATAGCCATTGGGTTGGTTAACCTAATTACTAGGTGGTGATGAAAATGATGACGAAGAGGAAGAACTAGCATTGAAGGGTGATTTAGCTATATGAGCTAAATCAGATTTCGTGAGATTAATCACATGATAAGACCCCATTTCCACAACCTCATTAGTTGTAGGGATATAGACAATCGTCTCAAGCCCATGAATATAAGCTTCTTTTGCTCTTTCACAATTAAAAGATATAAGACTATGAGCGCCTGTTAACCAAATGACACTATTAGAAGCAAAGGAGTTTGGTGGGGCAGACTCGTCCATCTAAAGGACCGGGCCAATGAGACGACGTAGAACCATCTGCACCTTCTGTGTTGTCTGTTCCATCTAGTGTTTGCAACTCATTAAAGGCGGGTTTGTTTGCCTTTTGAAGAAAGTAACCATCTTCCCATAGTAAGCTCCATGGTCGACAATGGTCATCGTTATACGTGGTTTTCCAAAAAAAGGCGAAAGCCCATGGGTGGTTGGATTGTGTTTGTAATAAGAATTGTAGTTTATGTTGTGAATTTTGGGTGTTTTGGTGGATGTCTGAAGAACAACAAGAAGGTGAAAGAATTAAGAGTTCACAATCCATAATTATGCTTATAGTTTGATTATGAAAACAAAAGGTGTGAGAATATAGTACTACTAGATTTGGTAACTTAAATAGTATTTTCCACTTTATCATATAAGTTTAAGAACATTAATCTAACCTTAATGACTGTTTCAATCAAGGTTTTCAAGATCGGGATCTTACATCGTCTTTGCAAGATTGAGATCGTAAAGTAGGATCGAGATCGTAAGATCCTAATATAATGTAATTTTCTTAGTAGTGTTTGCAATATTTTATAAATTTACAAATTAATATACATCGTAAACACAAAATTATACGAATGTTTCATAAAAATATGGTCATAAATTATGATTATGAAATGTATAAGAAGATTTACATGTTGTTTTTTTATTATACAAAATAGAACTAATAAATTTGTAATTTTTTAATTTGTCGTTCGAGAAAAAGTAAGATCGGATCGTAGTAGATCCTAAGATCCTATGATCAAAATCGGGATCCTATAAGATCTTAAGCACGCAAAGATCCTACGTAAGATCCAGATTGTTTTTGCTTTGGAGTATCGTAACATCGTAAGATCCTAAGATCAAGATCGAGATCTTGACAACCTTGGTTTCAATGATTCAATCCCTCGCCCTTTGCTCAACATATAATATATGATAACATATAAACTAATGAGCGCATTACCATTATTCTAAAATCTATAATATCAATGATGAAGACATCTAATATATTGTTTGTCAAAACTCTTTTCGTATAAACGAAAATTGTTTGTGATTACTAGCTGTGAAAACGAGTTGAATCAAACTTTAGCGTGGCTCGACAACGCCTTACAATACTATATTCGGCTTGAGCTCGAAGATCCTTTACAAGTGAAGCTTGAGATCGACTCAAAAACTCGATTTATTTGTCATGATATGTTTTTACGGCAACCAAAGGGGAAAAATACCAAAAGTTTTGAATTCGGCTCGAAAAGCTCGATACATAAGTGTATTTACATATAATCTGTTATAATGTGCATAATATACATAAAAAACATAAATATTATATAAAAGCTCAAAAAGGTTACAATAACTCGACTCGGGTTTGTTAAAGCTCGAACTTGTCTCGTAAGACATATCAAACACAGTTTATGGGCTCGAGACTCGAATAAGTTTAGCTCGGACAAACTCGAGCCAAATTCAAACTCGAATTATTTGACAAAAGTTTGACTCGTTTACACCATTTCTAATCACTCTATTACACTGTTATGTAATAGTCTTTATTAGCCTAAGTCTAGTCTAGGGGATAGTTTACGAGTTTCCTAAATATCTAATAGCAATAAAGGTCGGTTGGTTGTGTCGCAGCCCAACCCGACCCGTAGTCTATGTAACAGTCGGTTCCCCTCATCTCTATAAAAGGAGGTGATGGGGGACGAGATTCACAACGCATTCTTTATCAATGAACTAATCTAACGATTAGGGTACATACCTTGTGTGTTACTTTTCTATCGATAGCTTCTTTGATCGTGTTATCAGCATCTAGTTAACCAAGGTTGTAGGTATCGAATCCTACAAGTGGTATCAGAGCTCGGTTTCGCAGGTGTTGGTTACTAGGATCGATCGTTGAAGGTTTTTGTTGATCGGATCTTGATCTACAAATGAGTAGCAGGTTCATCGACACAAAAGGGTTTCTTCTTGTGGGTTCGATTGAAAGGGTTTTCTTTGATCGAAGGTTTGGTGGTGGTGGTTGTGTTTGTTGCCGCCATTGTTATTAACAAGAAGAAGAAGACGAAGAACAGTGTGTGGTGGTTTTTGTGTATCAAAAGTCAAATCATAGGATATACTACAAAAATGTTTTATTTTTGGACCAAGGATATTAGGCCAAGATTAAACTTGGGCCAAAGCTTTTTTTTGATAAATTTTTATCAATTTGGTTTTGAAAGTTTGGGCCAAGGGTAATTTGTTGTTTTTTATAACAAAAAGGTTAGTTATTATTTTGTAGTATTTACACAAGGGGACTTCGTAGTTCGTGATTGTGAGGGTTAATATATCACAAGGTTTAGCTAGTTATTGAAGGGTCTTTGTTAATTTGTGATTATGAGGGTTTATCACAAGATTTAGCAAACTAATAAAGGGATAAATAACGTTCAAGACTTGTCGAGGTTGCAAGATCTCTTAGGTTATTAGAGATTAGTTTTGCAAAATTAAAAGTACGACAAGGGGACTTTATTTATTTGTGATTGTGAGGTTTATCACAAGATTTAGCAAATCAATAAAGGGATAAAGGTAATTTAACTTGTCGAGGTTGCAAGATTTCTTAGGTTACTAGAAATCGGTTTCGCAAAATTAAAGGAAGACAAGGGTTACTTCAGAAGGCGTCGGGTACTTTCTTGATTCAAGGGTTGTCGATTTATTAGATAGGTTAAGTTCCAAGGTTCAGTCGATATTTGAGTAAGAAAGGGTTTGCTTTTGAAGGGTTACTTGGTTTGATCGATTTATAAGATTTTTATCTTAAGGTTATATCGATAAATCGAAGGTGTTTTACACACGGGATACATTGCTAGATCGTGTTTTTGTGTAGGTAGATTCAAAAAATGTTCAACGGTTAGCAAAGGATTAAAAAAATGACGTTGAACAAGTTTGACATCGAGAAATTCGATGGGAAGAATGACTTCGGGTTATGGCAGGTTAGTATGAAGGCTTTGCTAGAATATCTGGGATTAAATGTAGCATTGGAGGAATTACCCGCCAATACAATAATGGCCTACGATAACGTCATTCAGAAAAAGGATTACAGCGCACTGATCTTGTGTTTGGACGATCGGGTCCTACGGGAGATCACCAAGGAGACGATTTCAGCGAGGATTTGGAAAAATTTAGAGACTTTATACATGACAAAGTCATTAGCTAATCGTTTGTACTTGAAGAAAAAGTTATAAACCTTCAAATGCATCAAGGTAAGAGTCAGTCTGAACATATTGATGAGTTTCATAAGCTCATAGGTGACTTAGCGACTATAGATACTGCTATATCGGATGAGGATCATGCATTATTATTACTCACATCTTTACTATCGTCTTACGTTATTTTCGTAGAGACTTTTCTATATGGTCGAGATATTTTGAAGCTAGAAGACGTGGTCGCGACACTTAATTCTAGGGAACTTCAGAAGATGACGGAAGAAAAGGGTGATGGTGGTGATGGGTTGTATGTGAGGGAGAGATCTGCTCAGAGAGATATGGAGCAGGGTGCAAATAGTTCGTGGTCAAGGTCATAAGGAAGGAGCGACAAACTTAATTTTTATATATGTCAGGCTAAGGATCATTTGAAGAGGGATTGCCCCAGGTATAATCACAAGAAATCTCAAGGTTTTGTCAAGAATGAAGATCCGGTATCCGGTTCTTGAGCTAATGGGTATGACAATGCTGATGTTATGATGGCTATGAGTGTTGATGAAGTTTTGGACTGGATCATGGATTCAGGGGGCTCATACCATATGACACACAAGAGAGCTTACTTGGTTGATTTTAAGGAGTATGATGGTGGTAATGTACTGCTAGGCGATGGCAGGGAATGCCGTGTACGGGGGAAAGGAAAGGTTCGAGTACGAATGAGGGATGGGTCAAGTTTCTGGCTGGACAACGTCAGGTATGTTCCGGAATTAAAACGAACCTTGATATTGATGGGACTCTTGAAAAAGAGGGTTTTACCATGAAGATGCAATCGAGCAAGATCAAGGTTATAAAGGGTTCACTAGTGGTACTATCAGTTCATCAAATCCATGAAGACAGCTGGAGCATTTGTGAGTCTGAATGGCATGACTACGAACTCATAGTGCCAATAACGTGTACGGAAAGCAGTCTTAGAAATATCTTTCTCTTTAACCAGTAACTGATGGTATCCGGACCTCAGATCAATCTTAGAGAAATACTTGGCGCCCTGAAGTTGATCGAACAGGTCATCAATACGCGGCAAAGGATAGCGATTCCTGATCGTGATCTTGTTCAGCTTACGATAGTCTATAGACAAAATCATGCTGTTGTCTTTCTTCTTCACGAAAAGTACCGCTGCACCTCATGGCGATGCATTGGGACAGATGAAACCTTGCTCCAGAAGTTCCTGCAGCTGATCTTTTAATTCTTTAAGCTCGATGAGAACCATGCAGTAAGGAGCCTTGGAAATTGGCTCTGCTCTTTGATGAGACTACAATTATACATAGTCTCATCGTCCAAATCGGGCTTAAAACGCTTAAAATATCATTAAAATGCCCCAAAATATGCTTGTGTTTGTTCATTTTGTATTTTTGGTACGGATATCGTGAAATCAACAAAAGATTACAAGAATCAAGAAAAACAAACACGGGAAACGAAGCCGCACAAAGAACCAGACCCGAGAATTGAATTTCCAAAAATACCTTTGAAGTTTTGAAGATTGTCAACTTTGGTCCCTCATCTTTGGAAGACTTGACACTTTTGGCCCTTGTAAAACTTAATTATACAAGTTTGGTCCATAAAGTTTCAAGATTGTACAAGATATGCCCTTGAAGAATGCTTATATGGCATAAATAGCCCTTAGAATAACTTTACAAAACTTTTGGTGGCCAAAATAGGAAAAAGAAAACGTGGTTATAAAGGAAAATGGATATATTGGCTGTTTGATCTGTTATGACAACATCATGGGAGTTAAGGGACTTATTCTGCCAAGACAACCAAACTTCAACCCACCACTCAACACCCTCCACGTCACCCCACTACCACACCTTAACCAATCATAAGCCCCCTACCATCCACCTCACACATCCACTCACTTTTTTTAATATAACATATTTTAATCTGTTTATTTATGGCGGTTAACACCTTTTTAAAACCTTAAACACGAATAAATCACCCCTGTTCACCCTCCCTAACCTCATAAACCCTAACAACCTAATTACCACATAACAAAGGGTTTTATCCCCTAAACCTCCAGAACATTAATTCACACTTTCTCACTTAAACCCACATCATAAACCCTTCACCACTTTACCCATGTGACCCTGTGGACCTCCCCTGCTCTTGTCACTTTCACACAACTCACAAAACTCGACAAGATGGATGGTTGTGATGAATAACTTTTCCTCTACAGTAAAACCCACAAAATAAGGTCATTACTTAATTCTTACTTTTCAAATATTTTTGAAATATTTATGACGTTAAATATTATTACGTTTAACGGTTTAAGTTGAAATCGATATTAAATATTTTATTTTAATATTTTGACGAGCAACGAGGACTACTAGTGATCGCGATACGGACGGATGCCCACAATTTTATATTTCATTATCGATCGTTTCGATATTTAAAATTTTCAACGATATCGTTTTAATTACGTATCGAGTCGTTATATTATAATTTTTCGTGTGCGTTTAAACTTTTAAGTATTTTTACGAAACTCGAGTCCCGTATATATTTTCAAAATTGACTAATACTTATTTCCCACTTTTTAACTAACTATTTACAAATTTTAGCCACAACTTTTGCCAACTTGGTCCCTACCCCACTAAATAAAAACTTAAATAAAACACACACAACACATTATTTTACTTCCAAAAATCCACCAATCCTCTCTCTTCTTCTTCCTTTTGCCGAAACACCACCCAACCCCCCAAACCCATTCAATTTTCAATTTATCTCAAGTTTGAGGTTGATTCAAGCTAAACCAAGCATAGACCCATCTCTATTTTTGATCAAGGATCACATAGGTATAAAAAATTTTCACATTCAAGCACTTTTTATTTTCTTAATGTTGGTAGGTAGAAGCCATGGTCATGCATGGTGTTTTTAGCATGATCCATGGTGGTTCTTGATAAAAATCTTGTTAAAAACCTTATTTTGATCTAAAGATTTTTATTTTTATTATGATTTTGATGTTATGGTGGATGTATGATGATATTAGAGTATAGGAATGATCATATCTATGGTTGGTTTTGATCAAAAAGTTGATTTTGTACAAGATTTTGGTACCCATTTTATAGCAGTAAGTAAACTGAAAAATCCGAATTTTTATCTTTCTAAAATGACTTAACTTATGGCCTAGGGTTGTAGATAATTTCCTTAGCTTCGATTTGATATAAGGTAGAGCTTCTAGCTCAAAACGAGCGCGAAGTTATGATATTTTGAATGATCGTGTACCGGGAGACGAGTATCGGCACTACAAGTAGTTGTTGTCGATATTTGGATCGAATCTCAGGGACTCTAAATGGATGTTTTGAAATGTGTAACCTACTGATAATGAGGTATTTATTTATTAGGTTGAGTTTACTTTAAAACCCGAGCGTCGGTTTTGTAAACGGAGTCGTTTAAATAAGTTAAAACGGTTGTATGAAAAATTAACGTAAATCTGTCCGGATTTTGTGGTTTGAAAATGAGCCGAGTAAAGGACTTTAAAAGTAATTTTATTTGATAAACTTGTAGGAGGACTTTCTATATATAGTAAGTTAGTTTATCGAGTCGTTTCATAAACGGTTGACAAGTTTAAAAGGGGTAAATAAGCTAGTACATGTAGTATGTACATGCGGATTTTGTTAAAAGTATAAAATGGTAAAGTAAATGAGTAGTAAAGTATAATGAAGTTATTTATATCGTTTACTCTCGAGTGTATTGTGGTTTTGTGCGTTTGATTTTGACGTTGTTATGTATGAATTATTTCTCGAGTTTATTATTAATATACGCACCCATATTTCTAGGTTGCGGTTGTCGTGTCTATCGGGCATCTACTATCGTCGGCGATCGTCTTCAACTACTATAAGTACTAAGGTGAGTCTATAGCCTCGTTGAGCTCCTTCAAATATTTTAAAAACCCGCGAGGGGGAGTATATGTTTTGTAAACTTAGAACACAAGATTTTTATGGTATGCTTGTCCCTTTATGAATGGACCCGTGGTTGCCTTTAAATTGCATTAAGTGATTGCCTTTGTTAAAGCCTCAATTATGGACCGTTAATTAACCTATGATGAGTTAACCGCTAGTACAATTAATAGATCTATGGGGGAAGCCGCCCCAGTTCAGTTTTTGTGGACTTGTCATAGAAGCTTAGGCCCGACCTCCACACTGTTTGAACATATTGTATTGAGAAGTCATGTATACGGAAATGTACCAATATTCTGGAGGTAACCGACAATTAATAAATCTCCTGTCTTATCAGACCTCTAAAGGGAGTGTCTAAGGGCTCGGTTCCATGAGCTTATTGCAATTTATGCTATATACAATTATTATTGTTGATGCAAATTATTATTTGATGTTTGTTGCCTTCAAGTATGCCACAAACTTATAATCTTTGCTTGTGTTCAAAATGATTACATAAACCTATAGATTCACTCGGCATTTTTGTTAATGATTTTCTCACATGTATTTCAGGTAATCAGGAAGGGTGAAGCTTGGAAGCCACGAGAATGAATGTTGTGCACTATTTTGTAATATAAACTCTTTCAATGTCTGTCGTTCCTTTTGTTCAAAACAATTTAAATCTTTTGTTTTGGTTGTACTTTGGTTACGATGTCTTGGGACTACGCTACTCTGACAAATGTTTTAGGAACGATAAATTTAAAACGTCTCTTTTCGAGTCGTTCTTTATAAATTATGTGTTGTTGTATCATTGTTAGCACCCAAAGATGTATTCCGCTGCGTGTAAATTTGGGGGTGTTAAAGATTGATATCAGAGCCATGAGTTATAGAGAACTAGGTCTTTTTCAAAAAAAAAACTAAACTATCACTGTCGGTTTTTATTTTTCAAAAAGTCGGTGCACATGATTTCTCGTGACTTCAGGTTCAAGCTACTTCTGAGATTACAACTTTAGTATACATTATTATGTATGCCTTATTGCTAGGTATTTCTAAATAAATACTATAATCCTTTATCAATATATATATTGATATCGTTAAACTTTTCGATAAGAGTTATCATTTATTAATGATTTACTTAAATAAATTTTTGGAATTTTTCCTGTAATTATTTTGAAGGATTCTCTACATTTATTTAAATTTTTGGAAATTATCCTATTTCATTTTATTATGACCTTATACCTATTTTGTGAAATTTACCACCATCAAATCATGTCTTCGATGAGGAGGAAGCAGGTGTCACTGCTACAAGCGAGACACAGTCAATTAAGCCATGTGGATCCCCACGTGACTAGTGTTTATTATTTTGTGTCGTTGTACTCTATTTGTCTTTAAGATCATTCCTTGTTGGTCGATGATAATAGTTTCCTTTGATCCTTATAATGATTGTGAATCCTTGTATCGATAATGTGTATGCATTTGATGATTGATTTTGTACATGATATGACTATACCATGAATACAATTAACTCATTCATTTTATCTTCTCTTTGTGATGTGACAGAATCATGCCACCTAGGAGAATGACAAATGGTGCCATTGCAAGGCTAGTTGCTGAAGAGGTTGTGAAAGCATTAGCTGCGGATAGAGCTGCGCGTGTTAACACTGAAGGAGCAGGTGGCTCTGGAGGTGCGGGTGCTGAAGGTGAAGGTGAACCTGCGGGACTAGAAGCTGCTGGGGCAGGTGTAGCTGAGAATCCTGCAGATGAGGTTGCTCCGGCTGCTGCCGCGGTTAAAGAATGTACTTTTGCTGGATACATGAAGTGTGGACCTACTATATTTCAAGGAACTGGTGGAGCACTGGAATTATTTAGGTGGATTGAGAAAACAAAACAACATTTGAGATTAGTGATTGCTCAGAAAGGAACAAGGTTAAGTTCGCAGTTGCTACTTTCAAGGACGAGCTTTAAGCTGGTGTAAGACTCAAGTTGCTACAGTTGGTTTAGAAGCTACAAATAGGAAACCTTGGGATGAAATTAAAAGGTTGTTGAAAGAAGAGTTCTGTCCAGAAGAAGAGTTATCTACTTTGGAGGATGAGTTGAGGCACCTGAAGCTGAAAGATAACAACATTGCTGCATATACTAGCCGATTCAATGAGTTGGTTTTGTTGTGTCCAGATGCTTTTGCTACTGAGAAGAAAAAGATGGATCAATACATCAAAGGGTTGCCTGGGTACATTAAAGGTGAGACGACTTCATCTCGACCCAAGAACTTTGTTGAGACTATAAGAATGGCTCATACACTCATGGGGCAGAAGGTTCAAGATAGGGCTGAGAGAGCTACTGAGGGTAGTAAAAGGAAATGGGAGAATTCGCAGAGTGGTAATCAAGGTAGTAACCGCCATAGGCAGTACAATCAGAAGAGAAATGATGGGGCTAGAGCTGCGACTAACAAGAATGGTAATGCTGACCAAAGGGGACCACCTCAAAAATGTAAGAGTTGTGGTGCTTGTCACTTTGGTAATTGTCCACCGAGGTGCACTAAATGTGGAAAGGTTGGTCATGTTGTGGAGAAATGTAAGACAAGGGTCCCTGCTACTGGAGCGAATGCTATTCCGATCAAGACTTGTTTTGAATGTAGAGAACGTGATCATCTTCGCCCTCAATGCCCGAAGTGGAAGAACAAGAAAACAGGTGAAGCTGCTGGGGCAGTTTATGTTGTTAAGGATGCTGATCAGGCACAAGGTCCAAATGTGGTGACGGGTACGTTCTTACTCAACCATCGTTATGCTAGTGTGTTGTTTGACTCAGGATCTGATAGGAGCTTTATAAGCACTTCCTTTAGTCGTTTAATTGATGTTGAGCCAACAAGCCTAAATGCTAGTTATGAGGTCGAGTTAGCTGATGGACAATTAGTTAGTACTACCACTATATTTAAGAAGTGTCCTTTGAAATTAGCAAATCATTTGTTTGAAATTGATTTGATGCCGATTGAGTTGGGTTCGTTTGATGTGATTGTTGGTATGGATTGGTTAGTTGCTCATGATGCGGTAATTGTATGTGGGGAGAAATTTGTTCACATACCGGTTAAGGGTAAGGTGTTAGTAGTTAAAGGTGATGTCGGTAGATCTCGTCTGACGGTGATATCTTGTATCAAGGCGAAGAAATATGTAGAAAGAGGTTGTCACCTGTTCTTGGCTCAAGTAGTGGAGAAGGAACTACCGGCTAGGCGTGTGGAGGATGTTTCGGTTATTCGTGATTTTCCTGAAGTATTTCCCGATGACTTGCCAGGGCTTCCGCCTCAGCGAGAAGTCGAATTCAAGATTGATCTAGTGCCAGGAGCTGCACCGGTGGCGCGTGCACCTTATCGTTTGGCACCGTCTGAGATGAAGGAGTTGGCAGATCAGTTGAAGGAGTTAATGGAGAAGGGGTTCATTAGCCAAGTTCGTCACCTTGGGGAGCTCCAGTATTGTTCGTGAAGAAGAAGGACGGATCGTTCAGAATGTGCATAGACTACCGAGAGTTGAACAAGTTAACTATCAAAAATCGTTATCCACTTCCTAGGATCGATGATTTGTTTGATCAACTTCAAGGTTCATGTGTGTACTCGAAGATCGACTTGAGGTCGGGTTATAATCAACTTCGTGTTAAAAAGGAGGACATACCTATTACAGCTTTTCGGACGTGTTATGGACACTTTGAATTTCAAGTGATGCTGTTTGGGTTAACTAATGCACCTGCGGTATTCATGGACTTAATGAATCGTGTGTGTAAACCATATCTCGACAAGTTTGTGATTGTATTTATCGACGATATCCTGATTTATTCCAAAAGTCGGGAGGAGCATGAAGGTCATTTGAAGATTATTTTAGAGTTGTTGAAGAAGGAGAAGTTGTATGCGAAATTCTCCAAGTGTGATTTTTGGTTGGATTCGGTCCAATTCCTTGGGCACGTGATCGATAGTAGCGGTGTTCATGTTGATCCTTCAAAATTGAAGCTATTAGAGATTGGGATAGGCCTACAACCCCGACTGAAGTTAGACAATTCCTGGGATTAGCTGGGTACTACTGGCGATTTATAGAAGGGTTCTCTTTAATTTCTAAACCTCTTACTAAACTTACCGAGAAAAACAAGAAGTATGAGTGGGGTTCAGAAGAAGAAGAAGCATTCCAAACTTTGAAGCAGAAGCTGTAATCTGCACCAATTTTGGCTTTGCCCGACGGAGCTGAAGACTTTGTGGTATATTGTGACGCATCACGTAAGGGTTTTGGTGCTGTGTTGATGCAAAGGGAGAAAGTGATCGCGTATGCATCTCGTCAATTGAGGAAGCATGAGGAGAATTATACTACACATGATTTGGAATTAGGAGCTGTTGTCTTTGCTCTTAGACTTTGGAGACACTATCTCTACGGTACAAAGAGTGTGGTATACACCGATCATAAAAGCCTGCAACATATTCTAGATCAAAAGGAGCTCAATATGAGGCAGAGAAGATGGGTAGAATTGTTGAGTGATTACGACATTCAAATTTGCTACCATCCCGGTAAGGCGAATGTAGTTGCCGATGCACTTAGTAGGAAGGACAGAGAAATAACCAAAGGGTTAGAGCTTTAGCCATGAAAACTTATTCTGATTTATCTAATCGAATACTTAAAGCTCAAACTACGACGATGAAGGAAGAGAATGTGAGAGATGAAGACTTGGGTAGAAGGATGACACCTATATTCGAAATTCGTGATGACGGAATTCGGTATTTCGAGAATCGTGTGTGGTTACTGGTGTATGGAGGACTGAGAGATCTAGTTGTGCACGAATCTCATAAGTATAAATATTCGATTCACCCAGGATCGGATAAAATGTACCAAGACTTGAAGAAATGTTACTGGTGGCCGAATATGAAGGCTAACATTGCTACTTATGTTAGTAAATGTTTGACGTGTGTCAAGGTGAAGTTGGAGCACAAGAGACCTTCGGGTTTACTGCAACAACCTGAAATTCCAGAATGGAAATGGGAGAAGATCACTATGGACTTTGTTTCGGGACTTCCGAGGACTTTTAGTGGTTATGATACGATTTGGGTGATTGTTGATCGGTTGACTAAGTCGGCTCATTTCTTGCCGATAAAGAAAACTGATGACTTAGACAAACTTACTCGGTTGTATTTGAAGGAAGTTGTTTGTAGACATGGAGTTCCTTTGTCAATTATTTCTGATCGAGATAGTCGGTTCACATCTAAGTTTTGGAAATCGCTTCAGCGAGCTTTGGGGACTCAGTTGGATATGAGCACTGCGTATCATCCGCAAACGGACGGACAAAGTGAGAGGACTATTCAGACCTTGGAGGATATGTTACGAGCTTGTGTAATGGATTTTGGAGGTAGTTGGGATCGGCACTTACCTTTGGTGGAGTTCTCATACAACAACAGTTATCATGCAAGTATTAAGGTTGCGCCTTTTGAAGCACTTTACGGGCGAAAGTGTAGATCACCAGTTGGTTGGTGTGAAGTTGGAGAAAGTCAGTTGACGGGTCCTGAATTGATTAGAGAAACGACTGAGAAGATCGTGCAAATCAAGAATCGTTTATTAACAGCTCGTAGTAGGCAGAAGAGTTATGCGGATAAGAGGAGAAAACCATTGGAATTTGATATTGGCGATATGGTTATGCTGAAAGTATCACCTTGGAAAGGAGTAATTCGATTTGGCAAGCGAGGAAAGCTTAGTCCATGTTATATAGGTCCATTCATGATTATTGATCGAGTTGGTCCTGTGGCATATAAGTTGGAATTGCCAGAGAAGTTAAGTGCTATTCACAATACTTTTCACGTTTCTAATTTTAAGAGGTGTTTTGCGGACGAGAATTTGATAATTCCACTTGAGGAGATTCAACTGGACGACAAGCTGCATTTTATTGAAGAACCGGTGGAGATTATGGATCGAGAGGTGAAACGGCTTAAGCAAAGTCGGATCCCGATAGTGAAAGTGTGATGGAATTCCCGACGTGGACCCGAATACACTTGGGAGCGAGAGGACTACTTCAAGAGCAAGTATCCGCATTTATTCGTAGGCGGACCTAAGGAGAAGTAAGCCCCGGGACGATGCTCTCCTAAGGTGGTGAGGATGTAAGACCCACAAAATAAGGTCATTACTTAATTCTTACTTTTCAAATATTTTTGAAGTATTTATGACGTTAAATATTATTACGTTTAACGGTTTAAGTTGCAATCGATATTAAATATTTTATTTTAATATTTTCACGAGCAACGAGGACTACTAGTGACCGCGATACCGAAGGATGCCCACAATATTATATTTCATTATCGATCGTTTCGATATTTAATATTTTCGACGATATCGTTTTAATTACGTATCGAGTCGTTATATTATTATTTTTCGTGTGCGTTTAAACTTTTAAGTATTTTTACGAAACCCGAGTCCCGTAAATATTTTCAAAATTGACTAATAATTATTTCCCACTTTTAACTAACTATTTACAAATCTTAGCCACAACTTTTGCCAAATTACATCTTGGTCCCTACCCCACTAAATAAAAACTTAAATAAAACACACACAACACATTATTTTACTTCCCAAAATCCACCAATCCTCTCTCTTCTTCTTCCTTTTGCCGAAACACCACCCAACCCCCCAAACCCATTCAATTTTCAATTTATCTCAAGTTTGAGGTTGATTCAAGCTAAACCAAGCATAGACCCATCTCTATTTTTGACCAAGGATTATATAGGTATAAAAAATTTTCACATGCAAGCACTTTTTATTTTCTTGATGTTGGTAGGTAGAAGCCATGGTCATGCATGGTGTTTTTAGCATGATCCATGGTGGTTCTTGCTAGAAATCTTGTTAAAAACCTTATTTTGATCTAAAGATTTTAATTTTTATTATTATTTTGATGTTATGGTGGATGTATGATGATATTAGAGTATAGGAATGATCATATCTATGGTTGGTTTTGGTCAAAAGGTTGATTTTGTACAAGATTTTGGTACCTATTTTATAGCAGTAAGTAAACTGAAAAATCCGAATTTTTATATTTTGAAAATGACTTAACTTATAGCCTAGGGTTGTAGATAATTTACTTAGCTTCGATTTGATATAAGGTAGAGCTTCTAGCTCAAGACGAGCGCGAAGTTGTGATGTTTTAAATGATCGTGTACCGGGAGACGAATATCGGCACTACAAGTAGTTGTTGTCGATATTTGGATCGAATCTCCGGGACTCTGAATGGATGTTTTGAAATGTGTAACCTACTGATAATGAGGTATTTATTTATTAGGTTGAGTTTACTTTAAAACCCGAGCGTCGGTTTTGTAAACGGAGTCGTTTAAATAAGTTAAAACGGTTGTATGAAAAATTAACGTAAATCTGTCCGGATTTTGTGGTTTGAAAATGAGTCGAGTAAAGGACTTTAAAAGTAATTTCATTTGATAAACTTGTAGGAGGACTTTCTATATATAGTAAGTTAGTTTATCGAGTCGTTTCATAAACGGTTGACAAGTTTAAAAGGGGTAAATAAGCTAGTACATGTAGTATGTACCGGCGGATTTTGTTAAAAGTATAAAATGGTAAAGTAAATGAGTAGTAAAGTATAATGAAGTTATTTATATCGTTTACTCTCGAGTGTATTGTGGTTTTGTGAGTTTGAGTTTGACGTTGTTATGTATGAATTATTTCTCGAGTTTATTATTAATATACGCACCTACATTTCTAGGTTGCGGTTGTCGTGTCTATCGGGCATCTACTATCGTCGGCGATCGTCTTCAACTACTATAAGTACTAAGGTGAGTCTATAGCCTCGTTGAGCTCATTCAAATATTTTAAAAACCCGCGAGGGGGAATACATTTTTTGTAAACTTAGAACACAAGATTTTTATGGTATGCTTGTCCCTTTATGAATGGACCCGTGGTTGCCTTTAAATTGCATTAAGTGATTGCCTTTGTTAAAGCCTCAATTATGGACCGTTAATTAACCTATGATGGGTTAACCGCTAGTATAATTAATAGATCTATGGGGGAAGCCGCCCCGGTTCAGTTTTTGTGGACTTGTCATAGAAGCTTAGGCCCGACCTCCACACTGTTTGAACATATTGTATCGAGAAGTCAGGTATACGGAAATGTACCAATATTCTGGAGGTAACCGACAATTAATAAATCTCCTGTCTTATCAGACCTCTAAAGGGAGTGTCTAAGGGCTCGGTTCCATGAGCTTATTGCAATTTATGCTATATACAATTATTATTGTTGATGCAAATTATTATTTGATGCTTGTTCCCTTCAAGTATGCCACAAACTTATAATCTTTGCTTGTGTTCAAAATGATTATATAAACCTATAGATTCACTCGGCATTTTTGCTGATGATTTCTCACATGTATTTCAGGTAATCAGGAAGGGTGAAGCTTGGAAGCCACGAGAATGAATGTTGTGCACTATTTTGTAATATAAACTCTTTGAATGTCTGTCGTTCCTTTTGTTCAAAACAATTTAAATCTTTTGTTTTTGTTGTACTTTGGTTACGATGTCTTGGGACTACGCTACTCTGACAAATGTTTTACGAACGATAAATTTTAAACGTCTCTTTTCGAGTCGTTCTTTATAAATTATGTGTTGTTGTATCATTGTTTAGCACCCAAAGATGTATTCCGCTGCGTGTAAATTTGGGGGTGTTAAATCTACTCAAGATTAACGTCCCTGATTGAATATTCCAAGCTGGCTATGTCGACATCTACACAAGACCAACGAATTTGACCAAGTTCAAAGGGCAAGATTGGAAGTTTATGTATTAGGTTTTTTTGCTTTCTTGTATTCTAGAATCCTCTTTAGAGTATTATATAAAGGGTGCTAGCCTTTTAGCATTGCCTTTGTTCCAGATTTTTGAAGTTGTAAATTTTTATTTATCAAATTAGTTAAAGTTTATTTAAAACATTGCAATTTCATCATCTGAGTTCCTTTTAATGCTTTTTGTAGTGTAAAGTTTACTTTTTATGCAAAATTCTTTAGAATTTATCAAAAAGGTTTCTTGGATTCAAATAAATTTGGTCAAGAGTTTTTTTTAGAACCTTTGGTTTATAGGACATTCATACAAAAGATTTGACAAATCCTTTGTATGAATTGAGTATAAGCTAAAGTTATATTTAACTGTTTGGTTATTGTGTATTTCAAAAGTTTGGTTTTTAGTTTGGTGTTTCAAAAAGTTTGTGGCATCTTAGTTCTTTCTGATTCATCCAGAAAGTATAAGTCCTATAAGCTAGCTTAATCCATAAGCTGAGCTTATAGGCTTATTACTTATAGTACTTTCACCCTTGTAGTTTGTTACTCTTAGCAGGATTTCTTTTTTATTAAAGACATATTGGGTGGGTGGATTTTGTTGTCCCCCACCATCATCTCTCTACAAGAAGCTTCATAAGCCCATAATTCCAAGGTTCTAGTTTATTTGGAGAAGGCATCAGCTTTCCTTAGTATGGCTTCGATGTAAGTTGTACAAGGTATTTAGGCTTGAACCCTCTAAATCTTAGCAATAATCTTTGATTTTTGAATTATATGTGAGTATTGTGTGTGAGTTGTTTGATGTTAGTGTAAGCTTTGATTTATGTTTGCTTATGTTTTTTTTTTTTGCATGTTAGAGTTAGATAGAATCAGGTTAGGTGCATTTGAATGCTAATTCTTTGTTAATTTTCATATTAAGCTTTGTAAAGGGGTGTTTGGATCTGCATATTAGGTGAAGTTGGTAATAGCTTTTTGGCTTAAAAACAGCTCAAATATTCTTTAAATGGTAGTAATAGGTTTTATCAGCACTTTGTTCTAAGTTGGGTATGTAAGAAATAGAGTTTGCATGATAAAGTTGGGTAAAAATCAGCAAGATTCAGTCAGTAGGCTAAATTAGGTTGTTTTAGTATTTTTGAGTCTCCAAATCATGTAATTAGCTTGAGTAAGTGTTAATCTAGGTTTGTGTGTTATTTAGTTGAATATTGGTTGTGTTTCGAACAAGTTTTCGCCAACTAAAACTCACCTAGGTGCACTATAGATCAGCAAAAGGCCCCCCAGACATGTGTAGTTAATACAGTAACTGAACTTTACTTGTTTGAGTGATTTTGTGTGTTGAATCTGGTATTTTTATTGTTTATACTGACTCCCTACACTCAACTGAGTGTAGGGGTGCCTTTTTTTCAAAATAAATCCAACAAACAAGCCAAATCGATCAACCATTTTTGTTTACTGAGGTCATCAGTGGGAACAAATCTACCCACTGACACCTCTTTCTTTATCCACTATTAAGTTGGAAAAGCCCAGGTCTGTGCACCATTTGATCGAATTTGAGGCTTTAATTCGTGTTATTTAGGACTTTGATTTGTTTCTTTGGAGTATTAGTGTACCAGTTATCAGTAGTTTAAAAAGAAAATAAAAAAAGGTTTTAAAAAATTTAGGCGTGGCCAGGACTTGAACCTGCGCCAACACACACACACTCTACCGTTGCCCTAGGGTCTTTAACGAGTATATATTTTCAAAGTATATTACTTAAGGTGTGTTTGTTTTTAGCTTACAAAAAGTTTTCGAACCTAATAAGCTGTGTAACAGCTTATTGAGGTATACTTTTTGGCTATTTTCATTTTCTATTATTCTCACTTAAGTTTAGTATTTTTTTAAAAGTAAAAGTAGATTTTTCCCGTTATTGGTTTATTTTTTATCATTTATTTTGTTTATAATTTTAGAAATTAGATTAAAAATAGAAAAAAGTGGTTTAAAATTTTAGAAAAATATTTTTTAAGGTTTAATTAATCTTTTCTAGGTTTGCATTCAAAAAATATTGCATTTTCACCTTTTTCTAATTTTATTAATTTTTGAGTTTTTTATTAAATTTTAAAATTTAATATAAAATAATTAAAAAGGTTTTGGAAATTTTTGTTTTCATTTTTGTTTTATTCATATTTTTCTTAGCTTAAACTAAAAATTGGGTTAATTTTAGTGTACTTTGAATTTTTGTCGATTTTACGATTTCGCATTATTTACGTCGTAGAGTAGTTTTTAGCGTACACCATCTTTATTTTTCTTTATTTTCTCATCAAAAAACGAAACTAATCCAAACTTCATTTTATTATATTGGCCTAACACATACAAACCTCCGCCGAGAACGAACTCGCATTTATCGAGCATTCACGTTTTCCTAAACGTGAACGTTTAATACTTGCCGATTATACGCGTTTTTCCTAAAACGTTTACGATTTTACTACATCACTCTTGGAATGAGCTCAATTCCAAATTAGACTTCACGAACAGGTGGTATGGCCGGAAGTTCTTCAGGAAATACGTGAGGAAATTCAGACACAATAGGCTGATCTTTAATCGATGGAGACTAGGCAGTAATGTCATGAATATTGGCTATAAAGCCCTGACAGCCGTGTGTTAGTAATGCACGCGCCTCCATGGATGAAATAATTTGTACAGACCTCCCAGGCAGAAAACCATGGTGTATGTACTCTGGAGATTTAACATCATCGAAGATAACCCGATAAGTGTGGCAGTTTATCGTTTCATGGTGTTTGGATAACCAGTCCATGCCCAATATCAAGTCAAAGTCGCACATGTCCAAAGGAAGTGCGTCAACTCTGCGGATTCTATCATCAAATTCTAGGGGAAGACCTCTGTACACCTGGGTGATTCGTACAAAGTCCCTAAGTGGCGTGGAAATGCTTAAGGCATTTTCTAATGGCATAGGGGAAATCCTAACACGTGTAGTAAAAGTAGTGGATATGACTGAATGAGTCGCTCCAGTATCAAACAGAACGCATGCTGCCAAACCATTCATAAAGTGATTCCCAGTGATGGTACTTGAAGTCTTGTTCGCCTGGTCTTTAGTAGTAGTGAACACGCGACCTGAAGTAGGAGGTGGTTTGGAGTCGGCATGTCCAGAGGTGCCTTCTATCTCACCTTGGCGACAATCCTTCTGCTGATGACCTTGCTGGCCATACTTGAAACTACCACCAGTACCTCGGCGGCAAACACCAGAATGTCTGCGCGAACAAGTAGGAAAGATAGGATGCTTGAACCCTTCAACAGGCGTCCTAGCTAGCTGAGAGCCTGTTTCAGGTTTACATGCATGAGACAATGATCATGGAACATAAGCTTGATTACATAGAAGGTTTAAATAATTACCAGATGAAGTAGAACGGTTAGGCTGCGAACCTCTATGGTCCCGATCCCTATCGTTGCTATTGTTCCTGAATATGAGTCGCTGGAGTGTCAAAATACCATAACATAAGACAGATTAACATGAAAGAAGGTAAATGTAGGGACCTGCTGTTGTTCGAGTAATTGGCATAGTTATGGTAATTATCATTACCGCCACGCCTATCTAAACCAGAACGGTCGTTGGTCTGACCGTTTCCCTTAGATGATTGCTGTTGAGCGACCGCAGGTTTCCGGTCGTCAGTTTTCTGTCTGAAATATAGAGTTGAACAGAGGATGATTTGAAAATGAAAATACTGAAGGGAATGAATGGTTTACAATTGGTGATTGAAGATACCTCTTCACTGATCGATCATCACCAAACTCCTCTCGTTCCTGAAGCATCTCAAGCTTACGGGCTGCATTGGCCACCTGTACCACTGTAGTGAATGTAGCACAAACCAAACTGTTGGTAACCGAAGTGCGAAGAGCCCAACGAAACTTCGCAGCTTGCTCCTTAGCAGTACCAGCTGCTGCACCCAAGAATCCAGCCAAACGGAGAAACCTTTGCATGAATTCATTGATGTTCTCCCCAGCAACATGTCGGATATTATGATAATCCCTCTTAAGTTTCTCCTGCTCAGCATGTGGAAAGTACTGATTCAGGAAGAGCTCCTTAAACTGGTCCCATGTCAGCAGTGCAACCCAATCATCACCACCGTTGGACTGCTTGACTTACTTCCACCACTATAGTACATCACCTTCAAACTTATAGCAAGCGATCCTTGCCTTGAAGACACGGTTACAACCCATTGCATGAAATATCTTCTCAATGTGAGAAATCCAAGCTTCAGCCTGAGAGGGGCTGTCAGTCTGTTCAAACGAATGGGGTCTCTGTTTGTTGAATCGCTCCAACCAAGTCATAAGGGTAACAGGCGGTGGAGGTGGAGGATTGTTGTGGTTCTGCGGACGAGGGACAAACTGAACGCCCTGAGCTTAGACTTCAGCATGAACTTCGTCCCTGATTTCATTGCGAAGTTGGGGAAGGAGGGCTTGCAAAGCTGCATTGACAGCTGCATCCAACTCTTGAGCATTGCATGTGTTCACCATCTGGCAATTTGAAACAAAATGCAACATAAATAATGAGTCTGATAAAATATGACATGAATAGAAAAATGCATGAACAGTGTATAAAACATGAATTTATTTATGATGCATAAAACAGTTTTAAGATGCATGATCAATTTAAATATGATGATATGTCCATGAGTGAACGCCTATGGGTCGGTTCACAACAAAAAGGCAAGTGTGGACGCCTATGGGTCGGTCCACAATAACAAAATGTTTCGCTAAAAACACATGCGACTAAATAAGGCTAGTCCTGTACCAACCATTACTTAGTCAAAATTCTTGCGACAATGAGATGAATGCATGTAATGAATACATGAAATGAAAATGAAATGAGTGAAAGAAAACCAACTGTCAGTTCTAGGACGACGCTGGTGACTACCCGTAAGTCACAGGTCATGTTCACAGAGCTACAGGTTGAAACCTTGTCTCTGATACCATAATTGCAACACCTTATTTGGTAAAATGGAATATCACATAAATATATGGCGTGACATCAAAGCATGCAAGGTAAATGTCTAAACATTCATGACCATATAAGGAAAATAATGAAATCAAACATCGGTAGTCCAAGTAACTCAACACAAGCAAATATAAGTATTGTAAAGGGAAAGGACTAAACAATGTCCAACATGAAATAAAGTATGATAAATGCATAAGATATAGAAGGTTGGATAGCTTTCATCCGAATGCACATACTCTTGAGATCCTACTTGAGACCTTGGATACCTACCATTTGGGAACATGGAAATAAAAAACGGTTGAGCATAACGTCCAGTGCACGGATATACAATAAAACATAGAAAGCATAGAATAATGAAAGCATAATAAGAGTATATAAAGCAAGAAAGCAGCGGAAATGAATAAGTCCTGGGAAACCTAGACGTATAACATGTTTACTGGTTTTAGTTCTGAAAACATAGCTTATATTTACTTATAAAAATATATATTAGTTTAATATACCAAAAGCCAATATAGGTCATAAGGTCAACAACGTGCATGAATACTTGGAGGGGTGACCTCGTCATGCAATTAGAGGGGATGCCTCTAATTAATAAGGTTGGGTAGGAGGGATCACCTCCTTGTGAAGGATGCAAGGCACACACCACATTCACCATGAAATCCTGACTGACACTGTAACTAGGATGCACCCATACGCCCCACATGATAATATTATAATAAAGGCGAAATAAACTGAAAGGGACGCCACGAGCTATCACACCGTCGTGGTGAAGTCATAACACTAGTTCCTCCAGTGTTATGGTTATGGTACCTCCATAACTAGGTGAAACTGGCATGCATATATATGGCTAAGGTACCTAATAAAACGTAAGCAATTAAATCTATAACTACTAGGAAAACAGTTGGCTGCATACGAGAAATCCTAATAAAGGAAGAGAATGTCCTTACTGAAAGACAGAAAATCCGTACCTTGTGTCCAGTAGAAGATAACGGAAACGCTAAAGAACCTACACCGCCTTGACGGATAATACTACATAAGAATAGGGACGTGTATAAGTTGTCTGAAATATACGTGTTTTACTGGTTCTGTGTGTTCTTAGCTTATTATTCATTTTCTGTCATGTTTTAACTATTTTAACTGTTAACTGTAGTTATTCTTGTATTCTGTTGTTTATTACGCATGTAATAAGGTATTATAATACTTTTATTGTAATACTAAGTAACATTCTAAAAATAGAAAGTTTCCTAAAATAGTATGTTTCTAAAAATAGAAAGTTTCCAAAAATAGTAAGTTTCTATAATTAGAAATAAGCTGGATTAAAAATATAAAGTAAAGTTTATTAGTAAAAATACAAGTCATGGATTAAGTATTATAGCTTATTAAATAATTAACTTGGTTAATTTAATAACTATAGATTATAAGAATTTAATTGAAATACATGTTTAATTAAATTAAGATAAGTAAATACTTAGGTTAGTCATTAAATATTAATTTTAATATTCTAACCTAAGTCATGTATTTAATTAAATTAAATAGTCTTGGAAAATAATTTAATTATACTATTAAACTGCTTTTAAAAACTCTCGAGCCTGATCCGGTGTTTAATAATTACCCCGAACCTGAAAATGCCTAGCCGACACCACATAGCCGGCGGTTAGTGGTGTCAGCCGGCGGCTGAACATCAACCGCAGCCCCACCCGTGGCTAGACCGGCTAGCCGGTTGCTACTGGTGGCCTATGGTTCCTACTGTCGAGCCTAGCTAGCCACTACCGAGCCTGGTTCACCCCGGTTTAGGCCGGTTCCCATTGTTCTTGTTAACCCGAGCCACATCGAGACCCTTGTGGTTTCGGTTAGCCCAAAAACAAATCTAACCATACCCCGACTCCAAGTCAGGGTCCCCTTGTCGTGCGATCCACCGAAACCAACCAAGCCGAGGCCATGGTGGTCTCGGTGGTGGTCATTAAACCAAGCCGAGAGCCTATGGCTCTCGGTGGTGTCTCGGCCGTACAAAACCCAAACCAAATGAACCTTAAATCATGTTTCTTGAATTTTTTAGCTTGTTTTTATGATTTGTTTTTAAGTTTAACTACATAAAATCATAAAAAGAATTAAAAAGAAAAGGGTTTAATGATTACCAAATGCGTGGAAGAAAAAGGTTTATGATCACGAACACGTACACACAAAATCAAAGATCAAAATAGACCTGAACACCCCTTTGGTGTCGTTGCTAACCGGCGGCAAGAGAGAGAGGAGGCAAGGGTTTCTTGAATTTTTTGTGTAACCTAAATTATGATAAAAATTTCATGTGTTTTACTTGTTATGGAATAACTAATGGGTCATGGGCCAAAAGGCCCATTTTCCTCCTTTCTTGTCTCTAGCCGCGACACCCTTAAGGCCCACAAGGCAAACCGAAGCCTTTTTATGTTAAGTTAAATATTCGTGTATGTTCGTGTTTTAATTATCGTGAATTAATATATCGAATACGTCACATTTATAATATACGTAAATACATATTATTTAATATCGTGACACGTATAATATATTATAAATAGAAAATTTTAATTTTATCGTATTTTCGTCTATTTACTGTTCATGTTTACTGTTCATGGTCTTTTAATGCGGGTTTTACATAAATAATACTTACGGTTAAAAAGCCACAAAAAAATTCATGTATTCTGAGTCAGCGATCAAAGGTGAAATAATGAATTTTTGAGATTACTAAAATGTCAAATGGTTAGAAAGTCAAATCGGAGTCAAAGTAACAAGAGTTACATATAATAGGGCTCGGGTGACAAAAGGGACACCAAAAAACGATTTTAAGGATTAACAATCTCACCCTCCTTATCTAAGGAATAAATTCACAATTTGATCTCTCTTTAGAGACCAACAATGTATTTTACTTTTTATGAATTCATTCGATTTAAAAGAACATTGTGATGTAAATAGTTTGATTTAAGTTTACTTAGATACCAAATTTATTTAAGATATTGGGGGACTTATCTCCACCCTCCATCTTTCAACCATCTAATGGATGGGATTAAATTCTCATTTTACACTGAAGGGGTATTCTCATCATTTCACCGTCCATTATATAAGTTTTTTTTTACTTTCTTCTCATAAAAACACACACTAAAATCCGTCCCGTCTCTTTCTTTCTCTCTTTACCTTGATCTAGTTCTCTATACCAATCGATCACGATGCAATCATCAATCCATCATAGATCCATCCTGACGCGATCATCACAAATTCATCACGCATTCATCTCAAATCCATCACCACGAATTCATCTTGAATCAATCCATCATCAAGTTAGTAATTTTTTCTATATTTTAGCTTGATTTAAATAAGCTTATTATCATCATTCTAATTTATAAGCATTCAATTAGGTTATTTTGAATGAATTATGTGAATAAGTTGATTTATTTGAATAAATTTATGAATAAGCTGATTTGTTTGAATAAGCTTATTAATAAGATTTTGAATTAAATGAGAGTCATGAGTAAGCTTGTTAGTTAGATGATTTGAATTTATTTTGTTGAATTATAAGCTAGCTTATTAGCTTATATTAACGAATTACTAGATTATTTGAATATAGAGAATTATGAAAAAGCTTATGCGCAGGTTAATAAGTTGTATTATTAGAAATTTTTATTTATGCTGATGTTAGTTGAATTAAGCTTTGATGTATCATATTTGATACCTTATTTATCATATATGATATATGATATATGATATATGATAGCCATATCAAGTATGATACATGAGGTATCAAATATGATATATGATAAGCTTATGTTAGTGCGAGACATTCCAGTTAAGTTGCTGATGTAACCTGAATTAATTTTGATGTATCATGTATGATACCTGATTTATCATACTTGATAGTTATATGATATGTGATATATGATAGGTTTATCAAATGTGATATATGAGGTATCGTATATGATATTTCTGACAGACTACAAGAAAAAACCATCCTTGTATTCCACATATCTTTTTAAGCTCTTCAAACCTATCTTCTATCATATACGATATTGTACATGACTTTTTCACTTTTAATGTATTGTATATAGCTTGACCCTAAAACTATTTTTCTGTCTTGTATAAATGCAGAATGTGGGAACACAACAACGAGAAGAGAGAGATGTTGCAACTGTCCGATTAGAGCAAAGTAGATAGGGTACTTATTATAACAGATGTGCACGAGTATGTTTGAGTATCATCACTAATTCGGCGTGGCCCATGAGAAAATTGTTCCAGAAAACGTAGATTTCATTAAAAATGAAGATGAATTGATTAAAGAAGAAGAAGAGTAGTTTCAATAATAAGAATATTTTGGGTGTTAATCATGAATTTAACAGATTCTTTTGATTTTTTTATCTTTTAATTATGAATAAGTGTTTATAATATATAATATCATAGGTAAATACATTCTGTTTAAATGATCATATATGTTACTTTCAAAAAGTACTCTTTTTTATTTAACAAGTGTTTAATCATGAATCCAACATACTCTTTGTCTTAATCATGAATTTAGGAGACCCATTGTTAAATCTATCACTCTTTTTTTATATCATATATGATAATACATTATCATATATGATAATGCACTATCATATATGATAATGCAGTATTATATATGGCAGAATTTAAGAGTTGCATGGATTATCATATATCATATTTTACTGTCATATATGATACTAATAAAAATCTAAAAAATAATACTTCAAATGATAGAAACATCAATAAAATAGGCATATTATCCAGAAGTTACATTTGTAGATGTTTCGACATTTTCATATTCAACAAAAAAACTCAATGGTTTAGTAGCATTACAAAGTTAAACCCTTACAACGTCATACACAAATTACTAATTTATAAACAAGTCAAAGGGCTCAAACAATGGATCTTGATTCCATGCATCAAAACTTTGGTTGCAAACTCGACACTTGTCTTTTGTCATCTCATGCACACGCCGTTGTTTATTTTTTCGACACTTGTCTTATGTTCACTTCTTTGGCAGTGATATGATTGAGTTCTTCAAAATGCATTGAAAACAGCTTTCACTACACAAATAAAAAGATTTGGTTTTAGTATCAACCAGATTATCAAATATGATATCTTAAAAAGCTGAATTTTAACCAGATTATCAAATATGATATACAATAGAAGCTGAATTTCAACAAGATTATCAAATATCATAATATGAACACAACTAACTTTTAATTACGAACGAAAAGATCACAGACTTGTTTGTATTTGTTTTCAAGCACATTATCATGTTATCATATATGATACCTCCATATATCATATATGCTATGTTTATCATATATGATGTAGGGAGGTATCATATATGATACATATGTTCATTGTAGTTTACAGTTTTAGCACATCTATCCTAATGAGCTTATTTAGTTACACAAATCACCTTAAGCTTATTCTACAGCTTCAACAAACTCTATATATAAGCTTATTCATATAACTTTATTTTAATTCATAAGATTATTCATATAACTCTCCTAATAAGCTTATTTACATTAAGCTTAAGTATAACACACCAAATAAGCTTAATTGTAACACATCAAATCAGCTTAATAATAACACATCAAATAAGCTAACACATCCTTATAAAAAAGCTAACACATCCATAATCACATCAAAATAAGCTTATTCACATCAAATAAACTAAAAAAGATAGATATGATGATGATATAACCTGGTGATTTGTTCTTCAATAGCATCGACATCTTTTTCTTTAATTTTTAACGCGATTTGTTGATTATTTTTTATTTGTGTGTATTTTTAGTATGTGTATTAGATCGGGATGATGGATTCAATAAGCTTATGTGTGTGTGTGTTTTGTGTGTGCGTGTTACGATCTGAGAAAAGAGACGGGGTGAGATGTATTTGGGAGGTAGGTGGGTGGGCTATAAAATGACGAAAATGCTTCTTCGCCTTTTTTAATTAAAAAGTAAAAATTAATCTGGGCTGTTGATTTTTTGTAGATGGAAGGTGGCGATTCGTCCTCTTCTCAAATAGTTTTTAAGGTATTTCGAGTTGACAAATCATACATATATATGGTTAATATAATTCTGTAAAATGATAAAATAGAAAGAGGATACATATGTAATTTCGTATTTTGGTTTCTGATGAAATTAAAGATTAGAAGAATTTATCAATTTTTTCTTAAATACGGGGTAAGAATGTTAATACAAAAGTTTGGTTGGGTCTTTAACGGTTCGAATAAAAAGTTATTCGAATTTTGAATGGTTGGAATTTTGTATTTAAGCGAATGTATGAAATCTTGCACAAGATGATGACGTATCTCACGATTAGACTTGAGTGTGAGAATAAAAAGATATGCTTTAGGTAATCGATTATGATTAGGGTTTATGAGACACTTGTTACGATGCTTCTGCCGTTCCTTCTATAACCAAGATACCTTCGGGTTTCTTAATCTTTCAGTCCAAGTAATGACCCGTAATATTTGATATTTGTATTTATCCGATCTCTTCAAATAAGTAAAATATATCTTCAACTTATTTAAGTTTATCTCCTTCCTAAATACAAACCATTAACACTTTTGTGACAACGCGTACGACATGACCGTGAACCAAATAAACCAAATACGGTTTACCATGAAGTTAATGAGCTAACTAAATCTACTCGTAATACGAATAGATAAGCTTGTAAAAAATATTAATGGACCGGAAAATTTATAAGAAAAAATAACAACAATTAACTTATCAGAGGCTGTTAAGTTCAGAGAACTAGGGCTTATGCTATATAAATATTGATTCATTCATGATGCAATTGAAATTTTTGCATGAGTTTGAAATGTCAACATACTTTAGCCAAAATAAGTAAACATGTATTATTTGCATCTTTCTAAATTTAACATTAAAACAGGTGACACTCCTTGTGGAGGGTGACTTTTAATATTAAAAAATTAAACTATTTTATTACCTTATATTGTTACATGGATTAATTTAGAATTATTATGAATTATATTGGCAAGTTAGTGCATGTTAATTTATAATTCAAGTAGCATATTAGGTAACGTGAGCATTCTTTTATTCAGAGGCATAAAAAATAAAGATATTGTGTAGATTTTGCATATTAGATTTGCGAAACGTCATTAACAAAATCCATCGAAATTATTAACTATGCTTTTACATGCAATGTCGTAATGTGACTAGCCTTGTTTACCATTTATGTTCTAATAACATTTTAAAATAGAAATACATGTGAAACAGCATGACAGTGCTTATTTCAGTAAACAAAAGAGCACAAAAAGTTTACAAGATCGAGGTCGTTTCATCGTTACATAGCTATTAACCTTGCCGATGTAAAAGGCTATTAACGACAGTCGACTGTGATTAACCACGGTCAATGAATCTCAAACTCGTCGAGAACCTACAAATATTGCCGAAATTACCGAAAACTCACAATAAATATGTGTATATCACTGATAGTAACTGTTTATATTTATATGAAATGTGTATCAAAAAGTATGAAAATTATTATTTTTTTTATTTCGTATATTACAATAGAAAAAAAATTTAACTTTTCGTTTCTACTATGTAGTAGAGTAATTACTGGAAATGAGTCCAGCTTTTGTTGAGTATATATCATGTACGTTTGAACTCGAGATCAGTTGGTATATTTGAATTTTAGTTCTATTTTCATTTGAAAAATCATACTTCTGATTTTCAAATTTTTTCAGTAAAAATAATACAATAAAAACGAACAATCATACTTTTGATTTTTATTTTTTCAGTAAAAATAATACAATAAAAAAACGAACAATCATACTTTTGATTTTTATTTTTTCAGTAAAAATAATACAATATTAAAACGAACAATCATACTTTTGATTTTTATTTTTTCAGTAAAAATAATACAATAAAAAAACGAACAATCATACTTTTGATTTTTATTTTTTAGTAAAAATAATACAATAAAAAAACGAACAATCATACTTTTGATTTTTATTTTTTCAGTAAAAATAATACAATAAAAAAACGAACAATCATACTTTTGATTTTTATTTTTTCAGTAAAAATAATACAATAAAAAAACGAACAATCATACTTTTGATTTTTATTTTCAGTAAAAATAATACAATAAAAAAACGAACAATCATACTTTTGATTTTTATTTTTCAGTAAAAATAATACAATAAAAAACGAACAATCATACTTTTGATTTTTATTTTTTCAGTAAAAATAATACAAAAAAAAAACGAACAATCATACTTTTGTTTTTTATTTTTTCAGTAAAAATAATACAATAAAAAACGAACAATCATACTTTTGATTTTTATTTTTTCAGTAAAAATAATACAATAAAAAAACGAACAATCATACTTTTGATTTTTATTTTTTCAGTAAAAATAATACAATAAAAAAACGAAGAATCATACTTTTGATTTTTATTTTTTCAGTAAAAATAATACAATAGAAAAACGAAAATCAAACTTTTGATTTTTATTTTTTCAGTAAAAATAATACAATAAAAAAACGAACAATCATACTTATGATTTTTATTTTTTCAGTAAAAATAATACAATAGAAAAACGAAAAATCATACTTTTGATTTTTATTTTTTCAATAAAAATAATACAATAGAAAGACAAAAAATCAAACTTTTGATTTTTATTTTTTTTCTCATACACATGTTAAACAATAAAATACAATAACAGAAGGTTGTTAAGTTCAAAGAACTAGCTAGTGTCCATGTACACACGATAATTGATATTAGTTTTATTAGAGCTTCTCGTATGGTATTCTACGGTTTAACTCGAGGATATAATGCGAGCTTTACGACGCGAGAGATTCATCGTGGCTCACGTTATATTTTATCGCGTCGTATTTGACAGCCGAAAATAATCGCCATAACGTGAGCTCGCGGCGCAAGACATCACATCGTGACTAGTGTTATATGACCTTGCGCCGTGGTTTTTATTTTTATATTATTTTTGATAAAAGTATTAAATATGAGGCTAACATAACATCATAATTCTGATGTTAACTATTACAACACTTTTATGATATTGTGATAAATTGATGTTATAGATAAATTAGCTGACGTGACATGCATCTTTTTCACAATACAAACAGTGGCGGACCTTGAGCATTTATGTTGGGAGGGCCGAGTTATTTTTTACATAGCAAAATAAAAAAATGGACAATAACTTTTAGACGGAATGCATAATATTTACACTACTCGTCACGATCTTTGGGAGGGCTGGGGCCCTCCCCAGTCTTCACTAAAATCCGCCTCTGAATACAAACTCACGACTTACCATTACATATAATGCTCTTAGTGTTTATACTAAAAGATTGTTAATTAATTGATGATGTAACTTTTTGTTAAAAAAAGAATAATTGATGATGTAACTGAAACTTTTTGCACGATTTTGAAATGTCACAATATACATAAGCCAAAATAAATAAGGGTGCTATTATTTGCATTCCTATAAATTTAACATTAAAACATGTGACACTGAGGGTGACTTCTATATATAAAAAGAAATGTTGAACTATTATATGCCGTCAATTTGTAACCTAGTACAATTATCATTAATTTTATAAAACTATATTGGCAAGTTAGTTACTGTTAGTTTATGATTCAGGTAGAATATTAGGTAACATGAACATTCTTTTATTCAGACATATAAAAAATAAAAATATTGTGTAGATTTTGTTATATTAGATATGGGATCAAATAACATTTTTTAAATAAAAAACATACGTGTTTTTCTTGTAGTTTTGAATAAACCGCATGTTAGGCAAAAACCACTAGTACATTTTCATGGACTACTAAGACCAACCCCAAAACCAGGTCCTTGAACTAATCAAGATGACACAGTAGAAAACTTCTTAATGACTGGGAAAATGTGAGTTTCCCGGCTCGACCAACGAGAGTGTAGTTGCTCGACCTCAGACATAGGGTATCTCATCAGACTGGAACAATGGGATTCGCACGACCGGAGGCAGTGGTGCGTAGTTCCCTAGGGAGAACCTAGCGTAGCAGAGAAAGTCGCGACCAAGTAGATAACTCCACGCCTCCGCCGGACGAATGAAGAGCTACCTAAGTATATATGGTAAACAAATGATAGAACAAATGCGACAGAGAGCACCAAAGCTTCGAAACCCTTAATTAAATAATCCTATAGTCTATATTTCTTGAATATCTTACATTTGAATACGATCAAGCTTGTTCGAGCCAACCTTTATCGAGCCTCAAGTTATCCTCGAGCTTATTCTATATAGTATAGATGGTTTTTTTATGTATATTATGCATATATGTATTTATATAAATAAACAAAATGTATGGTGTTTTTCTAGCCGAACTTGAGTCGTGTTGAGATCATTTGAAGTATTTAAATTTTCCGTTTCTGTCATAAAAGGTCGTCAAACACTTACCGAACATAATGTTGTCGAGCTATGCCAAATTTTAACTCGATTCGAGTCGTTTACGCTCTTGAATCTTTTTTACCAAAAGAGTTTTGTCAAACGGTCATGAGCCCATGAGTTTATATGATATTCCATTTTATATTTTGAGCAAAGGGGCAGGCCTAATCATTGAAACAACCATTGAGGTTTATGAATAATGTTATTAAATATATTTTGTAAAGTTGTAAACATTATTTAAGGAAGAAGATTTATCAAATCTAGTACTATATTCTCACTCCATTGTTACTAATATTGATGATGAACTGTTAATTCTTTCACCTTCTTGTTTGATAAGTAGCTAATTGAGTTAGCAAATCTCTAAAGATAAGTAGCTAATTGAGTTAGCAAATCTCTAAGAAATCAAGGAGGAAAACTAGAGTACTTTGGATCAATTTTCTGTTGTGTTTATATTCCATAATGCAAGACTTTAAATAGCCAAATTACAAATGCATGTCTTCCTAAACTTAAGGAAAAGACTACTGATATGGAAGTTACATTAAACGTGGAACAAAAGTGCAGAGAGTAGTGATATGCTTCTATTCCTAAATGCATGCAACTACCTTTCCTAAATGCATGTAAACTACTAAATAATTGAATGAATAAATAAACTAGTCCAAGTCTTTAGGAAGACCAAGTCTTCTTATTCACTCTCAGTAACTGATGGGATGTCTTGTAAGCGAAAGTGTCTAGGCGACTTAGTGATCGTATCAACACCCCCTTCGTTAACATGGACCTTGACCTCAAGGTCCGGCATCATCATAGTCAACAGTAAACAACCCCCACGGTGGGTCTTGTGTGGCGGTTACGGTTTCGTTTCCTGATTGAAGCAAAAGAAATTGTGAGGGTTTACAACGGTGACCAGGTTGGTATGTTTCTGGGCAGTTGTAGCCAAGTCCCTCAGCACGTCTTTTCTGCATTTCAGCGGGGGTCAACTTTTTAACCGGTAGTGAATAATTCTGGGGGACAGGATTGTCTAACAAAGGTTGGGTCTTAGGCAGAAGAGGTGCTGTAGTACTGGAACAAGCAATTAGCTTTGGACGATCGAAAAGTTGATTATGACGTTTGTCTTCAATAAGCTTGGCTAACCCAATAGCTTATGTGACCGTTTGTGGGCGAAGAATGGTTAACTCTTGTTGAATATCGTGGCGAAGACGCGATATGAAACAATCAAGTAAAGCTTGCGGGGAAAGACCCACAACGCAATTGCTCAACCTTTCAAATTCTGTTTGGTAAGCCGTGACGGTGGTTGTTTGAAAAAGTTTAAAAAGGGTGGCCTGGTGATTGTCATATGAAGATGGACCGGACCGGGTTTCGACTGCACGAGTGAAATTATCCCATGTCGAAAGGAGGTTATTGTTGACAAGGTATTTGTACCAACTTAGTGTGTCCCCTAATAAATGGAATGCAACAATTGGTAGGCGTTGGTGTGGAGCAATAGTGTAGAAAGTAAAGTATTGTTCGGCTTGGAAAAGCCAATCAAGAAGATTGGAACCATTGGATATTGAAAGAGTGATTTTCGGTGGCCTGATTTGTAATCCATGAGCCGTGGTGGTATGGTCGGGTGGTGGTTTGTTGTCATCTTTGGTGTTGGAGGATTCGGGTTTTTGGAGGGTAAGAAGGAGTTTGTTGTTTTGTTCGAAATGGTGTGCCAATTGATTCACTAGAATGTCTTGTTTTTCAGAGGTAGCAGTGGTGGTTTTAAGAATTTGTTGTAAGGTTTCATTCAAGGAAAATAAGGCTTCTTCAAGAGGAGGGGGTCACGTTTAGGAGGCATGAGTAACGAGAATGAAAACACCAATTGATAAGTAGCTAATTGAGTTAGCAAATCTCTAAAGATAAGTAGCTAATTGAGTTAGCAAATCTCTAAGAAATCAAGGAGGAAAACTAGAGTACTTTGGATCAATTTTTTGTTGTTTTTATATTCCATAATGCAAGACTTTAAATAGCCAAATTACAAATGCATGTCTTCCTAACTTAAGGAAAAGTCTACTGATATGGAAGTTACATTAAACGTGGAACAAAAGTGCAGAGAGTAGTGATATGCTTCTATTCCTAAAAGCATGCAACTACCTTTCCTAAATGCATGTAAACTACTAAATAATTGAATGACTAAATTAACTAGTCCAAGTCTTTAGGAAGACCAAGTCTTCTTATTCACTCTCAGTAACTGATGGGATGTCTTGTAAGCGAAAGTGTCTAGGCGACTTAGTGATCGTATCATTCTTGCTCTTCAATCATCCACCAAAACATACACAATTCACACCAAAAACTAAAATTCCTATTACAAACACAACCCAACCACCCATGGGCATTCGCCATTTTTTGGAAAACCACATATAACCATGACCATATAACCATGACCAGAGTCGACTATGGACCTTAACATGGGAAGATGGTTACTTTCTTCAAAACCCTAACAAACCCGCCTTTAAGAAAAACCAAACACTAGATGGACCGGACAACACAGACGGCGCAGATTGGTTCTATGTCTTCTCATTTTCCCGGTCCTTCAATATTGGGGACGAGTCTGCCCCATCAAACTTGATACGACCCTCTCGGGTAGTATCGGGATAAGGCACCACTATAACGTGTGCTGGCTCCATAAGAAAGAGAGACGAGAAGACTTAGAGTTTATTTGATTAACTTTGATTGACTGCTTACATTCATAACAATGACCAGTATTTATAAAACATAGAAATAAAACCCTAATCCTAGATAGATAATAGTAATGGCCCATTCGGCCTGACCCACACAACCCCAGGTGTATTTGGTATTTGTTGATATCAAATACCAAATAAAAGTATATAAGTAAATCCGTAGACATATCTGTAACTCTATCTGCAAGTATAACAAACTTACTCTCATAATCGGCCACCGTACCCTTCTACAAGAGCTTAGATAACGCATCCCAATCCCTATTTCCTACCTAGATAGATAATAGTAATGGCCCGTGGTTAGTAATGGTAAAGCACCAATTGATACGACCCGGATTGGGAGGTATCGATAGTTAGCACCAATTTAAGCGGATGCTTGCTCCTAAGAAATTAAGAAGAAGAAGAGTTATGTTTTTTTACCCGAATTGAACTAATATTCTCTTTAACTGACTTGGTCGACCCGACCCACACAACCCCGGGTGTATCAAAACTCCTTTGCTTCTAATAGTGTCCTTTGGTTAACTGGTGCTCATAGTCTTATACCTTCTAATTGTGAAAGAGCTAAAGAAGCTTATATTCATGGGCTAGAGACACTTGTGTATATCCCTATAACTAATGGGGTTGTGGAAATGGGGTCTTATCATGTGATTAATCCTGCCGAATCTGATTTAGCTCATCGAGCTAAATCACTCTTCAATGCTAGTACTTCCTCCGCGTCATCATTTTCGTCGCCACCTAGTAATTTGGTTAACCAACCCAATGGCTACTTGATCTCCTTCGGAGAAATGGTCTCTAGGTTGCCACAAGATGAAGAAAGTAAGGACATGTTCGATTTAGGAGCAACCACGTTCGGCCAACAATCCAAAAACATGGAACCGTGGTTACAAACACAAAGAATAAAAGTAACGAAGTTTCAAAAACAGGATCCGACCATTCGGATTCTGAGTGCCGACTAGTCCTTAAAACTAGGAAAAAAAGGAGTCATAAAAAGAAAGAACATGATCTGCCTCTAAACCACGTAGAGGCGGAGCGTCAGAGACGTGAGAACCTTAACAAACGCTTCTACGCATTGCGTTCAGTGGTCCCGTATGTTTCAAAGATGGACAAGGCGTCCTTACTAGAGGACGCCATTTGTTACATTAATGAATTAAAAAATAAAGTTGAGGACCTCCAAGGTATGAACAACCAGCCCAAGTTGAAGAAAATAAAACTCAAAGCACCCGATGTCATAATTGTTCCAAATTTACATGGTGCAAGTACATATATGAACGGAAATCGAACCAAAATGAAGGAAACTTTGGAAGTGGAGGTGAGAATGTTGGGTGATAACGCAATGATTAAGGTACAGTCTGATAACGATGATTGGCCTTGTGCGAGACTGACGGATGCGTTACGAGAAATGGAAGCTAAAGTGCAGCACGCGAGCATGTCTTGTATTAATGACATGATGCTTCAAGATGTAGTCGCTAGGGTCACTGGTGTTACCGGGGATGAAGTTAAAAGTCATCTTCTTACAAGATTAAATGAATGACAATATATGTTTCGTGTGGTTTTTATTTTTTTACAACTTCTTCAGTTTTTAACAATGTTTTTCCTTTCTTTTGTGTATATCTTTACTATCTTATAAAGGGTGTATATATGTGGTTGAAATGTTGAAAAATATAGAATGGTTGAAAATGTGGGCCATACTAATCTTATAAAGGGTGTACCTTATGGTTGAAATGTTAAAAAATATAGAATGGTTAAAAATGTGAGCCCTACTAATCTTATAAAGGGTTTATCTTTATGGTTGAAATATTGAAAAATATAGAATGGTTGAAAATATGGGCCCTACTAAAAAGCCAAAATTTATATACCTTATAAAACTTTTATCCCAATTATTGAAATTTTTTTTTTTTAACATTTCATCTAAATAAGGAAAATATTACAACTTAAATGTAAATCTCAAAACTTTCACCATATGACTCATTCTGAAAATTTAAAGAGGTCAAGTTTCGAAATTATCCTAAAGTCATATTCATGAATCGATCTACATGTTAAGAACTAATGAAATGTTATGAACGTTTCCATTTTTATTTAAAAAAATTCATTTTCGGTTTCAAGAAACATTTACTACGAAATGAGTCATTATGTTAATTATCCGCCGTTAGACATTCCGCCGCTATGCGCGGGTATTCGTCTCGTACTATTAAAGGTCTTAGATGTTAAAGTTGAAGTGCCCTTGTAATGATTGATTACGCATAAATGACTCCATCACGGTGCGTCGTGATCCCACCCACCAGCTCCTCACTCCTCTCACTCTTATTCTTCTTTTTGTATCATGACAATAGTTCCAACAACTACAGTATTAAAATAGCACTCCAAAATTAGATTAATTAACACAACAAATTTTAACCATATGAATTAGCTAGCAATGGCACTATGTGAATTTTACGAAAACTAAACTGTAATTGAAATCTTATACCGTCTATAGCTCCTTAAGTTTTGATAGCCAAACATCCCCTTTATACATTCTCTCGCAAAAGATTGCTCAATTGATTTGGTGGACAAAACCCTACAAGCAAGAGAGTAGGCTATACAACTACTCAGGTTTAGTCCGTAGAGCACAAGATATAGGATGAAGATGCAAGTTGTTAGGAGAAGGCCTGCAAGACGAGGCGGGATCATGAGTTAATCTCAAGATAAAACCTTACTCACAGCTGACAATATAATTATGCAAGGGAGACAACACAGGCTCTCTTCTAAATACTATGTGACCTTTTGCTGAATGTCATCCTTATGTCTGATTGCTGCAACTCTAGTCAAGTTGATGAGAAGGAAGATGGCTAGTGTTTGGATTAGTTCAGTCGAGCAATGGAGCAATGGTACTGAAGAGGATGCTATGTGGGAAATGTTAGCTGATTTGGTTTGTGCTTGATCCTTGCGAACAAAGAAGCTGTTAAGGAGAGTGGAATGTAACATGTGCTTAATAAAAGGGCACGCAAGGAGCACATGCCAGCGAAACAAACTTTGTATTTTTCACTTACTTTCTTATCATCATCTGTCACCAATATCATCATGCTTTGTATTTTTCACTTACCCTCATGCTTTCGCCTAGTACGCAATATCATCATCTGTCACCAAGTATGTGACAACAAATATACACGTCATTCAAGTTCCTCAAGTAAACCTTATGTCACGCTACTAACCATACACTTTTATCGTGCAAAAAGATGACAATATTTTACCATTAACTTGCAAAATTCAAAACTCCAGTCACTTGGCTACACATACACTATCATAGTTTGCTATGTCCTAAACGAAGGAAAAAACTTTTGCAAAGAGAGCCTATTTAAAGATTTCTTAAAATCGACTTATGATCATCTATACTACTTTATAAAAGGTTTACACCCTTTCTAAACATAGAAGTCTTAAAATATTAAGACTCAAACATTTATTTATTAAGTAATAATCTACTATACATACAAACTATTATTCAAAGTGACCAATTGACCATTGACCAATTAAATTAAAATTTTATGACAGACGAATTCAAATATTAATAATACTAATTAATAATTTGGTATTTGTAACAACTCTATCATTCATGTAACCATTAATATAATGTAACAACTCATTTGTAAAATTGAGTTAAATAAAATTTGTAACATATTAGTGTCATAAAATTTGTAATAATACTAATTAATAATTCGGTATTTGTAACAGTAAATTGTAAGCCAAATAATACTATATAAGAATACAAAATGTGTATAAAAAACTATTGAACCGAAACAACAACAGATTCCGGTTACATAGAAATCCATGGGTTTACCCGAATCTCTTACATAAATATATCCGATAATATACATAATTGTGTACCAAAGTCCGTGTATTTCCACCATCTTGCATACACAATAATATCAAACGAGAAACAGTAGATTCTGGTACATCGTAACCCATATGTTTTACTCATAATTTGGTGAACTTACGATTTTTGTGGTGTTTCACTCAAAATCCTAATTAGATGATCGAGTTCACTTGATAGAAACCACTCGATCTGTAAAAAGGGTTTGGCGGCATCAAATAGATATGAAGGCGGTTGCAAATGAATCTTTGGGGTTTGAATAGGAAACGGCGGGATGGGTTTCTGTGAGGTTTCTCCGACGGGTTTTAGAAGTTGCGGCATATATTTTGTTTTGATAATAGAGGTTGTGTACTTTGTTGTTAGTGCTAAAGGAAAAAAATGTTAATGAGAATATGAGATGTGCGGCTGAAGAGATAGTGATATACCCTAATTTTGATATAGTATCACTCAAAGCCCAACTCAAATATGCATAATGGCCCATTGAAAAATTAACAGAAGTATACAAAGATTGCTATATGTATTTACCTATGAGTTGTTTATGAATTGTAATAATCGTATTTTAAATTTTATCAATATATAAATGTGCCTATTTTAGTAATTTTGCACATTAACTCTCCAAAACCATTGTTTAACCTAAAACACAATTGTCTCATTATATAAACATTTGTTCACCACAAAAAATAGTCACCGGGTACCCGCCGCCGCATTGCGCGGGTACCGGCTAGTAGATTTTAGTATCTGAAAGAATAGACCATTAATGTTCGCCTTTCTCAAAAGATCCAAGTTAATCTAAATCAGTTGGACACGTGAAGCCATTAAAAAAAGCCTTGGAGCTAATGGTGATAGAATCCAATGTTGCTCTTCATGTTCTAAAAGGAAAAATGTATGATTTACCTATTCTCGAGTTTCAGTTATGAGTTATCATCCATGGTATTCAAAATGTTGTTGCATGCATCCTCGGCCGTTCTGTTCATTGCAATTTCCTTCTTGGCTTTGTATTCACCTCTTCCTATAAGTTGAACATCGGCCTAAAGGCACTTCGAACATCTGTAAAGGCACTTTGAACATCGGCGTCTAATAAATCGTCATCGACATGTAAATAGCGCTTTTGAATGGATTATACATCTGATGGAGGCCTAAGTATTGAAGAATGGGCTGACTTGTTTCTGGAGGCCCGAGATCGCGTGACGAAGAGGGGTTTAGTAAAACGGGCATAACTTTTGCATCCTGAGTCCGTTTTCAGCCCGTGACCTGTCAAAACGTGCGTAAAAAGGAGGTGGACAACGATGTAACCATTTTTAGCTGGTTTCGGATTTTCCAAGGCCCGAAAAGCCTTTTTATTATTAGTTTTTTTACATATTTATGTTTTTTTTCACTTTTAGTTGGACTTTGTCTTTGGGCTACGGTCCAGCCTGTTGGATTTTTAGGGTTTTTCTTTGTTTGCAGTCATTATTTAATGAATCTGCTGTAACCCTAGCAAGACATTTATCAGTTTAATAAAAGTTAAACCACTGGCCGTTGTGTTGCCGTATTTTACCCTAATTTTCGGGAATTCTTCAGAATCAACGATTATTAGCAGAATTATTTCTGGCATTCTTGTTGAATCAACAGACCCAATTATTACTTTGTTTTTCAGTCTACATCAGTTGGTATCGAATTGTAAGAAGGCTGGGAAGAGGCAGTTATTTATTGAACCTGAGGAAGATGATGATGTGGCTTATGATGATTACGTGGGAGACGCGGTCTATGATGCAGAACCTGAGTATGAGGAGGAGTACGTGTCTGGAGATGTGGGGGTGAATTTGGTGGTAAGGCGCTCCTGCTTATCACCAAAAGCTGATGGTGATGATTGGCTCAAACACAACATCTTTCAGTCAACTTGTACCATTATGGGTAAGGTTTGCACTTTTGTATGTGATTCAGGTAGTTGTGATAATTTAATAGCTGAAGAAGCAGTCTAGAAATTAGGGTTGAACTGAAAATCGTCCCAAACCTTATAAGTTACAATGGCTTAAAAAGGGCGGCGAGATAACAGTTTCCAAGCGTGTCCATGTTACGTTTTCTGTAGGAACAACATATAAGGATACTCTTTGGTGTGATGTAGTGCCCATGGATGCTTGTCACTTGTTGTTGGGTAGACCTTTGTAGTATGATCATTACTCACAACGGGAGAACTAATACTTATATTTTCCTATTTGAGGGTGTGAAGATTACTTTGATGCCAAATAAACCCAAGGATGTAGTTAATAAACCTACTGGTACCTTGCTGACTCTTTCACAGTTTGAAGACGATTTAGAGGTAAAGGACATGTTGGTCGTGATCGCACTTTACAGTTGGTTCAAGCTTCTTATTTTTTTCCTACTGTGAGGAAGGAAGTGGATAGTTACGTCAATAGGTGTCGCATTTGTCAGGTTTCAAAGGGGACGGCTGTTGGGTCTACTAGATGTAGATCTTGCAGCCTGTCAGGACCGGTGAATGACTTCTATAATCACAAGTCAAATCACAAAGAGACTCTACACACAATATGAATGTAGAATATAAATATAATCAAAGAGAACAGAATAAATATAAAGACTTGATCCTCTCTAAGGATTTCTAATATTGATAATCACTAGAACTACGTTTTGTGAAGGTGTGTATAACCCTTCTACCTAAGGTTCCTTTTATACTACAAGGAAACCCTAATACAGCATTAAAGAAAACGTGTAAAACTGATATGCATATCCCTTCCTAACATATCTCATGCATATCTTAACAGAATATTAAGTAAATAATAAAGTTTGACTTCGACTAGGACCAGGAGCAGGACTTGCTCCTACTACTACTAGGACCAAGAGGAACTACATACCTCCTAGTCTACCTATTACATTTAACTATTACAATGGTCCTAACAATCCTCCCCTAAACTTGAATTTGACCTGTTGAGTTCAAGTTTCCTGGAAAACGTGCAAATAAAGCTCGAGGATTGTATCAGCAAAACAAATAGCAGCATCAACAAGATAAGAATCAGAGTAACCGCCGCAACATGAAACACTAGAAGCTTCTCCAAAGCTTGGAACAAATCAGCATCGTGTTGAATCTTTTCAGCAACATGAGCATATTTGATGAGCCTTTACCAAGTAGCTGCTCGCTCTTGGGCTAGCTAGTCATTCTGGTGGAATAAGCATCACCCTGGGAGACTAGAACCCAGCCCAACTCTTAGAACGTGAATCAATGGTGAGTGGGGGTACCTGATGATTTTAGGCAAACCATCACAGCCGTCAACGGATTTGATGCGTCTTTACCAGAAGCCGTACCCCTCTGGACTCGCCAACTCTTAGCAATGAAGCATCGATGAGTTGAACACCCTATAGCTTTAAGAAAGCTATTACAGCTATCAACAGATTTGATAAGATCTTTACCAAGAGCCGTACCCCCTTGGATTAGCTACTTTTCAGTCCAAGACTATGGCAAGTGAAAACCATCCAGTTTTGGGTAACCTGGCAACCATCAACGGATTTGAGAATCGCACCAGGAGCCGTACCCTCAAGGTGAATCAACTTTTTCTTGTCGATTAGACATGGTAAGTTGAGAACCATTTGTTGTGTGAACCACGTCCAACACCAAGTGAAGCCAAGCACAAATCAGTAACCAGAACCCACAAAGTGAAACAGCCAAGGGATATTATTCACAATTATAAAATCCAAGATGTGTTAAAAGTATAAGCAGATATTATATAAAAAGTATTTTTTTTCTTTTTTTTTTGTAACTAAAAAGAATGAAATTCACCAATCACTTTACATATTGGTGAAAAGAATGAAAATAAGAACAAAGTAACAAAAATACAAGTTATAAACACTTACAACCCAATCACATCACATACCAGAAGCAGCCTTCTTATCTGCTATCAACCGCGCTTGAATACCTTCCACCAATGTCGTGGCCATAGAGGACTCATTTCCAGATGGAGCAGTAGAAATTTGCAAGTGACTAGCCAACATCTCCTCCATCGAAGAAATTGACAAAGGATACTCCACATCTGTCAGCATAAAAACCATATGACTAGATTCTAATTCCAACATATGAACACCACATCCGGCATATAGCTTCCAGCGCTGAATCACCCATTGCATTTGATCCTTCCATATGCCCGAAACAGGAGCATTAGGAGGGGCATCCAACATTAGCTTAAGATCAGCCCAGATACGCAGACCAGGCCATGAAGACACAGTCATTGGGTCAAAAGGCATGCTTGAATCCACAAGGCCATACAACGCCATAAGATCCATACGGTCAGCCCACGATAACACACCCTGCAAACCCGTTGCCAAACGCACAGACCCATCACTCAAAGTAATTTGATGGGATACGCCACCAGGAAGTGTTGTGGAACGCTCAACCGCATAACCAGTAATGTTCCCATTGCCCAAAGGTAAGTCAGAATCACTGTCAGAAGCTGCATCAATCAAATTCTCAGGATCACGCTTCTCATAAGGGACTGTCTTACCACGGCGAACACGACGAGCTTGTTTCTGGCGAAGTGAACGTCTAGGTGTGGAATCACTAGGTGTGGGTTCAACCTTTACCGTAACCTCAGCAGCAGCAGTGGGAGCAGTAAAAGAAGACTTATGAGTTTGCCCACCCAATGAATCAATAGGAGCTGCAACAGAAGTAGGAATTGATTGAGTTCCAGCAACCGGTGGTGATGGAGATGACAGATCAGGTGTAGCAGCAGTAGTTGTGGTGGTTGCAAAGGTGGTGGTTGGAACATGTGTGGTGGTGGTGGTAACAGGTGTGGTGGTAGAAGCATGAGTGGTGGTGGTAGCATCAAAGGTGGTGGTAGCATGACCAGCAGTAGAACCCAAAGGAGCAACCAAAGGAGAAGTAGAAGTACCAACGGAAGTAGCAACAAACCCAGATGGACTAGCAGCAGAACCAGTAGTGGGAGCAAATGAAGGACCAGTAGAAACAGCAGGCGTAGAAGAAGTCACACCACGAGGATGGTAAATAAATCTTTCCGGAATTGGTTGACTCTGACGCTTAACCATATTTTCATAAAGTGCCTTGAGCTCATCAAAAGTCAAAGCCCGCACCCAGTCCAACTTCCAATGAGCATTAAAATGAGCAGCAGACTGATATTTCACATAACGTTGCATCTGCTTGCGCTCCTCAGTCCGAGATAAAGGTCTGTTCTTTCTCTGTTCCCTAAGTTGTGCAGCAAGGGCCAACTGGTGCTTACGCATCAAAACCATAGCTCGTGGAATACAATTGTTCTCATCAACATCGTCACCCAAAAGATCTGTAAACTAAGCATAATCCCGGGTGAGAACAGCCAAAACTTGCATCCATTCACTATCACTCCAATGCATGGCATCGTGCTGAATTTGTTCACGCCTCCGCTTGCGAAGATCTTCTTCAACAGCCCTATCAGCTTCATCAATCTCGGCTTGAATCCGACGAGCAGCCTCCTCACCTAGCCTTTCCTCTTCAAGCTGGCGACGGGTACGGTTGCGAGATGGGGATGGAGCATCAGTCATTGGGGCCTTGCCCTTCGAATCATGAGAGGGACCAGCATTGGAACCAGCAGCAGGATCAGAATCACCACCCATAGAAGTGGGAATAGCACCAGGAGAAGGAACACTGGAGGATGTCGGAGGAACCGGCAAATCATCATAAACTTTATCAGCAAAGGCAGCCTTTGCCAATAATGTCAGACCATCCTCAACATTCTCCGTACCCTCCTCATCAGAATCTGAATGGATCACATGCTTCTTGCGACGCCGTTGCTGAGTTTCCAACGCTTTGATGCGATCAGCCAGAGGAAGAACTAACTCCCTAGTAAGTTTTCGATGTTGGTTCAAATCAGCTTCCAAAGAAATCATCCGCTCATGGCACCTGCGCATAAGATCAAGCAAAGATATAAGTGTAGTAGGCTCCTCCGCCTGCCCACCAAGAGAACTTGGATCAGGGAAAGCGTCATTGGAGCCCGAAGCAACATATGGGTCAACCTGTGGAGTACTAGCACCACACGGTTTATCAGTCGAGGGTGGGGCGGGACTAGGAGGTGGAGTCGCCACAAATGGAGACTTTTGTGGTACTGAAGAAGGACCAGCCTTGGAAGGGGATGGTTTTTCAACCACCACTTCCTCAACCAGCTCCTCCTGAACCACATGAGTGGCACCATCAGTAGGAGCCTCCTCCTCCATGGGGTCATCATCAATCGCAACAAACTCAGGAGCCTCCTCCTCCTTACCCATAGGACCCTGAGCCAATCCCAACATGGCCTCAGTCAGGGGCCTCCATTCCCCAGTAAACCCATTGACCATATTGTAATACACTTTTGCTGTAAGCTTAGACGGCACATGCTCAGTCCTATCACGAGGAATGAGAACGAGTATTTGCTGAAGAAACCTAGGGTACATAAGAAACTTCTTTCTCGAACCAGCATTAGACAGATTACTAACCATCCCCTCAAAAAGAAAATGAGAAAAGTTAAAAACTCTACCCTGGGCTAAGCAAATAAGACCAGTAGCCAAAGGAGTAGGGAAAGCATCCCAACTCCCAGACTTGGGACTCAGGCAATGGATTAGAAAGTGGACAAGAAGCTTCCATTGGGGGGAAAACCTATTTTTCTGGAAGTTAAACTTCCCCCCATGTTCGTATCCTATAGCAGCCATCCCCTCCAATACCTCCGAATTAGGGATGGATTCAACACCACCCTCATCCTGAAGATGAAGAGAAGAGCGAATAGAAGCCTCAGTCACCACATATGCACGTCCATCTATGGTAGCATGGAGTGCACGTGGGCGACCAACCACATCCACAAGTCGAGCAGACGCCCAAAATTGACGAATAACACTATCATATATGGTGGGACATACAGTAAATGCAAACCTTAGGTTGGAAGCTTCAATGAAATCCAGGATGTCAGCAAAATGTTCACGATGTGGACCATCACCCAGATAAGCAACTCGGTTGTGAGCAGGTTGGTAAGCAAGAGCAGCCATGGATCTTGATTAATTGATGGAAGAAGGATTGTGATTAGGGTGGAGAGAGTAGGAGCGGTTTTGTGTGTGAGTTGATTGTAATGAGTGAGTCAAGGGTGTATTTTGACCATTAATAAAGAAAATGGTAACTGTTCATTGACCCCTATTAATGGGGGGTTGCCCTTTCAAATTTAACCATAATTGCATAGTAACCACTTGCCATTTTTAACATAATTACCAACTCCCAATTTACCATACTTAATTAAAAATATAAATACCAGGATTGGGATCGTTGACCAAAAGTCAAAGCACACAATGGTCAGACCAGGAGCAAAACGTGATTAACAAAAGACAAACGGAATGAACAGTGTGCCAGACCAGTACCAGGAGCCAATCACCACTTGACATGTAAGGATTTTGAACCACCAGAAGCCACCAATTATGACTAGAAGCTGACCAATGAGGACCAGAAGCCAGTCATGTAAGACCATATCCACTAGAAGTGAGCAAAAACCTCCACCAGAAGTAACACATACCACCAAAACCAATAAAAAATGTTGTTAAAATCTATCAATACGTCAGTCTGTCCTAAGAATATGTACACAAAGCCTCCCCTTAGGGTTTGCATCCCCTCAATCCTAGACCTCAAGGATTGACCATCCTAATATGAACCACCAAGTGGTTAAACCGAGGACCATCAAAAGCTTTAGTCAGCAAATCAGCAACATTGTCATCCGTATGAACTTTAAGAACCTGTATCAGCTTCTTCTCATTGGCATCCCGTATAAAATGATGCCGAATTTCAATATGCTTCGTCAGCTGATGAAAAATAGGATTCTTCACAATGCAAATAGTGCTTTGATTGTCAATAAAAATTTTGGTATTCATAAAATTGAAACCATAATCCAACATCTGATTTTGGATCCACAAAACTTGTCCACAACAACTAGCAGCTGCAACGTATTCAGCTTCTGTTGAAGAAGTAGCAGTCGCAACGTATTCAGCTTCTGTTGAAGAATAACTATAAAGACTTGATCCTCTCTAAGGATTTCTAATATTAATAATCACTAGAACTACGTTTTGTGAAGGTGTGTATAACCCTTCTGCCTAAGGTTCCTTTTATACTACAAGGAAACCCTAATACAGCATTAAAGAAAACGTGTAAAACTGATATGCATATCCCTTCCTAACATATCTCATGCATATCCTAACAGAATATTAAGTAAATAATAAAGTTTGACTTCGACTAGGACCAGGAGCAGGACTTGCTCCTACTACTACTAGGACCAGGAGGAACTACATACCTCCTAGTCTACCTATTACATTTAACTATTACAATGGTCCTAACAACGGCTACTAATGCAGGACTTTATATGCCTTTGCGAGTTCCTTTGCAGCCTTGGGTTGATATTAGCATGGATTTTGTGTTGGGTTTACCTCGTACTCAAAGGGGTAATGATTCAATATTTGTTGTTGTTGATCGTTTTTCTAAGATGGTTCATTTTATTCCTTGCAAGAAAACAAAAGATGCAGTTAATATCGCCCAACTTTTCTTTATGGTACTGTTTACATGGTTTGCCTTCCTCCATTATTTATGATCGGGACACCAGGTTTTTGAGCCATTTTTGGCGTAGTTTGTGGAAGATGGTGAATACTCAACTCAATTTTAGTAGTGCTTATCATCCTCAAACTGATGGGCAAACTGAAGTTGTTAACAGGTCCCTTGGTAACCTGTTAAGGTGTTTGGTGGGTGATCATGTGAAGGCATGGGATCAGAAGTTGTATCAAGCTGAGTTTGCTCATAATCATGCTGTTTATCGGAGCACTGGGTTTAGACGATTCCAGGTGGTTTATTCTGCTCAGCCACGTGGTCCTCTTGATCTTATGACTCCTCAGATTTCTAGGTCTGTTCCGAAAAAAGTGCAGGATTTTGTTGAGGGGTTGCATGATGTTCATAAATCTGTTTGTGACAACTTGGTTCGCGCTAATTCGAAGTACAAGCAGGATGCAAATCAAAAGAGGAGACATGTTGACTTTGAAGTAGGAGACTTTGTGTGGGTTGTTTTGACTAAGGATCGTTTTCCAATTGGTGAATATAATAAGTTGTCTGCTAAAAAGATTGGTCCAGTGGAAATTGTGGATAAGATGAACTCAAATGCTTATCGTTTGAAGTTGCCAAGCCATATTCGTTGTTCTGATGTTTTTAATGTGAAGCACTTGTTACCTTACTATGGTGATTCTTCAGATGATGATACAGCTGAGAATTCGAGGGAGAATTTTTCCTATCCAGGAGGGAATGGTGGAGGCCCAAGTATTGAAGAACGGACTGACTTGTTTCTAGAGGCCCGAGATCGCGTGACGAATAGGGGTTTAGTAAAACGGGCATAACTTTTGCATCCTGAGTCCATTTTCAGCTCGTGACCAGTCAAAACGTGCGTAAAAAGGAGGCGGACGACGTTGTAACCATCTTTTAGCTGGTTGCGGATATTCCATGGCCCTAAAAGCCTTTTTACTATCAGGTTTTTTACATATTTATGTTTTTTCACTTTCAGTTGGACTTTGTCTTTGGGCTACGGTCCAACCCGTTCGATTTTTAGGGTTTTTCTTTGTTTGCTGTCATTATTTAATGAATCTGCTATAACCCCAGCAAGACAGTTATTAGTTTAATAAAAGGTAAACCACTGGCCGTTGAATTGCCGTGTTTTATCCTAATTTTCGGGCATTCTTCAGAATCAACGATTATTAGCAAAATTATTTCTAGCATTCTTGTTGAATCAACAGATCCAATTAATTATCTTTATTACTTTATTTTTCAGTCTACATCATGTGTGTAGTTCTCGAAGAAGATTGCGCAGCCAAGCCGTCTCAGCAACAACATTAGCAACGCCACGATATTCAGCTTCGGCACTTGAACGTGAAAGAGTAGGTTGTCTTTTAGAAGACCATGATAAAAGATTGTTGCCCAAAAATACACAATACCCGGATGTAGATCTACGAGTAGCAGGGCAACCAGCCCAATCAGCGTCAGAGTAAGCCACTTTGAAGATCCCGAGGATGCATATAACTCTAAACCAAACCCTAAAGTACCCCGAACATAACGAAGAATCCTCTTGAGAGCAGCTAAGTCAGGCTCACGAGGATCATGCACTAATAAGTGTGAAAATACTTATCCTTTTACCACTTATTTCTAATAATAACAAGACCAAAACGTGTATTTAATGTCGTAAAAGGCGGAATTATGTGTGGTTTGTGTTTTTATTGTGTTTTAGGACAAAAATATGAAAAAGGAAGAAAACACGGGCTTTCACGGGCTTTTATCGAAGAAAAAGACAAAAGACGAAGTCAAAAGATCAAAAGTTCAAGAAGAACGGAAGTCAAAGGCCTATTCTGAAGATTTATCGAAGAAAAAGTCAAAAGACGAAAGTTTAACGAAGTCGAAGAACCAAGTCTACTAAAAGAAGAAAATTAGAAGACGAGTTCAAGTTATCATTCGACTAATCCCGAGACAAAGTCGAGAAAGACGAGTTATTTAAAAGCCGAGAAGACAAGAAGATAGGGAGAAGAAACAACACCTTCCCCTTCTCCTATATATACCCTCCTAATCCTTCATTAGGAGGGTGTTAGAGTTTTATTTTTAGTTTTTCAATATAAGTTTTGGGAGTAATACTTTCTCTCTCTAGATTTTCTCTTTCAAATTTTTCTTAATCTTTCATTTTAAATCTTATATTTTGGATCTTAATCTTCAATTTAATCAAGCTTATTTTATATCGAGTTAAATACATTTTTGGTCCTTATGGTTTGACGGATATAACGGTTTTGGTCCCAACATTTGAAAAGTAACGGATCCAGTCTTGTTTCGCTCGACCCGTAAAACTTTTGATCCCAAACGTTAGTTGACTAACAGTTGACTGGGAAATTTACATAAAATGACAAAAATGCCCCCACTTTTATAATAATAATAATAGAAATATTAAATAATAATAAAACAGTTTCTCTCTTTCTCTAAGGGCAATTTAGGCGATCGTCTTCAACACCCTGTCGGATCACCTTGATCTCATGTTGGTTACTAAATCATCCTTCAACTATCTTTAATGAATCACTTTGGGTTTGTGTGCATATATCTTTCATCTATTGGGTTGTTTTTTGTCTCCTTTTTTTAAGGTATTTTTTTATCATCACATCGTAGTAGTTTTATGGGTTGGAATTTATCATCATCCTTTGAAAGTTTCTTTGCTCGTTATTGGGGTTTAAATTATTTGCCAGCAAGTCCTTGTTCAAGGGTTAATTTTTGTGTTATTGCGAATCGAGCGGGTCTGCGAATGATTTTGTTGCAAACGGTTTTCAATTTGTGGTGACCTGCTGTTCGTGGTGGCCAAGTGGTGGGTTTTTTGTTCGTGGTTGTGGCAGCCAAGTGGTCATAACAGCAGTTTGGATCTCCTTTGTGTTTCTTCATAACAGTAGTGTGGTCTTCAAGTTGTTATGGATGAGATGGAGATTAAAAAGATAAAGATGAATTTTGGTAGAAATGAATGATGAGAATATGAGATTATACGAATATGTGATTGAGTTTTGGTAGGGAGAAAGATGAAAATGAGATTTTGATTATATGAAGTTAAATGTGTGTTTGTTAGTGTGTTATAAATGTGAAAATACAAAAATACCCTTTCATTTAACAGTCATCTGTTAGTCAACTAACGTTTGGGACTAAAAGTGTTACGGGTCGAGCGAAATAGGACTGGATCCGTTACTTTTCAAATGTTGGGATCAAAACCGTTATACCCGTCAAACTATGAGGACCAAAAATGTACTTAACTCTTTTATATCTTTCATTCTACCTTTCTTAATCTTGTGGTGATTTAATTAAGAGTCCGGTTATTTAAGATACCTTGTATCCTTTGGATACAAGGGGACAAATCTGGACCGTCCATCTCATCTCATCCAACAACTCATATTAAAAACAAAAAAAAAAGCGGAGGGGTAGTTTCGTCATTTTACCCCTCCCACTAACACCACCTACCACTCTCACAAATCTGGGATCGATTTCTTCTTCTTCTTCTCTTTAAAACACACATAAACACACACACACACACACACACACACACACATATTTACATCTTAATTTATCAACACAAACATCAAATCCATCGATCATCACCATCACAAATCGATCATCCTCTTCATAAATAAGGTAAAGTTCATTCGATCTGTTTCGATTCATCTTTTTTAGCTTATTCGATCTGAATAAGCTTATAACTCATCTTATTTTTTATAGCTTATTTGATAAGTTACATGAATTTAACATGTCAAATGATAAGGTAACTTGATGCTTAATGTGAATAAGCTTATTGATAATCATCACCTTTATTATGATGAATTATAAGCTAACTTATTAGCTTATTTTCATGAATTATAAGGTTTTTTAGCTTAATCTCGCTGAACATATTTAGTGTAACCTGTTTGTGAAGTATCATATATGATATACTATATCATATATGATATAAGCTAAAATATCATATATGATGAGATATATCATATATGATAATGTGGTTGAAAATTGAGTTAACTCTTTTTTTAATGGATTAATCTGGCTGAACATATTTAGTATGACTTGCTAATGAAGTATCATATATGATATGCTATATCATATATGATATAAGCTAAATATCATATATGATCAAATATATCATATATGATTATGTGCTTGAAAATTGAATTAAATCTTCTTTTTTGTGTAGAGAAGGTTGTTTACAAGGCGTGTTGAACATTACAAGCATCCAAAAGGCCAAGAAGCTTAATGAATAAGCTCGTGAATTTTTCTTTTACGTTTATTGTTTGTTTTTTCTTGTAATCTCCTAATGGAGTTTTGAAGTATATGGACGATTTTGTAATCAATTGGTATCTCGTACAACATCTTGTTAATATGATTTAACTTTCTTGGTATTATGTCATGGTGGTTTTTATAAATTAAGTCATACGGAGTATATGATCATGCACTATCATATATGACACTCAAGAAAAACTTGGATTTATTAAATAAAGAATCTGATGAATTCATGATTACAACAAAGAGTATGCACAATTAATAATCAAACACTTGTTCATAACATAAAAATGTACTTTTGAACAGAATCATATATGATAATTCAAACCGAACGTAACCTAATGTAAAATCATATATGATATACCTCTGATATCATATATGATAACAATTTATACAAAATCAAAAAAATGGAAAAAAAACAGATTATCAGATGATGAATTCATGAACAACGCCTACTCCGTCTTGATCCTTAAAACATATCCATGCACATCCTCTTGTTATAATCAACATCCCTCTCTGCTTTGCTCCAAAGCTGCCAATCGCACCATCTCTGTCTGACTGCATTTATAAAAGATAAAAAGAACATATTATGCAACATTTTAACACCAAAATAAATTACTCATATATATGATAGAAGACAAGTTTCAAGAGTTTATATTGATTTTCTAAAAAATACTCATACAGAATCTGTTTTTTCCTATGGTTTATTTGATATATCATATATGATAGTTATATCATATATGATATATCATCAGTTATCATATATGATATATCTATCATATATGAAAAGTGGTGATATATCATATATGATATATATATATCATACATGATATATCAAGCTTATTGCAGCCTACATCAGCAAACTTAATCCAACTTACATAAAATACCTTACGATTTGTCAACCTAAGCTAATAAGCTAGCTTATTCATAACTCTCGTGTAATTTGTAAGCTTATTCACATAACTCCTATCTAATTCTCAAGATTATTTATAACTCTCATCTAGTTAAAAATCTTATTCAAACAAATAAGCTTATTCACATAAATCACCTAATTAAAAGCTAATTAGAATAAATTGATCAAAATAAGAACTATCAATCGGCATATTTCGTTCAACAAAGCTAATGAAAATAAACTAATAAGCTTATTCAAAATCAAATAAGCTAAAAAAAATAAGCATAGATTATAAGAATACAAACCTGATATGAATTCATGTTAAGTTCGATCTAATTAATCGATTGTGATGGATTCATGATGATGTTGTGATTGTTCGCTTCAAATTTTAGAGAGAGAAAGTAGATCGGGGTAGAGAGAGAAGTGAAAGAACGGGTGTGTGTTTTTATGAGAAAGAAAGGAGAAAGTTGTGTAAATTGGGGATTTAATCTCAGCCCTTGAATAAGATGGAGATGGATGGTGGGGATGAGTCCCCTTGTATCCTAGAAAAACTTTGGTATCCAAAAGAACTTAAATCTTTAATTAATCATGTAGTTTTCTTAATCAATTTGATTGTGTGATTGATTTGTTTATGTGATTGATCTTATGGTTTTGAAGTGGTGGATGTTTTAGCTTATTGTGCTTTTTGAATAATTAGTGTTTAGCTTATTTTCAATTAAGTTGATTTGATAGTTTTATATTTTTAAAAGTTGATTTTAAATAGTTTGCTTATTTGGTGTTTTTATAGTTTTTATTAGTGTTAAGTTTGACTTATTTTAGAAATTAATTTAGCTTAATTTTTGGCTTATTTCCTAGATTAATTTTGCTTATTTTGGATTATTTTTATTCCCTGTTTTTTATCTGTTTGTTGCGTCTGTTTGTTTTGAACAAACCTTTCGTAAAAGGGCTTATCATTATCTTCCGAAAGCTTTAAAGAAAAAAAGTTACGAAAAGATTTTATTTCCCGCCAAGAAAAAATAGTTACGAAAGCTTTATAACAAAAATATTACGAAAGTTAGTTGCTAAATTTTGTTACGAAAGAAACTAAAAAAATAGTTACGAAAGAAAAAAAAATTATTACGAAAGGTTTTTTAGGAAAAAGTTACGAATGAAAATTTCCTACGAATTTTTTTAAGAAAGCTACGAAAGCTTTTATATTAAAAATCCTACGAAAGATTTTTTTTAAAATATTTTCTCCACTATTCCAACATTTTTTCCGTATTCGATTTAGTTTTATTCGAAAGTCGTTTTAATTTTTATTCTGAAAGTCAATTGTTTTTAGTTATATTTTTCATCAAATTTTAGTATTAGTATTTTTTCGAAAAGTTTAAATTTTAACTTTTATTAAGTGTCCGTTTCAATATTTGTCTCGTTTATTTTTAAAGTAGCTTTATTAGCCAATGTCTTTTATTTTTATTTAGTAAGTTTTATTTTTAAGTCAAAAGTTTATTTTTATTTTTACTTTTATTTTTATTAATTTTTTCTTTTTAATATTTGTTTTAATATCGTTTTAACTTTTAGTTTATTTCTAATACTTTTCGTATTTACTTTTTAAGTAGTTATAGATAATCACCTTTAGTTTCTTTCACCAATTCTACTATGCAGCATTCATTCTGGACAAGCAATCGAGGTTAGACATCTAATCGGTGTATTTTGCATTCACCTCATAACATGTTAATTTAGCATAATTCTATATTTATTTGACGTTATATATGTACTTTGAGTGTGTTTTGTGATTAAGTAGGTTACGAGTGAAATGGAATAAAAAGCCGCTTAATTAATTTTTTGGAGAAAAGACATTGTGAGCGCCGATAAATGAAGAAAAAATATTGAAGAAAAAGATTTGAGCGCGTCGCAATATGTTCGGTCATCTTTAATTTGTCCGGGCTTCGTTTGAGCAATTATTGGCATTGAGTTATTTTTTATTGGGGCAAAGTTATTATATGTTAAAAGAATAAAAAAAGAAAAAAAATAACTTTTGGCCCATTGGACCCAAAAGCCCAATACCCACCGACATATTATATATATATATTGAAAGAGAGGAGATTGGAAGCATGAATTGCAAAAAGAAGAAAAAAAACGGACGCAACACAACAGGGAAAAAAAGTGGCCGTATATTGCATCAAAAGGAAAAAAAAGATTCATTGGGGCATATTCAACAATTGAGTTAGAGCACACGGTATGGTTGAGCCGTCGTGCTTGTGTCGTGGGCAAAAAGTGATGCCACATCACTTTTTACTCTTACGACACCAAAACTCACCACGATGGCTCAACCCCCCTCCCTGGTTAACACGAGAATTCTCGTGTCGTCGTCACCCAACAATTTTTTTTTCAACAATTAATTTTAAACAAAAAACACATTTCATTCATAAATAAAAATACAAATACAAATTTTTAAAAAAATAATACACGAAAAAAAATTAAAAAAAATTACATTTAAAAAAAATAACAATAATTAAAAAAAACATCAATGATTAAGGTTCCATAAATGCTCAACGAGATCACGTCGAAGAGAATCGTGAACTTTCCTATCCCGAAGTTCCTTATTTTTCCTTTTAAATGTCTCACACCGTTCGACCCAAGTTCGTTGGAGATTGGCTTCAGGCGGAGCATACATATGGTCATATTCACTGTCAAACTTTTGGTCTTCCAATATCATGTTATGTAGTATAATGCAACAATACATGATTCTTTTAAGCGTGCTGACTTGGAAACTTCGTGCGGGTTGTTGAACAATAGTGTGTGAGTTTGAGAAAATAGTATGTGTTTGTGTGATATATAGTGAAATTATATGAAAAAAGGGGTATTTAACACCAAAAAACGGTCAAAAACATGGAAAAGAAAATAGCCGTTTCCCAACGGTCGTTTTTTCAAATTTTCAAAAAAAAAATTAAAAAAAAAACCCATAACGCGACCCATGGCGCGAGCCACGGTGTGGTTGGCTGCGCCATGGGCTCGCGCCGTGGCCATGGCGTCGGCTGGTAGTTGCCAGCCCAAACTCGACGACGCGAGCCACGGTGTGGTTGGCGCCGCCGTGGCCTCGCGCCGTCGTGGCAAGCCACCCCACCAGTTGCCATACCGTGTGCTCTTAGGGACTTGTGGTTTTGACGTGGACAAAGAAGCAACATTCACTATAAAAAATTGTTTTTTTTTGCTGTTGACTTCAACGTAAAGAAAAAACCATCAACTGAAAAAGAGACAACGGTCGTCCTTAGCGAATCAAGTACAACCGCAATTGGCAAGTAAAGAATTAAAAAAAAACATGAACAGTGGAAAGCGGCTCGAGTGCATAGCGATGTCCGGCTAATTTTGTTGTAATCCCTTCCGGTAACTTTATTTATGGTTTGATCATCACTTTTGGGTTATAATATTTTTATAAAATTGATTTATAATTTATTCATAGATTATATTATTTGATTTAATATTATGTTTAATTATTTGTGTAAGACAATTTATTATTAGTTAACGGTTCATTCTTATTCTATTTAGTTAAAGAAAAAGATGGCCGTATAATCGATATAAATTGTACCTAAATAAATTATTAAAACATAATTATTGGTTGGGTTAATATAAGATTTATTATTGCGAGTCGTTGATAAACATAATAAATACCGACATTAATTCATTCATATTAAGTCGAAATAATCTTTGTAAACGAATTAAAAAGTCTCTATAATCCATAAGTGTGATTACATATAAATATTAGGAGCTGGAAGGGATTGCATTTTTCTTTTAATTGTTTACATCCTTATTTTATTTTTCTAGCTTTATTATTAGCTTAATAATTATTTTAATTTTTAATCAGCATTTTTATTATCAAGAGTATTGTAGTCATTAGATTTTAAAACCAAAACTTCTATTGATCAGTGATAACCCCAAAACTTAAACTAAAACCACATATTCCTCGTGGATCGATACCCACTTACCCTATCTAGTATAAGGTAATTAGGTTATTTTTTACCGGCACTTCGACGTCGATCAAAAATTTGGCGCCGCTGCCGGGGACTCAGTGAGCTTTTCGTTTAAGTTTTTGTTAATATTTTTCTTTAATAAAATACAAAAATACAAAAAGATTTTATTTTTCTTGTTTTGTTTGTTTTGTTTTGTTTCTTGTGAGTGTGTAGGTTAGTGTATGCGCACACGTAGATCGGGACGTACATCACCGTTAGCTTACGATCCTGAGGTTGAGAAAAGTGCACGACTGCGGAGGAAAACGTTTCGACAGTTTTCTACTAATCTTAATTTTTCAGGTTTATCAGAGCTTTTCGCTGAAATGCCAGGTGACGAAGATGTTGGCGGAGGTGCTAGCGGCAGTAGTAGCGGAGAAGAAACTCCACCACGGGGTGTTGATTCTTATTACTGGTCGGGGCTCTTCGAGGATCCCTCGCCTATCGTTTATCCGGATCCGGTTAAAGGGGTTACAAGTAACTTCAAGATCCAGCCGAACCTCGTAGCAATCTTGCCAGTGTTTAGAGGTCGTGAGGAGCCATATGCACATCTACGAGAATTCTTCTCAATTGCTGACACACATCAGGTTAATAACATTACCAAGGATAAGGTAAGACTTTGCCTTTTCCTTTCTCACTTAAAGATCAAGCTAAGGACTGGTTCTCATCTCTTGAGCCAGGTAGTATTAACTCATGGTCTGAAATGCAATCTGCTTTTCTTGAGGAATTTTATTCTATAAGTAAAACTGCTGCCATTAAGAATAAGATTAAATCCTTTCGTCAAATCCCAGGCGAGCAGTTTCATGAAGCATTTAATAGACTTAAGAAGTTATTAAGAACATGCCCTCATCACGATGTTCCAAAATGGGAGCTTGTCAAAGTCTTCTATGATGGGTTGGATTATAACAACCAACAATTTGTGATGGCCACTAGAGGGGGTATGTTTTCCTCGCGACCTATGGAGGAAGAATGGGAGTTTTTTGAAAAACTAAGCAAAGGGTCTAAGACCCAAGCTTCAGTGGATCGAAACAACCACCCATCTTCCGCCAATTATGTGTCTAACCAATGTGGCACAAATTCTGAAATTAGCGAGTTAAGTAAGAAAGTTGATCTTTTGTTGAAAAATATATGAAAAGGTGTTCCGAATGTGTCTAATGTGTCGCATAGTGGGTGTTTAATGTGTGGTGATCTGAGTCACTCTGTCGATAATTGTCAAAGTTGGGGGGAACCACCAAATGAGGAGGTAAATGGAGTCTATGGTGGTCGTCCACGAAATGACCCATTCTCCGAAAGTTATAATCCTGGATGGCGCAATCACCCCAACCTCCGTTGGAAAGATGAAGACAATCGCCCTAATAATGCCCAACAACAACACTATGGTTACAAACCAAGGTATGAGGGTGGCGATTCATCTAATTTTCAACAAAATTCTTACAATCATAGGCCACAACAACAATATCCAAATCAGGGCCAAGGCCAAGATGATAACCGTCTCTTGAACCTTGACCGAAAGTTTGATAGGCTTATGGATTCATTGTCTACCAACAATCAAGAGATTAATAGTAAATTCGAGGTCACTAATCAAAGACACGAGACCACTACTAAATCTATTGCAGCTCTTGAGAGACAAGTTGGTCAATTAGCGGATCAATTAAGCAAAAGAGATGAGGGAAGGCTACCTAGCTACCTAATACTTGGTTTTTAGGCCTTGTATAAAATAATTTCGTTGTTCCGATCTTTTCGAATTGAAAACCGGTCTAAAGTACGACTCAATCGTCTTTTGGTGAATCAAGAGAATGGTTTGGTTTGTTTATCTAATTTAAACTATTAGCAAGTAATTAAAATGCCGTTGAGTAATTTAAAGTTTGACAAAATTAAACTTAAAGTTAATTTATGAAAATTCTTAAAACTTAAAGCTTGTAAAACTTGAAAACTTGATCAATCGGAATAAGACAATTAATGTCCATCGGAATACACTAAACTTTCGACCATCGGAATATTAAACAAGGATCCATCGGAATGTATGATCTTACTACCCATCGGAATGTTGTGAATACATCTGTCGCAATGTGAATCCATCGGAATGATGCTGTCGAAAAATGGGCAGCACTTCGTCTTAACCAAGACCTTGATCCCGTCGGAATATGCGATCGCAATAAGCAATCGCAACCCAGATCGGAATAAGGGGGAAAATCCAACCGATCGCAAAGTAAAACCCTAATGGGTTATTGCGATCAAAAACCAAAAGCTATCGGAATGTGTATGACGTTATCGGAATGTGTATAAAACCCTTAGATTGCGATGGAATGTAACTGTTCCGAAATTTGTGGCAAGAGTGAAACTCAATAAGCAAGTGCAATAAGCTATTCTAACCGGATCTTAAACAATTCAAAAAGCTTAAATTTAATGACTTCTAAAACATAAAAGATCAAAACTTTATGGAATGAACTTTAAACTTACTAAAACCTTTTGCAAAATCCGAAAATCAATAAGCTAAGATTCGAATAAGCCAATAAGCATTATGAGCTTATGGACTAAACGTGTAAGAGCTTGTGTGTAAACCAAAAGATCAAACCTTTATTCACGAAAAACATCAAATCATACGAGTGAGATGTGAAATTCAGATCAAAGGTAGAGTAAATCAAGAAGTGTAGAATGAGAGTAAGGATTTAAAAGCTTAAAAATGGAACTTGATTAATAAAAATAAGCAATACAAGATGTTTAATCTTCAAAGATTAAAAAAAAGAGAGAATGAAATTTAGTGAGAGAAAGTTTAAGACTTTCTCTCTCTAAAACTAGAAAGAAAACTTGAAAAATAAAAACTAGCTAACTCCCCTCCTAATGTGATTAGGAGGGTATTTATAGGGAAGTGGAAGGCATGTGTGGTTCTTTCTTCTTTCTTGCTTTCTTCACGTTTTCTCGACTCGACTTTAATTCTTTGTCTTTGTCGTCTCGGGATTTGAACTTGTCTTTTAATTTTCTTCTTCTATTAGACTTTAAGTTCTTCGACTTCGTTAAACTTCCGTCTTTAGTCTTTTTCTTCGATAAATCTTCATAATAGGCTTTGGACTTCCGTTCTTTTTGCACTCTTGATCTTTTGACTTCGTCTTTTCCCGTTTTCTTCGATAAAAGCCCGTGAAATCCCGTGTTTTCTTCCTTTTTCATATTTTGGTCCTAAAACACAATAAAAACAAAAACCACGCATAATTCCCACTTTTACGACATAAATCACACGTTTTAGTCTTGTTATTATTGGAAATAAGTGGTAAAAGGATAAGTGTTTTCACACTTATTAAATCCCCTACACTTGACCATTGCAATGCCCTCATGCAATGCATTAATTTTAAGCACGGTTTACATTTCCCATCATAAATAACCTACCTTGGCCTTTGTTAAATACTAAAGATGAAAAGATAGAAACAAGTAAAGAAATTAAAAACTTACATTGGTTTTGGCGGCCATGAACGTTTATCATCCTCAAGTTTCACGTTCCCCATACCAAGCTTAAAAACGAGATCATTGTTATTATAAGTTAGCAAACTATCACGAACTCATGTGGGCCAATTATTTACTTAGACTCCCTTATTCCTATGGGTATCTCTTATATTTTATTATTTGTCTTGAATGATCATGAGGATGCATTGTTTGACTTATTTCGATAGTCTGAAAATAAAGTGCACGATTTAATCAATAGTTAGCTAAAGGACCAAATCTTTTAAAACTGCTTCTCGGGACCTCATAAAGTTCATATCTTGGCATAACTCTCTTCACGATTTGAGACCTTTCTCGGACCGATATTTGGCAGCGACTTCATACTTCGAATCTTCGAGAGACGTTCTTGAAATTATGGTCTTCTCTTCATAATAGGAATTTCTTCACTTGAAGTTTTTGAGAGATTCTTCATCTTTGGACCACGACTTCTTAATTTTTCTCCAATCTATATTTTGGACTTTGATATACAACGATCCGCCTCCTTTTAGGACTTGGATCTATTTATCCTCATACCTTGTTAGGGTCTTTTCGGATAGATTTCTCCATGACTTTTGGGGAGTTCTTGCTTTTCGTCGTGTGTCTCGATCCTTCATATTGATTTTCGATAAATGATTCTTCACATCACTTTTGGATCTTTAGCAACAAGATGTAGCCCTCATGCCTTGTTAGGGCCTTTTCGGACTCGCCAATCTTCGCATCCCGCTTCAATAAGTTATGCCTTGGCTATGAACTCTAATCCGTACCGAGCAACTTTTAAACGATTTGGGGCTAGAAGCTAAGTAACCTTTCAGATCGTACATCCTTACTTATTAGCAGATAAATTATTTAGCAAGCGGAGGGAGAATAGGCTCATAATTAACTCACATAAATTCACGAAAGAATACCGAACTTATAATTGACTCTATCATCTCTCGTTCTCCACAGTTTAAAATCTCAAGTAATGAGACTCGTGGATGCTTAGCCTATTAAATCAAAGTTTTGGGTTTTCGAGTCATCTATAGGATCTTGCAAATTCTTGGACTTTTTCAAGTTTAGAAATCGCATTTTAAAGTTCCCTTGATAAACGACTCTCTAGGATCAATTATAGGAACTTGCGAAAAGTTCTTGTTCTTAACCCGTGAGAGTTAAGACTTTCGCGTTTTATAGCTCCCTATATAAAAGCCTAGCAAAACTTGACTTAAACACGTTAAGGATACTAGCTAGAGTAAACTCGGATTGAGTCAAAATGTTCACGACTAAGAAAAATCTAAAACCACTTTATTGAAAATTTATTCTAGCAATGGAAAGAAAATAAGCATATCAACGGAAAGTACAACTATACAATAGGCCAAAATAGATTAAAAATTTTGAAAAATGTCGAAAAATCAAATTTTCCGGTTAAAATGAGGGCAAATTCATGGAAAAGACCACTTACTTCGATAGAAGTCCCCCCTACACTTGAGATAAACATTGTCCTCAATGTTGAAGCATGTGGGAGTAAACTCCCCTACACTTAGGACATTGTGCACTTTGTTTAAATCTTGCTAAGGAAAGGACAACTAAAGTGAATTCAATGTGAACATATAAAATATGAAATATTGAATCACAAGAGCTTAGGATAGAACCGGGAAGATGGAAAACACGGTATCACGGTTCGTCAAAAGTCATCAAGATGCTTTCTGAAGCTTTAATCCCTGCACAACACAAGAAACAAGACAACAAACATATGCGGGGCTCCCCCTACACTTATTATGGAAGCAGTAACGGATAGAACACGGGTTGCCTCCCGAGAATCGCTTGTTTTTGTTCACCGAGTCATGAGCCTGACTCGACCCAATTTTAGTTCATGGGGAACGTGGTGAGGGATGGAATCATCTCTTGGGAGATGTCCTCACCAAAGTACAGCTTCAGACGCTGGCCATTCACCTTGAAATTGGGCCCATTTGGCTGAGAAAGCTCAATGGTCCCATATGGAAAGACTTTGGCGACGGTGAATGGACCAGACCAGCGGCTCTTCAACTTGCCAGAGAAGATCTTCAACCGAGAGTTAAAGAGTAAGACTTGATCACCAACGTGGAACTCTCGGTTCTTGATTTTTGCGTCGTGGATAATCTTCGTCTTCTCCTTGTAGATCAACGAGTTCTCATAAGCTTCATTCCTCAGTTCATTTAGCTCGTTGAGTTGAACCTTGTGATGATCACCGGCTTTGTTGATGTCTAAGTTAGCCCACTTCAAGGCCCAGTGCGCCTTATGTTCCAGCTCGATGGGTAGGTGGCAGGCTTTCCCGTACATAAGACGATAAGGTGTACAACTGATTGGGGTCTTGTAAGCAGTACGGAAAGCCCACAGAGCATCATCTAACTTATCAGCCCACGCGGCGCGATGCTCTCCCACAGTACGCTCCAAAATTCTCTTCAAGCCACGATTGGAAATCTCAGCTTGCCCATTGGTTTGGGGATGATAGGCGGTGGAAAGACGGTGATTGACACCATACTTAGCCATGACTCTTGCAAATTGATCGTTGCAAAAATGAGTCCCGCGATCACTGATGATAGCACGAGGAACACCAAATCGAGCGAAAAGCTGCTTCAAAAAGTTCACAACCACCCTCGCATCATTCGTAGGAAGAGCCTTAGCTTCAACCCATTTAGAGACGTAGTCGACGGCGACGAGGATGTACTTGTTCCCTTTGGAGGATGGAAATGGCCCCATAAAGTCGATGCCCCATACATCAAAGATTTCACATTCCTGTATGAAATTTTGAGGCATCTCATCCTTATGTGTGATCTTGCCTTGGCGTTGGCAAGCATCACAATGCTTAACCATTTCGTGAGCGTCACGATAAATGGTGGGCCAGTAGAATCCTGAATCAAACACTTTCTTAGCGGTGTAGTTGGGACCAAAGTGACCACCGGTGGGTCCTTTGTGGCAAGCTTGTAGGATGTCAAAAGCTGCCGGTCCGTCAACACATCGACGAATAATCAGATCAGCACACTGTTTGAATAGATAAGGCTCATCCCAAAAGTAAGTCTTAACATCATTCAAGAACTTCTTCTTTTGTTGGGATGTTAACCCTTTGATGAGAATACCACCCGCTAAGTAGTTTGCAATGTCCGCAAACCACGGGGTGTCATCAAGATTGAGATTTATAGACATTAAGGTCTCAATGGGGAAAGAGTCATTGATCTCTTTGTTCGGATGATCCCCTTGATATGGATCCTCAAGTCGACTCAGATGATCCGCGGCCAGGTTTTCGGCTCCCTTCTTATCACGAATTTCAATGTTGAATTCTTGAAGGAGCAAAACCCAGCGAAGAAGTCTTGGCTTAGAATCGTTCTTTGTCATCAAGTACTTCAACGCGGAATGGTCCGTGTATACGATGGTGGTGGATAAAACAAGATAGGGGCGGAATTTTTCAAAAGCATAGACAACAGCTAAAAGCTCTTTTTCGGTTGTCGTATAATGCAATTGAGCCCCTGTCATTGTTTTGCTAGCGTAGTGGATTGGTTGGAAGTGTGTATTCACTCGTTGGCCCAAAACCGCACCAATAGCAAAGTCGCTAGCATCGCACATCAATTCAAAAGGCAGCTCCCAATTAGGGGTAACCAAGACCGGTGCCTTAGTTAGCTTATCCTTGAGAAGATTGAAGGCTTCGAGACACTCTTTAGAAAAGATAAAAGGAGTATCTTTTTCCAAGAGGTGGGTCATCGGGCGAGCAATTTTAGAGAAATCCTGAATGAATCTACGATAGAAGCCCGCATGACCCAGAAAACTTCTCACACCCTTCACGGTTGAAGGTGGAGGTAATGTGGCTATGACATCTACTTTAGCACGGTCGACTTCAAGACCGGCTTTAGAGATTTTGTGTCCTAGCACAATGCCTTCTTTTACCATAAAATGGCATTTTTCCCAATTCAGAACAAGGCGAGTGTCTTCGCACCGCTTAAGCATACGTTCCAAATTGGCAAGAAGAGAAGAGAAAGAATCCTCGAAGACCGAGAAATCATCCATGAAGACTTCCATGGTTTGCTCAACCATGTCATGGAAGATGGCTAACATGCACCTTTGAAAAGTCCCGGGGGCATTGCATAAGCCAAAAGGCATTCGTTTATAAGAAAATGTGCCATAGGGACAAGTGAATGTTGTCTTCTCTTGATCTTGGGGATCGATGGGTATTTGAAAATAACCCGAGAAACCATCAAGAAAGCAGTAATATTCATTACCAGCTAAACGTTCAAGCATTTGGTCCATAAAAGGTAGAGGGAAATGATCCTTTCTCGTGGCATCATTGAGTTTGCGGTAGTCTATACAAACTCTCCACCCAGTAACGAGACGGGTAGGAATTAACTCGTTGTTTGCATTGGGCACAACGGTGATTCCTCCTTTCTTAGGCACACAATGGACTGGACTAACCTACGGTGAATCCGAAATAGGGTAAATCATACCCGCATCAAGAAGTTTGATAACCTCTTTTTTGATGACTTCATGTATTTTAGGATTCACCCTTCGTTGACTTTGAATTGTGGGCTTAAAGTCGTCCTCCATGAGAATTTTATGTGTGCAGAAGTGAGGATCAATTCCACGGATGTCGGAGATTTTCCAAGCGATAGCTCTTTTATGCTTCTTCAACACAGCGACAAGTCGGGCTTTTTCGTCTTCTTGCAGATCCTTTGCGATGATGACCGGTAGCTTCTCGTCGTCTTCCAGAAAAACGTACTCAAGATGAGGCGGTAGGTCCTTAAGCTCAAGAGTAGGAGGATTCTCAATAGATGGTGAAACTAACAATGGATCATATTAGTCACCTCTTTAGGAGCAGGAGGAGACAACGGGTCCTCATTGAGAAGTCTCTCAATAGTACGAATGTCTTCGTCCCAATTGGTGGACAAATTATCATACTTAATATCGAGAGGACCCAGGATAGCTTCGAAATCATCCAAGTCACTTTCTCCGAAAGGAGTCAATGCTGGAGCAATTGAGGCAACGGTCTCAACATTGGGTAGAGAAGAAAGAGTGCTTTTGCAAGCATCATGAAAATGTTCTTCACAAGCCTCATCGAGAACATCAATAGCATTAACATTCTCATACGAATAAGGTTGCTGAGAAATCTTACCCATGTTGAAGACAATTTTATCGTCACCAACTCTCATGATTATTTCGCCTGCGGCTACATCAATAAGAGTGCGACCGGTCCTCAGGAATGGACGTCCAATGATTAATGGAACACGAGGATCCATCTCGTAGTCAACGACGACAAAATCCGCCGGGAAGGTGAATTTATCGACGCCAACAAAGACATCTTCAGCTATCCCCACTGGATAAGCAACCGTACGGTTGGCTAATTCCAAAGTCATTTTGGTGGGGACTAGCTCGGGGAGAGATAATTGCTTCCAAACACTTAAAGGCATTAAGTTTATACTAGCACCTAGATCAGCTAGGGCCATGCAATTCTCTACTCCCGGGAAGTTGCAAGGAATCAAGAAGCGACCCGGATCACCAAGTTTGGTGGGCAATTTCCTTAAGAGCACTGCGGAGCAGTTCTCATTAAGTTGGGTCTGAGCAATGTCAAGAAGCTTTTCTTTATCACTTAGAATATCTTTAAACATCTTAGCGTATTTGGGCATGTGAGCGAGAGCCTCGGCAAAGGAGATGTTAAAATTCAATTGTTTAAACATTTTTAGGAAGTTTGAAACCTGAATATCATCCTTACTCTTTTGCTTCTCTTTCCTCAACCTTGAAGGATAAGGTATATTGGATGAAGAAGAAGGCTTTAAGGGAATAGGATCACTCACAACCACGAGTGGTGGGGAAATGGGGATAGAAGGTGAAGGAGGTGAAGAAAGTTGCTCGTTTTCCTTGTTCACAATCACGGGTGAAGGTGTAGGAAGCTCGGGTTCCATATAACCTTTTCCACTACGAGTGGTGATTGCTTTCATCTCCCCCCTTGGATTCGCAACGGTGTTACTCGGAAGAGTACCCGAAGCAGAGGGTTGATTACTTTGGATGAGCGAACCAATCATATCACGAAGGTGAAGAGCTTGATTATTAAAAGAGTTTTGCATGTTGGCATTAATATCATTGCTGTGTTTGGCCATGTCATTCCTTAGCTCGGCTCGAATATCGCTCCCTTGTTTCACCATGTCATTCTTCAAGTTGACAAATTGACTCTGAAGATTCGTCACCATCTCACGATTAGTCTTCATGAACGTCTCGACGTCTTGGTTTACGGCCATCGGTTGATTGAGAGGTGAAGCTTGAGAATTTCCTTGAGTTGGGTATGGGTTTCTTTGGGATTGATATTGATTTTGAGCACGAGGTTGGGATTGGTTGTTTCGGTTATAGCTTTGTTGTTGGTTTTGGTTTGCAGGAGGGAAACCAGGAGGAGCAAGATAATTGTTGGAACGATAACTTAGCAAGCCACGGTCTCCTTGAGGGCGGGCTGGATAGCCTCCCGTGGGATAAGTACCATATGCTGCGTTAACGTTTTCAGAATAATTGCCTTGAGTAGAAGGATAATCATTGTAAGAATGAGGGCCACCACATGTGTCACAAGAAATAGCAACAGCTTTAGCTTGTTGAAAGTGGTTTGTGGCCATGGCCATGAAATTCTTGTTCATTTCAGCGAGTTGTCGAGAAATTTCAGACATTTCAGGATTAGAGGTAGTAGAAGAAACATTGACTCTCGAGTTAGATCTTGCGGATGCGGATGAATCCCAATTCTTGTGGTGAGTAGTCATGTTTTCGATCAATTCTCGACACTCTTCCGGTCTCCTTTTCATAAAAGTACCACCGGCGGCGGCATTGATCGTGTCACGATCACGAAAAGTGAGACCATTGTAAAAGGTGTCAATGAGAGTGACGGGGAGCATATTGTGATTAGGACAGCGGTCGATCAAATCATTGTAGCGTTCCCAAGCATCGAAAAGCGATTCATCATTCTCTTGCATAAATCCACTGATTTGGTTACGAAGGCTAGTGACCATGGATGGGGGAAAGTAGCGCGATAAAAAGCGTTGAGTCATGTCATTCCACGTGTGAATAGAATTCTTAGGAAGACGGTCAAACCATTTTTCGGCATGGTGAGAAAGCGAATGGGGAAAAAGTTGGAGGCGAAGGTCATCCATAGAAACACCGGGGCACTTCATGCTTTGGGTTATGGTAATGAATTTGTCGAGGTGTTTGTTGGCATCATCATCCGGAATTCCACGAAACGGGTTCGTTTGCACTTGTTGTATCATGTGATGCTTCAACGAAAACTCCTGAGCCGTGACGTGCATTGGCGCAATCGGGCCTCCGCGTCCGTTCATGGTGGGTTGGCACAATTCCTCCATGGTTCGTAAATCAGGTAGAAGGTCATTGTTGTTGTTGTTGTTGTTGTTGTTGTTGTTGTTGTTGTTGTTGTTGTTGTTGTTGTTGTTATTCAAATTGTTTTGAGGTGGGTGATTATTGTTGTTATTAACACCATCCATATCTAAATCTTCACGAGTCTCGGGCTCAGAATAGTTCGAAGATCTAGTACGCATGCACCTGCAGAATAAAAAATATACACAAAGAGAATATCTATATAATCTTTTTGGTTTTTATATGTTTTTTAATGTTTTTGTATTTTTGAAGAGTTTTATATTTTTTAGGATTTTTGAAAATTTTTATAGCAATGAAAATAATGTTCAAAGAACGGATCCCAAAATTCAATGCGTCTCTCACTAAAAACCGTTTATCGTAACGAAAAGAGCCGGCAGCGGCGCCATTTAATACTTGGTTTTTAGGCCTTGTATAAAATAATTTCGTTGTTCCGATCTTTTCGAATTGAAAACCGGTCTAAAGTACGACTCAATCGTCTTTTGGTGAATCAAGAGAATGGTTTGGTTTGTTTATCTAATTTAAACTATTAGCAAGTAATTAAAATGTCGTTGAGTAATTTAAAGTTTGACAAAATTAAACTTAAAGTTAATTTATGAAAATTCTTAAAACTTAAAGCTTGTAAAACTTGAAAACTTGATCAATCGGAATAAGACAATTAATGTCCATCGGAATACACTAAACTTTCGACCATCGGAATATTAAACAAGGATCCATCGGAATGTATGATCTTACTACCCATCGGAATGTTGTGAATACATCTGTCGCAATGTGAATCCATCGGAATGATGCTGTCGAAAAATGGGCAGCACTTCGTCTTAACCAAGACCTTGATCCCGTCGGAATATGCGATCGCAATAAGCAATCGCAACCCAGATCGGAATAAGGGGGAAAATCCAACCGATCGCAAAGTAAAACCCTAATGGGTTATTGCGATCAAAAACCAAAAGCTATCGGAATGTGTATGACGTTATCGGAATGTGTATAAAACCCTTAGATTGCGATGGAATGTAACTGTTCCGAAATTTGTGGCAAGAGTGAAACTCAATAAGCAAGTGCAATAAGCTATTCTAACCGGATCTTAAACAATTCAAAAAGCTTTATGGAATGAACTTTATGGAATGAACTTTAAACTTACTAAAACCTTTTGCAAAATCCTAAAATCAATAAGCTAAGATTCGAATAAGCCAATAAGCATTATGAGCTTATGGCCTAAACGTGTAAGAGCTTGTGTGTAAACCAAAAGATCAAACCTTTATTCACGAAAAACATCAAATCATACGAGTGAGATGTGAAATTCGGATCAAAGGTAGAGTAAATCAAGAAGTGTAGAATGAGAGTAAGGATTTAAAAGCTTAAAAATGGAACTTGATTAATAAAAATAAGCAATACAAGATGTTTAATCTTCAAAGATTAAAAAAAAGAGAGAATGAAATTTAGTGAGAGAAAGTTTAAGACTTTCTCTATCTAAAACTAGAAAGAAAACTTGAAAAATAAAAACTAGCTAACTCCCCTCCTAATGTGATTAGGAGGGTATTTATAGGGAAGTGGAAGGCATGTGTGGTGCTTTCTTCTTTCTTGCTTTCTTCACGTTTTCTCGACTCGACTTTAATTCTTTGTCTTTGTCGTCTCGGGATTTGAACTTGTCTTTTAATTTTCTTCTTCTATTAGACTTTAAGTTCTTCGACTTCGTTAAAATTCCGTCTTTAGTCTTTTTCTTCGATAAATCTTCAGAATAGGCTTTGGACTTCCGTTCTTTTTGCACTCTTGATCTTTTGACTTCGTCTTTTCCCGTTTTCTTCGATAAAAGCCCGTGAAATCCCGTGTTTTCTTCCTTTTTCATATTGTGGTCCTAAAACACAATAAAAACAAAAACCACGCATAATTCCGACTTTTACGACATAAATCACACGTTTTAGTCTTGTTATTATTGGAAATAAGTGGTAAAAGGATAAGTGTTTTCACACTTATTAAATTATGAATCCCGCACACAAGAAAAATGGAAATGAGCACGTGAATATGGTGACATCTCTTCGAAACGGTAAAATCTACAACAATGACAAGGGAATTCCAAATTCTCCTGATGTCGAGGATTTCGTTACTGATGACGAAATTATTGTTGAAGGTAAAAATTCTGATAATGCTAAGTCTGGTTCTGAGTTGGTAAATGATTTGTTAAATGATTTTCCTAAACCAACAACACCGAATCTTAAAGCTACGAAAACTCCCGAAGTTGAGGAGGGTGGTGTGTCCAGCACACCTTACCCTACGGCTTTGGAGAAATCGACATCTGCAAGGTTAGCTAAAAAGGGTCCTCATGATGAGGATATGTGATAGACTTTCAAGAAAGTTAAGATCAATCTCCCCCTTATTGATGCTATCAAGCAAATTCCTCCATATGCCAAGTTTTTAAAGGACTTGTGTACTCAGAAGAGGAAGCTGAAGGCGTCTTTGCCTAAAAATATTGACCTAACTGAGCATGTTAGTGCAGTCTTATCTAGCTCTCTTCCTCCTAAATTCAAAGATCCTGGAGCACCGTTGATTTCAGTTGTGCTCGGAAATATTTCCATTAAGAAGGCGCTCCTTGATCTTGGTGCTAGTATCAACATCCTTCCTGCTAGTTTGGTTGATAAGTATGACTTAGGAACTCTTCGTAAGACAGACACTATTATTTCCTTAGCCGATCGATCTACCAAAATTCCTAGAGGTCTCTTAGAGGATGTTATTGTGAAAGTTGATGACTTCTATTACCCAGTTGACTTCTTTGTTATGGACACCGAGTCACAATACAAGGATGTTCAACCGACTATTATCCTTGGGCGCCCATTCTTAGCCACGATAGATGCTAGGATTAATTGTCGTACCGGCGCCATGGATATTGCATTCGGTAATAAAAGGATAAGATTGAATGTGTTTAATTCTATGAATTCTCCTACGATGAATGAATGTTACCAAGTAGATGTGATTGACGAGGAAGTTCAAAAGCATGCATCCCGTATGTTTAAGGATGATCCTTTAGAATTATATCTAACTGGTGAGAATGAGGAGATTCTTGATGTTGCTGAAGTTCAAGAGATTCAAGAGTGTTTGGTCAGTTCCTTGGACCATCAAAAACCACCTTGGTCTTATAAAGTGGAGCCATTGCCTTCTACTTTTAACACGTCCACGAAACCGTCTCTAGAGGTGCCTCCATCTCTTGAACTAAAAGCTTTGCCATCTAATCTCAAATATGCTTTTCTAGGTCCTAATAATACTTTACCTGTTATTGTTGCTTCTGATCTCTCTGAATCACAAGAGGAAGCACTTCTAAAAGTGCTTTCCAAGTACAAAGCAGCAGTGGAATGGACGATTGCAGATTTAAAAGGGATCAGCCCTTCATTATGTATGCATCGAATTGTTACGAACCCAGATATTAAGCCAGCAAGAGATGCGCAAAGGCGTCTGAATCCTAATATGAAAGAGGTGGTGAAGACGGAAGTTCTTAAATGGTTAGATGCCGGTATCATCTATCCCATCTCAGATAGTAAATGGGTAAGTCCTACTCAAACGGTGCCTAAAAAGGCCGGAATCACCGTTGTGGAAACCGAGAGTGGGGAAAAACTCACAACCCGACCAGTTACTGGGTGGAGAGTGTGTATAGATTACCGTAAGCTGAATAATGCCACATCTAAAGATCACTTCCCACTACCCTTCATTGATCAAATAGTTGAGATGTCTTCAGGTAAGAAGTTTTATTGCTTCCTAGCTAGATGGGTACTCCGGTTATAATCAAATACCCATCCATCCTGATGACCAGGCCAAAACTACGTTTACGTGTCCATATGGGACATTTGCATTTCGAAGAATGCCTTTTGGCCTGTGTAATGCACCCGCTACCTTTCAGAGGTGTATGATGAGTATCTTTTCTGACATGGTTGGAGAATCTGTAGAGATATTTATGGATCATTTCTCCATCTTTGGTCAATCCTTTGAAAGATGCCTTGATCAGCTTGAAAGCGTGTTAAAAAGATGCACTGAAACTAATTTGGTGCTTAGTTGAGAGAAGAGCCATTTCATGGTTCGGGAGGGAATTGTATTAGGGCATGTTGTGTCAGAAAAAGGGTTTGAGGTTGACCGTGCCAAAGTTCAAGTAATTTCAACCCTTCCTCCTCCCACTACCATCAAAGGTGTGCATTCTTTTCTTGGTCATGCCGGGTTCTATAGGCGATTTATTAAAGATTTTAGTGCAATATCAAAGCCTCTTTGCAATCTACTCTTAAAAGATGCACGCTTTGACTTTAATGAATCATGCCTTAATGCATTTAACATGCTTAAGCAAAAGCTTGTAGAAGCCCCTATTCTGCAATCACCTGATTGGTTGAAGCCTTTCGAGATCATGTGTGATGCGAGTGATTATGCCGCTGGGTCGGTTCTAGGACAGCGGGTCGATAAGAAACCCGTTGTGATCTTTTATGCTAGTAAGACTTTTTCAGAAGCTCAAATGAATTACACTACTACTGAAAAAGAGTTGTTAGCCGTGGTTTTTGCTCTTGATAAGTTTAGGTCATATATTTGGGGGCATTCTAAGGTGATAGTATTTTCAGATCATAGTGACTTAAGACATTTGTTGACTAAGAAAGAGACAAAACTGAGGTTGCTTAGGTGGATTTTACTTTTACAGGAATTTAATCTAGAAATTCGGGATAAAAAGGGGTCAGAAAATGTAGTTGCCGATCATTTGTCTAGAATTATCCCTCCGCCGTTCAACCCTTCTGATGTGATTAAGGAAAGCTTTCCGGATGAAAGCCTATTTGAGGTTTCTAAGGTTCCTTGGTACGCAAATATAGTTAATTACTTAGTAGTTAAAAAACTTCCGGAGTTTTGGTCCAAACATCAAAGAAAATACTTCTTCTCCCAGTTGAAGCATTATTTTTGGGAGGATCCGGAGCTCTATAAGGTGTGTGCTGACCAAGTCGTTAGGAGATGTGTTCCTGACCATGAGCATATGGACATATTGGCTCATTGCCATTCTTATGCATGTGGTGGACACTTTGGTGCTACGAAAACTGGGCATAAAATCCTACAAAGCGGTTTCTTTTGGCCGACTATATTCAAGGATGCCCAATCTTTTGTGAAAGCATGTATTCGTTGCCAACAAGTTGGAGGGGTTTCCAGGCGTGATCAAATGCCTATGAATCCTATACTTGTTGTTGAGATCTTTGACGTGTGGGGTATTGACTTTATGGGACCATTTCCCACCTCCCATGGTAGTGTGTACATTTTAGTGGCAGTGGATTACGTGTCTAAGTGGGTAGAGGCTGAGGCTACTAGAACCAATGACCATAGTGTAGTTCTTAAGTTTGTTAAGAAGAATATTTTTGCTAGGCATGGAATTCCTAAGGCTATCATTAGTGATGGGGGTTCTCACTTTAAGAACTTTAGATTTGGAAAATTATTGAAACACTATGGAGTTAATCATAGGATAGCTACCCCGTATCACCCACAGAATAGTGGACAGGTGGAAGTATCAAATAGGGAGATTAAGCGAATTTTATAAAAGACCGTCTGTAGTGATAGGAAAGATTGGTCCTTGAGGTTAGATGAAGCTTTGTGGGCATATAGGACGGCTTTTAAGACTACTATTGGTATGTCACCGTATAAGTTGGTATACGGCAAGGCATGTCATTTACCGGTTGAGATAGAGCATAGGGCTGAATGGGCGATTAAGACCGTTAATTTGGATTTAGAGAAAGCAGGTAGTTCTAGGAAACTTCAATTATCTGAACTGGATGAGATTAGACGTGATGCTTATGAAAGTTCTAGGATTTATAAAGAGAAAACCAAAGCTTTTCATGACCGACACATCACCAAGAAGTCTTTCTTGGTTGGTCAAAAAGTTTGGTTATTCAATGCTAGACTTAAGCTTTTTCCTGGAAAATTGAGAAGTAAATGGACGGGTCCATAATATTGTGACTCAAGTCTCTCCACACGGAGCCATTGAAATAAAAAATATGGTGGGTGGAGAGCCGTTTAAAGTTAATGGACACCGTTTGAAGCCGTATGTTGAGTTGGAGAGTGATCAGATGGAAACGGTGGATGTGGTTTACTTGGAACCAATCCAACCGTCTCAATAGCTCATATGAGTTATGTCTGGCTGAAGACGGTAAACTTAGCGCTTCGCGAGAGGCAACCCGTGGTTTGTGGAACTTTGTGGGTGTGTTGACTACAAACCCTCACGAGACAAAACTCGTCCAGTCGGGCTACCGAGTGGTTTAAAGGCTTGTTGCCTATGCTAAATGCAACCGTGATTCCTACGAAAGTGAGTTAGGTTTTTGTTTTTTGTGTGAGTTTGTCAAATTGATTTTTAACCAAAATTTCAATTTAAAGTTTTTGCATTAGGGGCAATGCAATGCTTTAAGTTGAGGGGGGGGGGGGGGCACATGTGTTACATGTTTTTGTGTGAAATTTTGGTCAAAATGGGTTAAAATGTGATTTTTTGGGAAAAATTGAAAATTTTTAAAATTTTTAAATCACATTATAAGAGTCTTATGCTAATTAGAAGTGGAAGTTTCTTCTACATATATGTTTGTTGAGTGTTTACAGATTCTGAAGATTAGCTTATGGATGATTTATTAGAGCAAGCTAGAGGATTTGGCCATAATTATCAGGTGCACCCGATTCCATTGTATAATTTGGTTATTAAATTGATTTGATTGTTTGCATGTAGTTAGGCATATGTATAATTTATATGATCAAACCACGCCGGTTGAGTTCCCTTTACTTACCTTTGCTTAGATCGGGTAAAAAGTTTGAAGAAATAATATGAAATATAGTAATGTAATAGTTGGGTTAGGACATTTAAAATTGATCTTATTCGGCTCGCCACCCGCGCACGGTGGCCTTAGAAAAGAGCTGGAGAACTGTCATAATTATTGGTGGTAGTCATATGCTGGGCTTGCCTATCTGATTCGTCACCCGCACAAGGTGATACTTTAGTTGTTATCATGGGTCAGACGCCAATCTTTATGATGGATAGCATTGCACTTAGTTGAGACAATTTTATGTGAAATAACCCAATCCTTGTATTGTTGTAATGAAATTAGAAAGATTAGTTTAATTTAGTGCATTGTATAATTATACTATGTGGTAGATAATTTCATCATGTGATGTATCAGTAGGCACGAAGTATAACTGTTCCCATTTAATTAAGCAGACTTAATTAATCGGTTATCATGTGCCAATGTGTCTTAGTATGCACATATAGAATAGATATTAATTATTCTGAATAATTGGTCTTTATATCAACCTTAAAAGGAGTGTATAAAGCGTTCGGGATGACTTGTATAAGAAACGGTCCTGAATGGCTAAAAAAAAGAGCTTATGTGTGATGTGAAAAAAACAAAAAAAAAGTGAAAAAAGAATGAAAAAAAAAATTGTGAAAGAAGAAAAAAAGAAGAAGAAAGGAAGTAGAAGTATATAAGCTAAAGTATGATGGCTTATGATGTGTTCTTATGGTATAAAAACTCCAATGTTTTAAAAGGTGTACGATATTCTCACCTCTTGTTTTAGATTAATGTTTAGATTGATTATAGGTGTGCATTAGGTACGTTGGACACATGGTTAATTATATGAAATGTAAAGTAAATGGAATCAATGGGAATGGTTATGCTAAGTGTTTAAGAAGGACAAAAATATTGGTAATCATTTTGGATTATTTGTCATGTAGGATGGTTATTAGTGTATTAGGTTGAATGTGATCTTTTTGATGAAATTTCAATAGTATGATTAAAAATTATGAAATTAACACGCTTGTATATTTTATTTTATTTTTACTCGAGACGGTAAAAGTTAAGTTGAGAGGATTTAATCGGTGTATTTTGCATTCACCTCATAACATGTTAATTTAGCATAATTCTATATTTATTTGTCGTTATATATGTACTTTGAGTGTGTTTTGTGATTAAGTAGGTTACGAGCGAAATGGAATAAAATGACCGCTTAATTAATTTTTTGGAGAAAAGAAATTGTGAGAGCCGATAAATGAAGAAAAAATATTGAAGAAAAAGATTTGAGCGCGTCGCAATATGTTCGGTCATCTTTAATTTGTCCGGGCTTCGTTTGAGCATTTATTGGCAATGAGTTATTTTTTATTGGGACAAAGTTATTATATGTCAAAAGATTAAAAAAAGAAAAAAAATAACTTTTGGCCCATTGGACCCAAAAGCCCAATACCCACCGACATATATTATATATATATATATATATATTGAAAGAGAGGAGATTGGAAGAATGAATTGCAAAAAGAAGAAAAAAACGGACGCAACACAACAGGGAAAAAAAGTTGCCGTATATTGCATCAAAAAGAAAACAAAAAAAAAATTCATTGGGGCATATTCAACAATTGAGTTAGGGACTTGTGGTTTTGACGTGGACAAAGAAGCAACATTCACTATAAAAAAATTGTTTTTTTTTGCTGTTGACTTCAACGTAAAGAAAAACCATCAATTGAAAAAGAGACAACGGTCGTCCTTAGCGAATCAAGTACAGCCGCAATTGGCAAGTAAAGAATTAAAAAAAACATGAACAGTGGAAAGCGGCTCGAGTGCATAGCGATGTCTGGCTAATTTTGTTGTAATCCCTTCCGGTAACTTTATTTATGGTTTGATCATCACTTTTGGGTTATCATATTTTTATTACATTGATTTATAATTTATTCATAAATTATATTATTTGATTTAATATTATGTTTAATTATTTGTGCAAGACAATTTATTATTAGTTAACGGTTCATTCTTATACTATTTAGTTAAAGAAAAAGATGGTCATATAATCGATATAAATTGTAACTAAATAAATTATTAAAACATAATTATTGGTTAGGTTAATATAAGATTTATTATTGCGAGTCGTTGATAAACATAATAAATGCCGACATTAATTCATTCATATTGAGTCGAAATAATCTTTGTAAACGAATTAAAAAGTCTCTATAATCCATAAGTGTGATTAAATATAAATATTAGGAGCTGGAAGGGATTGTATTTTTATTTTAATTGTTTACATCCTTATTTTATTTTTCTAGTTTTATTATTAGCTTAATAATTATTTTAATTTTTAATCAGCATTTTTATTATCAAGAGTATTGTAGTCATTAGATTTTAAAACCAAAACTTCTATTGATCATTGATCACCCCAAAACCTAAACTAAAACCACATATTCCTCGTGGATCGATAGCCACTTACCCTATCTAGTATAAGGTAATTAGGTTATTTTTGACCGGCACTTCGACGTCGATCAACATCCTTCCTTTGTTTTTATGTTTAATAACTTTAACGTTTATATTATTAGTATACTTAGATAATCAAGCTCCCCCTTTTAGTTACCAAAGACAACAATTCCAACTTAAACCGTGATCAATTCAAATTGAATCGAGTACGAACAACACAACAACGAACACAAAATAGCTAAATCAAACGGCGCCGCTACCGGCTCTTTTCTTAACGATTAACGGTTTTTAGTGAGAAAATTTGGATTTTGGGATCCGTTCTTTTGGGAACGTTATTTAAAAGCATAAAAATTTCCAAAAAAATCCTAAAAAATATAAAATTTTCAAAAAAAAAAAGAAGATAAAAACCAAAAATATTGTAGCTCATTTTTAGTGTATGCGTACTCGATCTTCGTCTTATTCTGAGCCCGAGACTCGTAGAGACTTAGATATGGCCGGTGTACATAATAATAACAACCCACCTCACCCCAATTTGAATAATAACAACCATGTCCCTCAACCCGACCTTCGTACGATGGAGGAGCTATTCCAACCGACTATGAATGGACGTGGAGGACCGATTGCGCCGATGCAAATCACGGCTCCCGAATTTTCGTTGAAACATCACATGATCCAACAAGTTCAAAACGCTTGTCCATTTCACGGATTAACGGATGATGATGCCAACAAACACCTCGATAAATTCATAACCGTTACTCAAAGCATGAAATTGTCCGGTGTTTCCATGGATTTTCTTCGCATTCATATTTTTCCACACACTTTATCCCACCATGCCAAAAAATAGTTTGATCGTCTTCCTAAAAATTCGATTCATACATGGGACGAGATGACTAAAAAATTTCTATCCCGATACTTTCCACCATCTATGGTAACTAGTCTCCGTAATCAAATCAGTGGTTTCACTCAAGAACCCGATGAGTCGCTTTTCGATGCTTGGGAACGTTATAATGTCTTGATCGATCGTTGTCCGAACCATAATATGCTCCTCGTCACTTTGATGTATACTTTCTACAATGGTTTAACTTTTCGTGATCGTGATACGATTAATGCCGCCGCCGGTGGTACATTCATGAAGAGAAGACCCGAGGAGTGTAGAGAGCTTATTGAGAACATGACCACTCATCACAAAAATTGGGATTCATCCGCATCTTCAAGAAATAATCCGAGAGTCAATGTTTCTACTACTTCATCAAATCCCGAGTTAACCGAACTCACTCGCCAAATAGCCGAGATGAACAAAAATTTCTTAACCATGGCTACGAACCAATTTCAACAAGCTAAAGCTGTAGTAATTTCTTGTGAGACTTGCAGTGGTCCTCATTCATACACCGATTGTCTTTCTACTCATGACAATACGGAAAACGTGTATGCGGCTAACGGTAATTTTTCCACAGGAGGCTATCAAGCATAGAGGTGGCAAAATGGTTGGGTTGGGTTGGGTTGGGTCATGGGTCTTAGATGGGTTTGGGTTTAGATGGGTATTGGTTTAGATGGGTCTTTTAAGAGGTTGGGTTTAGATGGGTTGGGTCTAGATGGGTTTGGGTTTAGATGGGTTTGGGTGTAAATGGGTCTTTAGGAAAAGTTTGGGTTTTTTTGGTTTTTTTGGGTTTAAATGGGTTTTTGGGTTTTTTTTGTTTTAAATGGGTTTTTAGGAGGTTAGTCTTTTACTTTTTGACGTTTTGTTAATAACTTTACGTTTTCATCAGGAATTTTACGTTTTCGTCAGAAATTTCACGTTTTCGTCAGAAACATTACGTTTTCGTCAGAAATTTTACGTTTTCGTCAGGAATTTTACGTTTTCGTCAGAAATTTTACTTTTTCTTCCGTATTTTTACGTTTTCATCAGAAATTTTACGATTTCGTCAGAAATTTTACGTTTTCGTCAGGAATTTTACGTTTTCATCAGGAATTTTACGTTTTCGTCAGAAATTTTACGTTTTCATAAAAAAATTACGTTTTCGTCAGAAGTTTTACGTTCTCATCAGAAATATTACGTTTTCGTCAGAAATTTTACGTTTCCATCATAAATTTTACGTTTTCGTCAGCAATTTTACGTTTTAAAAAAAAATTTAAGTTTTCGTCAGAAAATTACGATTTCCTCAGGAATTTTACGTTTTCATCAGAAATTTTACGTTTTCGTCAATAATTTTACTTTTTGTCAGAAGTTTTACGTTTTCTTCATAAATCGTTTTCATCAGAAATTTTACGTTTTCGTCAGTAAATTTACGTTTTCGTCTGAAATTTTACGTTTTAGTCTATAAATTTACGTTTTCGTCAAAATTTTTAAGTTTTCATCCGTATTTTTACGTTTTCGTCAGAAATTTTACGTTTTCATAAAAAAAATTACGTGTTCGTCAGAAGTTTTACGTTTTCATCAGGGATTTTACGTTTTCGTCAGAAACTTTACGTTTTCGTCAAAAATTTTATGTTTACGTCAGAAATTTTACGTTTTCATCAGAAATTTTACGTTTTTGTCAGCAATTTTACATTTTCATCATAAATTTTAAGTTTCCGTCAGAAATTTTACGATTTCGTCAGCAATTTTACGTTTTCATCAGAAATTTTACGTTCTCGTAAAATTTTTTACTTTTTGTCAGAAGTTTTACGTTTTCTACAGAAATTTTACGTTTTCATCAGAAATTTTACGTTTTCGTCAGTAAATTTACGTTTTCGTCTGAAATTTTACGTTTTAGTCTATAAATTTACGTTTTCGTCAAAAATTTTAAGTTTTCGCCATCAATTTTACGTTTTCATCCGTATTTTTACGTAATCAGAACGTATGACGAAAACGTAAAATTTATGAAAACGTAATTTTTTTGATGAAAACGTAAATTTTCTGACGTAAACGTAATTTACTAACGTAAAATTTCTGACGAAAACGTAATATTTACTGACGAAAACGTAGAATTTCTGAGGAAAACGTAAAATTTACTAACGAAAACGTAAATATACTGACGAAATCGTAGAATTTCTAACGAAAACGTAAAATTCTGACGAAATCGTAAAATTTCTGATGAAAATGTAAAATTTCTGACAAAAACGTAAATTTACTGACGAGAACGTAAATTTTTTGAAGAAAACGTAAAATTTCTGACGAAAACGTAAATTTACTGACGAAAACTTAAATTTACTGACGAAAACGTATAATTTACTGATAAAATCTTAGAATTTCTGACGAAAACGTAATATTTACTGACGAAAACGTAGAATTTATGAGGAAAACGTAAAATTTACTGACGAAACGTAAATTTACTGACGAAATCGTAGAATTTCTGACGAAAACATAAAATTCTGACGAAATCGTAAAATTTCTGATGAAAATGTAAAATTTCTGACAAAAACGTATATTTACTGACGAAAACGTAAATTTACTGATGAAAACGTAAATTTACTGACGAAAACGTAAAATTTCTGACGAAAACGTAAAATTTACTGACGAAAACGTAAATTTACTGACGAAAACGTAAAATTTCTGGCGAAAACGTAAAATTTACTGACCAAAACGTAAACTTTTGAAGAAAACGTAAAATTTCTGACGAAAACGTAAATTTACTGACGAAAACGTTAAAATTTCTGACGAAAACGTAAATTTACTGACGAAAACTTAAATTTACTGACGAAAACGTAAAATTTCTGGCGAAAACGTAAAATTTACTGACCAAAACGTAAATTTTTTAAGAAAACGTAAAATTTCTGACGAAAACGTAAATTTACTGACGAAAACGTAAATTTACTGACGAAAACTTAAATTTACTGGCGAAAACGTAAAATTTATGACGAAAACGTATAATTTACTGACAAAATCGTAGAATTTCTGACGAAAACGTAAAATTCTGACGAAATCGTAAAATTTCTGATGAAAATGTAAAATTTCTGACAAAAACGAATATTTACTGACGAAAACGTAAAATTTCTGACGAAAACGTAAAATTTCTTACGAAAACCTAAATTTACTGAAGAAAACATAAATTTACTGATGAGAACGTAAAACTTCTGAAGAAAACGTAAAATTTCTGACGAAAACGTAAAATTTCTGACTAAAACTTAAATTTACCGACGAAAACGTAAAATTTCTGAAGAAAACGTAAAATTTCTGACAAAAACGTAAAATTTCTAATGAAAATGTAAAATTTCTGACAAAAACGTAAATTTACTGACGAAAACGTAAAATTCTGACGAAATCGTAAAATTTCTGACGAAAACGTAAACTTTTTGACCAAAACGTAAATTTATGATGAAAACGTAAAAATACGGTGAAGACGTAAAAAATAACAAGTGTGTGAAATTTTGACAAGCTTGTGAAAAAAAATGGAAAAAAAACACTTTTGATATTACTAAACATATTGGGTGACCCATCTTGACCCATTAGTAATATAAAGGGAGACCCAAGTAGACCCATTTATAATTTTAAGAAGGAGCTTGTTTGACCAATCTAAGATTTTAAGGAAAACCCAACTAGACCCCTTTCTTTTTGTAATTTAACCAAGTTGACCCAAAAATTAACCATGGGTAAAAAATTGCCACCTCTAATCAAGCACGTCCTTAAGGTGACCGCAATTTGCTAAGTTATCGTTCAAACAACTTCCTTTCACAACCGGTTTTCCTCCTCAAAATCAAAACAATTTCAATCGCAACAATCAAAACCAACCTCGATCTCCTAATCAATATCAAACCCAAAGAAATCGATATCCACCTCAAGGAAATAATCAAGTTTACCAACAACCCACTTATAAACCACCCGCTTACCAAGATCCTCCTCCCAACCAACCCACAACATTTAATTACGAGGTTGAAACTTACATGAGGACTAATGACGCGCTGGTGAAGAATCTTCAGGGCCAAATTATTAACTTGAAAGGTGACATGGCGAAACAAGGGAATGATCTTCGAGCCGAGCTTAGGAATGACACGTGATACTCTTTAAGCAGTCAAACGAATGACTTAAGGGATATGATGGCTAGTTTTTTCCAAAGTAATCAACCCTCTTCTTCGGGTTCTCATCTAAGTAACACCGTTGCTAATCCAAGAGGGGAGATGAAATAAATCACCACTCGAAGTGGAAAAGGTTACAAGGAACCCGAGATTCCTAAACCTCCTCCGGTGATTGTAACAAAGGAAAACGAGCCCCCTTCACCAATTCCTCCACCTTCCAACCCTAACCCTCCACCACCAAAGGATGTGAGTGAGCAATCCATTCCCAAGCCTTCATCTCAACCCGACATACCTTATCCTTCAAGGTTGAGGAAAGAGAAGTTGAATAACAAGGATGATATTCAAGTTTCAAACTTTCTTAAAATGTTTAAACAATTGAATTTCAACATCTCCTTTGCCGAGGCACTCGCTCACATGCCTAAATATGCTAAAATGTTTAAAGATCTTCTAAGTGATAAGGAAAAACTCCTTGATATTGCTCAAACTCAACTTAATGAGAATATCTCCGCAGTTCTCTTAAGTAAATTACCAACCAAACTTGGTGATCTGGGTCGCTTTCTCATTCCTTGCAACTTTCCTGGGGTAGAGAATTGTATGGCCTTAGCCGATCTAGGTGCTAGTATTAACTTAATGCCATTAAGTGTTTGGAAACAATTATCTCTACCCGAGCTAGTCCCCACACGAATGACATTGGAATTAGCTAACCGTACGGTTGTTTATCCGGTGGCGATAGCCGAAGATGTCTTCGTCGGTGTCGACAAATTCACCTTTCCGGTGGATTTTGTTGTCGTTGAATACGATATGGATCCCCGTGTTCCATTAATCCTTGGACGTCCATTCTTGAGGACCGGTCGCACTCTCATTGATGTAGCCGTGGTCGAATTAATCATGAGAGTTGGTGAACGACAAAATCGTCTTCAACATGGGTAAACTATCTAAGCAACCTTATGAACACGAGAGCGTTAACTTCATTGACGTACTTGATGAGGCTTGTGAAGAACATTTCAAAGACCTTGTAAAAGCGGTTTTTCTTCTCTACCCATTGTTGAGAACGTTGCCTCTATTGCTCCCTCATTGACTCCATTTGGAGAAAGTGATTTTCTTTGGAAAGAATTTGAAGCAACTTTAGGGGATGTGGACTTAAAATATGACGATTCTCCCTCCGACTGGGATGAATACATTCGTACCATTGAGAAACTTCTCAATGAGGACCATATTTCTCCACCTTCTCCTATGGAAATCACAAACGATGATCTGAATTTGACTACGCCTTCCATTGCCAATCCTTCGAATTTAGATCTTAAGGATTTACCGTCTCATCTTGAATACGTTTTCCTAGAAGACAATTACAAGTTACCCGTCATCATTGCAAGGGACTTAAATGAGGATGAAAAATCTCGACTTATCGACGTGCTCAAAAATCATAAGAAAGCAATTGCTTGGAAAATTTGCGACATCCACGGAATTGATCCTAACTTTTGTACTCATAAAATTCTCATGGAAGATGACTTTAAACCCGCAATCCAAAGCCAAAGAAGGGTTAATCCAAAAATTCATGACGTCATCAAGAAAGAAGTTATTAAACTTCTAGATCCCGGAATGATTTACCCTATTTCGGATTCGCCATGGGTTATTCCCGTCTATTATGTGCCTAAGAAAGGCGGAATAACCATTGTTCCCAATGAAAACAACGAGTTGATTCCTACTCGACTTGTCACGGGTTGGCGAGTTTGCATCGACTATCGCAAGCTCAATGATGCCACTCGTAAGGATCATTTTCCTCTTCCATTCATGGATCAAATGCTCGAGCGTTTAGCGGGTAATGATTACTATTTCTTCTTAGACGAAATCTCCGGGTATTTTCAAATTCCCATCGACCCAAAAGACCAAGAGAAAACCACATTCACTTGTCCTTATGGAACATTTGCTTATAAAAGAATGCCTTTCGGCTTATGCAATGCTCCTGGGACTTTCCAAAGGTGTATGATGGCTATATTTCATGACATGGTTGAAGAAACTATAGAAGTATTTATGGACGATTTCTCGGTCTATGGTGATTCTTTCTCATCTTGTCTTGCCAATTTAGAACGTATGCTTAAACGGTGTGAAGACACTCGTCTCGTTCTTAATTGGGAAAAATGCCATTTCATGGTAAAAGAAGGTATTGTCCTTGGTCATAAAATTTACAAAGCCGGTATCGAAGTCGACCGTGCTAAAGTTTACGTCATTGCTAAGTTGCCTCCACCTACCACCGTCAAAGGAGTTAGAAGTTTTTTAGGTCATGCGGGATTTTATCGACGTTTCATCCAAGATTTCTCTAAGATAGCTCGACCAATGACTCACCTCTTAGAAAAGGATGCTCCTTTCATCTTTTCTCAAGAATGTATCGACCCTCTTTCAAACTTCTTAAAGGTAAATTAACTAAGGCACCGGTCTTAGTCTCTCCAAATTCGGAGTTACCTTTCGAGCTCATGTGCGATGCTAGTGATTTCACGGTTGGAGCGGTTTTAGGTCAACGAGTGAACAAACATTTCCAACCAACCATTATGCTAGCAAGACAATGACGGGGGCTCAATTGCATTATACCACTAACAAAAAAGAGCTTTTAGCCGTAGTGTATGCTTTTGAGAAATTCCGCCCCTATCTTGTGCTTTCCACCACCATCGTTTACACCGATCATTCCGCCTTGAAATACTTGTTGACCAAGCAAGATGCTAAACCGAGACTCCTTCGTTGGGTTTTGCTCCTACAAGAATTTAAAATCAAAATTCGTGATAAAAAAGGAGCATAAAACCTAGCCGCATATCATATTAGTAGACTCGAGGATCCTTATCAAGGGGAACTTCCAAACCAAGAGATTAATGAATCTTTTCCCCTTGAGACCTTGATGTCTATTAACTCCAATCTTGATGAGACCCTATGGTTTGCGGACTTTGCAAACTACTTGGCAGGTGGCATTCTCATCGAAGGGTTATCGTCCCAACCAAAGAAGAAATACTTCAAGGATATGAAAACTTACTATTGGGATGACCCTTATCTCTTCAAACAATGTGTTGACTTGATCCTTCGCCGGTGTGTTGACGGGCTCGCAGCATTACAAATATTGGAAGCTTGCCACAAAGGACCCATCGGTGGTCACTTTGGTCCTAACTATACCGCGAAGAAAGTTTTCGACTCCGATTTTATTGCCCCCTCGTTTATCGTGATGCACACGAAATGGTTAAGCATTGTGATGTTTGTCAACGACAAGGCAAGATCACACATAAAGATGAGATGCCTCAAAATTTCATCCAAGAATGTGAAATCTTTGACGTATGGGGCATCGACTTTATGGGGCCATTTCCATCATCCAAAGGGAACAAGTACATCCTCGTAGCCGTTGACTACGTATCTAAATGGGTTGAAGCAAAGGCTTTACCTACTAATGATGCGAGGGTGGTTGTGAACTTTTTGAATCAATTATTTGCTCGATTCGGTGTTCCTCGTGCTATCATTAGTGATCATGGGACTCATTTTTGCAATGATAAATTTTCTCGAGTCATGGCTAAGTATGGTGTCAATCGCCGAATTTCCCGCGCGTATCATCCACAAACTAATGGTCAAGCCGAGATTTCTAACCGTGGACTTAATAGAATCTTAGAGAGCACCATGGGAGAGCATCGTGCCTCATGGGCCGATAAGTTAGATGATCCTTTGTGGGCTTTCCGTACCGCATATAAGACACCTATTGGTTGCACTCCATATCTTATTGTGTACGGAAAGGCATTCACCTACCCATTGAGTTGGAGCATAAGGCTTATTGGGCCTTGAAATGGGCTAATTTTGATATCAACAAAGCCGGTGATCTTAGGAAAATCCAACTCAATGAACTAAATGAACTTAGGAATGAGGCTTATGAGAATTCATTGATTTACAAGGAGAAAACCAAGCTCATTCATGATTCTAAGATCAAAAACCGAGAGTTCATAATTGGTGATCAAGTTTTACTCTTTAACTCTCGGTTGAAAATCTTTTCGGGCAAGCTTAGGAGCCGTTGGTCTGGTCCATTCACCGTCGCCAAAGTCTTCCCTTATGTACCATTGAGTTATCGCAACCAAATGGGCCAAACATTAAAGTGAATGGCCAGCGTGATAAGTTTTATGCTGGTGAGGATATCTCTCATGAGATGATTCCATCCCTCACCACGTTTCCCTTGAATTAGTTCTGGGTCGAGTCAGTCTCGTGACTCAGTTAACAAAAGCAAGCGCTTCTCGGGAGGCAACCCGATGTTCTATCCTTTGCCCGTTTTCATAATAAGTGTAGAGGGAGCTATGTAGGTGTTTGTTGTCTTGTTTCTTATGATGTGCAGGGATTAAAGCTTCAAAGAGCACTTTTGATGATATTTGACGACCCGTGATCCTGTGTTCCCGTCTTCCCGGTTCTATCCTAAACTCTTGTGATTCAATATTTCATATCCTATATGTTGACATTGAAATCATTTTTGTTGTCCTTTCCTTAGCAAGATTTAAACAACGTGCACAATGTCCTAAGTGTAGGGGAGTTTACTCCACATGCTTTAACATTGAGGACAATGTTTATATCAAGTGTAGGGGGGGTACTTCTATCGAAGTTAAGTGGGCTTTTCCATTAATTTGTCCTCATTTTAACCAGAAAATCTAATTTTTCGATATTTTTCAAAATTTTTGATCTATTTTGGCCTACTAGTATTTTTCATTATTTCTGTTTTATGTTCTTTCCTTTTATTATCGCATCGTATGTATATATTTCATTTCAAAAATAAAGTCAAAAGAAAAAATAAAACAATAAAATGGTTTTAATAAGTTTAGATGTCTTTGATATATTAGGCCGTCATGAATCTTTTGACTCAACCCGAGTTTACTTATACAAGTTTACTCTAGCTAGTATCCTTAACGTGTTTAAGTCAAGTTTTGCTAGGCTTTTATATAGGGAACTTTAAAACGCGAAAGTCTTAACTCTTACGGGTTAAGAACAAGAACTTTTCGCAAGTTCCTATAACTGATCCTAGAAAGTCGTTTATCAAGGGAACTTTAAAATGCAAATTCTAAACTTGAAAAAGTATAAGAAGATGCAATATCATATAGATGACTTGAAAACCCAAAACTTTGACTTAATTGGCTAAGCATCCACGAGTCTCATTCCTTGAGATTTAAAATTGTGGAGAATGAGAGATGATAGAGTCAATTATAATTTTGGTATTCTTTCATGAATTTATGTGAGTTAATTATGAGCTTTTTCTCCCATCGCTTGCTAATAAATATAATTGCAATAAATAAGGTCGTACGATTTGAAAAGTTACTTAGCTTCTAGCACAAGATCATTTAAAAAAGTTGCTCGGTATTAATTAGAGTTCATAGCCAAGGCATAACTTATTGAAGCGGGATGCGAATATTGGCGAGTCCGAAAAGGCCCTAACAAGGCATGAGGGCTACATTTTGTTGCTAAAGATCCCAAGTGATGTGAAGAATCATTTATCAAAAATCAATATGAAGGATCGAGACACACGACGAAAAGCAAATACTCCCCTAAAGATCATGAAGAAGTCTATCCGAATAGACCCTAGCAAGGTATGAGGATAAATAGATCCAAGTCCTAAAAGGAGGCGGATCGTTGTATATCAAAATCCAAAATAAAGATTGGAGAAAAATGAAGAAGTCGTGGTCCGAGTATGAAGAATCTCTCAAAAACTTCAAGTGAAGAAATTCCTATTATGAAGAGAAGACCATTATTTCATGAACGTCTCTCAAGATTAGAAGTATGAAGTCACTGCCAAATATCGGTCCGAGAAAGGTCTCAAATCGTGAAGCGAGTTATGCCAAGATATGAACTTTATGAGGTCCCAAGAAGTAGTTTTAAAAGACTTTGTCCTTTAGCTAACTATTGATTAAATCGTCCTACTTTATTTTCAGCCTAAATAAACTATCGAAATAAGTCAGCAATGCATCCTCGTGATCATTCAAGACAATAATAAAATATAAGAGATACACCTAGGAATAAGGGAGTCTAAGTGAATAATTGAGCCACATGAGTGAGTGTTAGCTTACTAACTTATAATAACAATGATCTCGTTTTTAAGTTTAGTGTGGGGAACGTGAAACTTGAGGGTGATAAACATTCATGACAACCAAAGCCCTAATGTAAGTCTACGATCTCTTTACTTGTTCTTCCTTCAAGCATTTTATATATATTTCCATCTTTTTAGTTTCCTTAGTGTTTAGTATTAATAAAGGTCAAGGTGGGTTAATTATGATGAAAAATGTAAACCGTGCTTTGAAATTAATGCATTGCATGAGGGCATTGCAATGGTCAAATGTAGGGGATTTAATAAGTGTGAAAACACTTATTCTTTTACCACTTATTTCTAATAATAACAAGACCAAAACGTGTATTTAATGTCGTAAAATGCGGAATTATTGTGTTTTTATTGTGTTTTAGGACAAAATATGAAAAAGGAAGAAAAAACGGGCTTTCATGGGCTTTTATCGAAGAAAAAGACAAAAGACGAAGTCAAAAGATCAAAAGTTCAAGAAGAACGGAAGTCAAAGGCCTATTCTGAAGATTTATCGAAGAAAAAGTCTAAAGACAGAAGTTTAACGAAGTCGAAGAACCAAGTCTACTAAAAGAAGAAAATTAGAAGACGAGTTCAAGTTATCATTCGACTAATCCCGAGAAAAAGTCGAGAAAGACGAGTTATTTAAAAGCCGAGAAGACAAGAAGAAAGGGAGAAGAAACACATCTCTCCTTCTCCTATATATACCCTCCTAATCCTTCATTAGGAGGGTGTTAGAGTTTTATTTTTAGTTTTTCAATATAAGTTTTAGGAGTAATACTTTCTTTCTCTATATTTTCTCTTTCAAGTTTTTCTTAATCTTTCATTTTAAATCTTGTATTTTGGATCTTAATCTTCATTTAAATCAAGCTTATTTTATATCTCTCATTCTACCTTTCTTAATCTTGTGGTGATTTAATTAATCATGTAGTTTTCTTAATCAAGTTGATTGTGTGATTGATTTGTTTATGTGATTGATCTAATGGTTTTGATGTGGTGGATGTTTTAGCTTATTGTGCTTTTTGAATAATTAGTGTTTAGCTTATTTTCAATTAAGTGGATTTGATAGTTTTATATTTTTAAAAGTTGATTTTAAATAGTTTGCTTATTTGGTGTTTTTATAGTTTTTATTAGTGTTAAGTTTGACTTATTTTAGAAATTAATTTAGCTTAATTTTTGGCTTATTTCCTAGATTAATTTTACTTATTTTGGCTTATTTTTATTCCCTGTTTTTTTATCTGTTTGTTGCTTCTGTTTGTTTTGAACAAACCTTTCGTAAAAGGGTTTATCATTATCTTTCGAAAGCTTTAAAGAAAAAAAAGTTAGAAAAAGATTTTATTTCCCGCCAAGAAAAAATAGTTACGAAAGCTTTATAACAAAAATCTTACGAAAGTTAGTTGCTAAAATTTTGTTACGAAAGAAAGTAAAAAAAATAGTTACGAAAGAAAAAAAAAATTATTACGAAAGGTTTTTTAGGAAAAAGTTACGATTGGTTTTTTTAAAAAAAAATGTTACGAATGAAAATTTCCTACGAAAAATTTTTTGTAAGAAAGCTACGAAAGCTTTTATATTAAAAATCCTACGAAAGCTTTTATATCCTAAATCCTACGAAAGCTTTTTTTTAAAAAATATTTTCCTACGAAATCAATATAACTCATTCAATTTCCCACCCAATTTAATGTCCCCCATGGGGAATCATGTCTCCACTATTCCAACATTTGTTCCGCATTCGATTTAGTTTTATCCGAAAGTCGTTTTAATTTTTTTTCTGAAAGTCAATTATTTTTATTTTTATTTTTCGTCAAATTTTAGTATTAGTGTTTATTCGAAAAGTTTAAGTTTTAACTTTTATTAAGTGCCCGTTTCAATATTTGTCTCGTTTATTTTTAAAGTAGCTTTATTAGCCAATGTCCTTTATTTTTATTTAGTAAGTTTTATTTTTAAGTCGAAAGTTTATTTTTATTTTTACTTTTATTTTTATTAATTGTTTCTTTTTAATATTTGTTTTAATATCATTTTAATTTTTAGTTTATTTCTAATACTTTTCGTATTTACTTTTTAAGTAGTTATAGATAATCACCTTTAGTTTCTTTCACCAAGTTCTACTATGCAGCATTCATTCTGGACAAGCAATCGAGGTTAGACATCCTTCCTTTGTTTTTATGTTTAATAGCTTTAACGTTTATATTATTAGTAGACTTAGAGAATCAGGCTCACCCTTTTAGTTGCCAAAGACAACAATTCCACCTTAAACCGTGATCAATTCGAATTGAATCGAGTACGAACAACACAACAACGAACACAGAATAGCTAAATCATGCATCTATAGACAAATCTGTTGCACAACATAAGACAAATCTGGACGAGTGAATGTAAGATATTGTAGGCCACCTTCAAGACTCTGATACAAAGTAGGATCTGAAATGGGATTCCTCTCGGGACCAAGTTTGGACTCAGTGTCAATAGGAGTCCGTGTAGAATTGTAGTTAAGCATGTGTGCACGCTCGAGCAACTCCATAGCATATCTCTTTTGAGAGAGAAACATCCCCGTAGTATCCCGTGTAACAGAGATCCCTAAGAAATAATTAAGGGCACCAAGATCTGTCATGTCAAATTCTCTATGTAGAGAGGAAATAATTTTCTGAAGCAAAGTTGTAGAAGAAGCTGTTAGAATAATATCATCCACATAAATCAATAGATATGCTGTATCAGTACCAGATCTGTAAATAAATAAAGAAGAATCACATCTACTAAGGGAAAATCCAACTCGAGTAGCATAAGCAGCAAATCGATGAAACCAAGCACGAGGTGCTTGTTCAACCCATATAAAGACCTTTGAAGGCGACATACATGATGAGGATACCGACGATCCACAAAACCTTGAGGTTGATGCATATACACAGTCTCTGACAAATCACCATTAAGAAAAGCGTTCTTCACATCAAGTTGATGAATAGGTCAATGTTTCATCAATGCAAGACTAAGCACAGTATGAATAGTGGCCGGTTTGACAACCGGACTAAAAGTATCATTACAATCAATACCAAGCTGCTGACTACTGACATTGGCAACCAATCGATCTTTATACCGACTTAATGAACCATCAGCATTAAACTTATGCCGAAATAACCACAAGACCGCACAATATTGGCATCCGGAGGTCTTGGAACGAGAACCCATGTACCATTTTTAATTAAAGCATTGTATTCATCATACATAGCATCTTGCCAGCGTGGGTCAGATAAAGCAAGAGATGGGGATTTTGGTATAGGAGAGGTATCAGAAACATGAAGGTTTAGGCGTTGGGTGGTCTTACGTGTGCCATCTTGGTTTCTAGTGACCATTGGGTGAGTTCTAGTTGGTGGATTACTATTAATGGGTTGACAGGAGGTGTTGCTTTGGGTTTCGGTTGGAAGTGAGGTTGTAGATTGAGGTTGGGTCTGGTCTATAGGTGTTGAATTAAATGTAGGTTGTGTTTGGGCTGTGGGTGGTGTAGGGTGATGGGTGGAGTAGGATGAGTTAAAGGAAGAGAACCCAGGTGTTGGGCCACTTATGGTCGTGGGCTACTAGACTGGTCTAGGTTGGTAGTAAGGTGGTTATGGGTTGGGGTTTGAGGTGTTGGTGGGTCAAAAGTAGGTGTTGTAGGTAGAGTATGGCGTGGAGGATTATGAATTAGATGGTGAGTAATCGGAGAAGGAGACGTGTTAAGGAATTCATATGAGGTGGAAGGTGTAATAGATCCATATGGAAATTGTTGTTCATCAAAGGTTACATGTCTAGAGATTATAATTTTGTTTGTAGTTAGATCGAGGCATCGATATCCTTCACGATAAGCTGGGTAACCTAAAAATATACATGGTATGGCTCGTGGAGCAAGTTTGTGTGGTGGAAATAGATGGGGATAACACAAGCATCTAAAAGTGCGAAGTTTGGAATAGTTAGGTTGTTTGTTGAATAATTTGGTAAGTGGTGTCTCATTTTTAATGGCGGTTGAGGGGAGGAGGTTTAATAGGTAGGCGGCCATGTGAAGTGTCTCGACCCAAAATGTAGGCGGAAGGTAGGCATGAAAAAGTAACGTATGAATCATATTATTTATAGTACAAATCATACTATCTGATTTTCCGTTTTGTTGGTAGGTTTTAGGACAAGAAAATCTCATTTGAATCCCGTGTGTAGAGAAAAGGTCAAGAAGTTGGGTATTGTCGAAATCACCACCATGATCACACTGAAAACTAAGAATGTCACATTTTGAATTGATTTTTAACATAAAAACGAAAGTGTACAAACTTAGCAAACACTTCGGATTTATTTCGAAGAGGATAAATCCACAAATAATGAGAAAAGTGATCAAGAAAAATCACGTAATACTTAAAACCACCCGGGGGAAGTCCAAATATCTGAGTGAATAATCTCAAAAATCTAGATACAACATAAGTAGAACTTGAAAAAGGAAGTTTTACATGTTTGCCAAGATGACACGCATGACAAACATTAGGTGACTTCTCCTTATTACTGGAAATAAAAATACGAGAAACAAGAGAGTGTAACACGGCATCACTGTTGATCCCAAACTTAGATCGATTAAGCTTTGTGTATACGAGATTAGATCAAGTACTACACGTAGAGAAACCTTTGCTTATGAATAAAGTAACAAAGTGTTATGCGGAATTAACACTTGATCTAAAACACAATGATGTTAAACAAACTTTCACTTGTATTAGAATAATCGTGTTGATTACAATGAAAGGTTTAACTTGCGAATACTATGAAAACTGATATTCAACATTAACCTAAAAGATCTTCTTTTATTGTGACACCCTAGAATCGAGGTCATTAACGATACCCTAAATTACGCTAATTTTTGAAATTTTTAATAAGATTTAATTTCTATAATTATAAGTATTTTGGTTAGAACCGATGTTCGAGGTTATAATTTTTACGGTTGACGTTTTGAGAAGGACGATGACGGTTACGATCCCGAGGGATGCCCAATTTTATATAATTTTTGACGAATTATCGATAATGTAATTTTTCGAGATTTTTATTTACGATTCGTGTTAAGTTGAGTCGGGTGAGTTTTATAGCCTTCCAAGTACATTTAAAGTATCCCAAAAATATTTTGGAGCATTCGGGAAGATTTCCGACTCCCGTAAAATTTTCAAAATTGACAAATGAGTCAAACCCGCAAAGTTTTGAGGTCGTTTTCTATTTAAGGACAAAAGAAGCCCAATATTGCACAAAGGTCCCTCCTAACTATCAAAAAGGGCCAAAATTGAAACACACACAAACACATACAACACTTGCACCAAAAATCAAACCATCACTCTCTTGTCTCTCTCTCTCTAGCTCACGGCACACCCCAACCCACACAAGAATCCACCTAAAATCTTTTCTACTTGATTTTTCAAAAATCTAAGGTTAGACCACGCTTAGTTTGGTCATTACCCACCTATTCATGTGCTCAAATCCAACATGCATTGATAAAAATTTTTCAAGATTTTTCATATGATCCAAATTTGTTTTTGTGGCTAATTGAGCTAATGCATGTTGATATTTAGTGTTATGGAAGTATAAACACCATGAAAACCCACCAAAATTAATTTGGTTGTGGTGATTTGGTCACCCAAACCCCACGGCAAAGGGGGTGTTTGGGGAGCCATGGTGGTTGTTGAATTTGCATGTTATATTTGTGTTTGGTTTGTTGTTTTAGAAAGATTCATATAGGTTTTATTACTTGCATGTTTATTTTTCTTTGATTCTTGGTATTGAGATTGGTTGATCAATAGGGGTAGGATGGAAGTTTGATGTTAGGGTATGTTTGAGAAGGCTTAGGATGATGTTTAGTGTTGGTTAGAAGTCTTGGAATCGAGTCTAAGCATGTTTTTGGTATGGTTATTTTTAGGCAGAAACATTTGGTCTATTTTGGAAAAATGATTTTTGTTCCAGGTCTTGAAAACTAAATATAGTGATAGAGGGTTTTTCTAGCTTTAATTTGGTATAAGGTAGAGCCCGTGACTCAAAACGAGCTAAAAGTTATGACATTTTAAAGATCGGGTACCGGGAGACGAGGACTTTCACAATCCGGATTTGTGCAAAGTTTTAGTCAAATCCCGAGGGTCACAAGTATAATTTGGTGAATGATCAAGGGTCAAAACTTGGTCCCTAACCTGTACAAATGAGTCTATATGTTGACTTATGAGTCAAGGAAGTCAAAGGTATTTTTCATATAGGTCAAAGTGGTCAAAATTGGTCGAAGCGCAATTTCAGCCCGTAAAATGTAGTCGTGGAAATGAGTTGCGTGACGGGTCGTAAAAGTGAAAACTTTTGTTGGGCTTAAAAACATGTTATCTACAGGTCATATAGGATTTTTGGAAATTTTGTCAAATTTTATAAGCATGGTTTAATAAGGTAAAACAGCCCGTACTTTAGTCAAGTACCGGCGAGAACGTGTAAAAATGGACAACGTAGGTTATAAGAATGAATGGTATAAAATGAATGATACTTGTTGTTTTTGTTTTTGGCGTGAGTTATATTTGTCTTAAGTGACTTGTATATATGTATTTTATACAGTACCGTAAGTATTTAAATGAGATTACTCATTACGCGTTATTTGTGATAGGTGTTGATTTACCCGGGCATCCGTAACATCGTCAGTGATCACTCCTCGAACTACCGACTACTTAATATCTAAGGTGTGAATTTATAGCCTCGCTTATACTTATTTCAAATTGTTTTACCCGCGAGGGAAATGCATGCTAGTTTTTAAAAAGGAACGTATATCATGAATGATTGTTAGACCCGAAAGTTGCCTTAGAAATTGTGTTGAGTACCAAAGTTGCAAAAGTCCCTAAATTCATGAACTATTAACTATTGTCTTGCCCTCGAGTAGGGGGAAATAGCCGCTTATGCAATTTGTAGTACTACGGGGTTAACGACCCAATGCTAGCCGAGAAGCTGTACTTATAGTAAGTTCTGCGGTAGATTATTTTGTATGAGAAATAAGGTATAATTGCAACTGATGCCTTTAGAAGGGGCACTGGTTTCATCTGAATCATGCCGGTATATTTACGCGGGTGATTGAGTTAACGGATTAGTGTCATGAGCTTAAACACAATTGTCAGTATCATGATTATAGTTTGTTTGATCGACAAGACTATAAATGATCACGAATGGTTTTTATTATATATACGTTCAAATGGATTGGAAAACCTATGAATTCCACTCAACGTTTTCGTTGACCAAATTTTTGGCATGTATTTCAGGTAACCGCTGAGCAGTAGGATGGAGCATGCATGGGATGGATGTTGTGTGATCGGCTTGGCGTCCGCTTGTTTTTCCCTCCTTTTCTACTTAAACAATTTTTATGTTTAATGTCATGTGGTTGTAAAACTGAAGTTTTTGGGGTTGAGATTCATGGGGACCGAAAACGCTAAACTCTGTGCACTATTTGGGGTTGGAAAAACTGTGGACATGTATCACCTAACAATTTTAAATGTTGAATTTTTAAGTCGACGTCTTATTAGCGTCGTTTGATATATCTTGTGTGCAATGAATACTGTGTAGCACCCATTGTTGTAGTTCCACTGCGCATAACAATTGTGGGGGTGTTACAGATTGGTATCAGAGCCACGAGTTATAGAGAACTAGGTCGTTTTTAAAAATCCTAAACTATAACTTTTGGTGTTGTAAGAAAGGGTCCAAGCACACACAACTATCCTGCATGGCTCCGGTAAGATTTATTGTTGTATTTATGGCATTTGACGTATACTTTTGAGTAAAGTATATATGTGGGTAATTATTATATAAGTATGGAATTACTATATGTAGACGTTAAATTTTACGTGAAATATCCGACATCGTAATTTTCATATTTATCATGCATGAGCATCATATTATTACATTTCGGGCATATGTACCACCTTTGCATTGCATTTGCATGCATATATTTATAATTATTGTATAATTACTTATGTACCATCCGAAATTCGCTGTTATTGCAGGAATGGCCGAGGTACCGCCCAACGATAACGGTAACGATGTACGAGCCCAGGACCCCGACTCAAGGAGAACTACTTGTCCCACGCCTATGCGTACTTCCCATCTGGTTGGTGTACCAGATATTCCCAGAAGAGCCGAAGGTGCAATGAGCGCAAATTCTCTTCATCAAGGCATCCCAAGAATTTGCTGTCCCGGACCGAGGAATTATCATGACGTGCGACGGACTGTGAGAGGGTTGGAAGGATCGATGTGCATGAGGTATGTAGTGGAATCAAGGGTGGTCAGTAGATTCGACGAGAATGACAAGGCGGACGAAAGACTGTTGGAAAGGACTTCAAGGATTGCGTATGATGGGATGATGAACACAAGTGCCATCAACAGTTTGAAATCAATGGTTGCGAATTTGAGTGCTAGTCTTGATCGTGTGAGGGAAGATCAGATGAGGTTGTCGAGGATGCAGAGTTGGGAGCATCGTGTGAGGGATTCATTGCCCCCGGATTGGAGATTCGTGGACGATGTGGAGATGGAGGCGAATGACTTCATGGTTCAGCCGCCTAATGGAGGTGCTTGTATTTCGGTGGGAAATCAAGTAGCGATTGAGCATGGATCCACATCAGGGACGAGAAAGGAAACAGAATGTGGGCCAGATGAGAAAGGAAAGGGAAAAGTGGATGATGTGGACGAGGACGTGAGTGATGAGGAAACCGAGGAAGACGACGACGAGCCGCCATCCAAGAGGCAGTGTGGATCACCACATGCCTAGTTACTTGTTTTGTATTTTTCTTTGATCATTGTAATAGAACTATTTTAGACCTTTGTATGATGGTATTATGACGAGAAACTCAAGTACTTGATGTTTTGTGGTGAATGATTGTAGTGGCATTACTTGTCACGATTTTGGTTAACTATCAATACAATCTATGTTACCTTTCATGATCTGTGATATGTCTTAAATTTGATCTTTTGTGGTGTGAATTGATGAATATTAGTAACTCCGTAGTGATGTGTCGTTGTATGTATTTTATGTCTGGGAAACTTGATATGAATACTTACATTGTTTTTCTATTTTCTTGTCTTGCAGAAAGAGATATTCGATAAAACAATGCCTCCAAAGTTGACTGCCGATCGTGTTAACAACATGATTCAGGAAGCGATAGCTAATGCGTTGGAAGCGGACCGAGCTGGGAGAAATCAGGATCCAGGAAGGAACGCGGGGAGACAACCAGCCCCAAGAGTGTGTACCTATTCAAGCTTTATGAAGTGCGGTCCTACGCAGTTCCGTGGATCGGGTGGAGCCCTAGAACTTAGGCGATGGTTGGAAAAAGTTGAGAGTACGTTTGAAATCAGTGGTTGTGCAGAGGCGGATAAAGTAAAGTTTGCAGCAGCTACATTTCTGGATGATGCGTTAAGCTGGTGGAACACCCAGGTAGCTACGGTGGGATTGGCTGTGGCGAATGCGAGAACGTGGAATGCAACCAAAGCTTTGTTGACCAAGAAGTTCTGCCCAGAGGAGGAATTGGGGCAATTGGAGGACGAATTGAGGCATTTGACCTTAAGGAACAACGATATAGCTGCTTACACCAGGAGATTCAATGAGTTAAGTCTTTTGTGTCCGGACATATTTGCCAATGATGCCAAGAAAATGAAGCAGTATATAAAGGGTTTATCTAGCAACATCAAGGGTGAAACAACTTCGTCGAAACCTGGAACGTTTGACGAAGCGGTTCAAATGGCACACGCTTTGATGGACGTTAAGCTTCAGGATAAGCAGAACTACATTGCTGAGGGTAACAAAAGAAAATGGGAGGCAGCACAAGGCAATCAATCCCAAGGCCAGAACCGAGGAGGAAACCGAATCAACCAAGGGCCGAACCGTAATCAGCAGTTTAATCAGAGAAGAAACGAAGGGATGAGGGCCGTGACAAACCCTAGAGGTGTGAAAGTGAACCCCCATTGTGGCAAGTGCAATTTGTATCATGTTGGAAACTGCCCGCCGGCATGCGGCAAGTGTGGAAAGGCAGGTCATAGGACTGCTAGTTGTCGAACGGGAGGAGTAGCCACTGGGGCTAATGCTATCAGGATGAGAGGATGTTATAGCTGTGGAGAAAGGGGGCATGTGCAAGCAAATTGCCCGAAGGCAGGGAACAGACGGGGAGGAAATAATGCGACAGCTGTGTATCAAGTGGGAACTGCTGATAAACCACAAGGTCCCAATGTGGTTACCGGTACGTTTTTGCTAGACGCTTGTTATGCTAGTATTTTATTTGATTCTGGCTCCGACAAGAGTTTTGTAGACGTTAGATTTAGTCGTCATATCGATAGAGAACCGGTGTTGTTAACGACTAGTTATAATGTTGAATTGGCCGATGGAAAAATTGTTAGTACGAATTCTATACTGAAAGGGTGTACCTTGAAGTTAGGAAACTACGCTTTTAAAATCGACTTGATGCCTATAGAGCTAGGATCGTTTGACGTGATTGTGGGAATGGATTGGCTAATGGCGCATAGTGCTACAATCGTCTGTGGTGAGAGATTGGTGCAGATTCCGCTGAGGAATAGGGTTTTGACGGTAAAGGGAGACGAATGCACTTCTCGTTTGAAGGTGATTTCGTGTTTGAAGATGATGAAGTACGTAGAGAGCGGATGCGATGTGTTTTTGGCACAAGTTTCGAGTGATGGTGATGTAGAGGCGAGGATTGAAGAGGTACCAATTATTCGCGAGTATCCGGACGTTTTTCCAGACGAGTTGCCAGGTTTACCGCCTAATCGTGAGGTCGAGTTTCGAATTGATTTAGTGCCTGGAGCTGCACCGGTTGCACGTGCACCTTATCGCTTAGCACCATCTGAGTTAAAGGAGTTAGCGGATCAATTGAAGGAATTGATGGACAAAGGATTTATTAGGCCAAGCTCATCACCTTGGGGAGCGCCAGTGTTGTTCGTAAAGAAGAAGGATGGTTCGTTTAGAATGTGTATTGACTATAGAGAACTCAATAAGCTGACGGTTAAGAATCGGTACCCATTACCGAGGATTGATGATTTGTTCGATCAATTACAAGGTTCCAGTGTATACTCAAAGATCGATTTAAGATCAGGGTATCATCAACTGCGTGTAAGAGAGGAGGATATTCCTGTAACTGCCTTTCGTACGCGGTATGGACACTTTGAATTTCGAGTGATGCCGTTTGGGTTGACGAACGCGCCTGCTGTATTCATGGATCTTATGAATCGCGTGTGCAAGCCGTATCTAGATAAGTTTGTTATTGTTTTCATCGACGACATACTTATTTACTCTAAGAGTAAGGAGGAGCACGAGAAGCACCTAAGAAAGATTTTGGAGTTGTTAAGGAAGGAGAAGCTGTATGCAAAATTCTCTAAGTGTGAGTTTTGGTTGGAATCAGTGCAGTTTCTAGGTCATGTGATTGATAGTGAGGGAGTTCGTGTAGATCCTGCTAAGATCGAAGCGATCAGGGAATGGTCAGCACCGACGACGCCGACTGAAGTTCGACAATTTTTGGGTTTAGCTGGGTATTATAGAAGGTTTATTGAAGGATTTTCGTTGATTGCGAAACCATTGACGCGGCTTACCGAAAAGAATAGGGTGTATGAATGGGGAATTGAGGAAGAGCTTGCTTTCGAAACGCTTAAGGATAAGTTATGTTCCGCGCCGATTTTATCATTGCCTGAAGGAACCGAAGATTTCGTGGTGTATTGTGATGCGTCTCGTAAAGGCTATGGAGCGGTATTAATGCAACGTGAAAAGGTGATAGCTTACGCGTCGAGGCAATTAAGGAAGAACGAGGAGAACTACACGACGCACGATTTGGAATTAGGAGCGGTGGTTTTTGCGTTGAAGCTGTGGAGACACTATCTGTATGGGACAAAGTGTGTTGTATTCACTGATCACAAGAGTTTGCAGCACATTTTAGATCAAAAGGAGTTGATTATGCGACAAAGACGATGGGTTGAACTACTGAGTGATTATGACTGCGAAATTCGCTATCACCCTGGGAAGGCGAATGTTGTAGCGGATGCATTGAGTAGGAAAGAACGGGAGAAACCTTTGAGGGTTAGAGCTTTGGTGATGAGTGAGAGCGTTGACTTAACCAAAACCATACTGAAGGCTCAGGAGAGAGGATTGATGAAAGGGAATGTTGAAGCCGAGAACTTGGGACGAATGTTGAAACCTCTTTTTGTGATTAGATCTGACGGACTAAGATATTTTGAGAATCGGATTTGGTTACCATTGTGTCCATCTAAGGAAGGAAAGCCTGGAGTTCGAGAATTGGTTATGAATGAGTCGCATAAGTCGAAGTATTCGATACATCCTGGATCGGATAAGATGTACCACGACCTGAAGAAAGTCTATTGGTGGCCGAATATGAAGGCAGATATTGCTCGTTACGTCAGTAAGTGTTTGACTTGCGCGAAGGTTCAGGCAGAACATAAGAAACCATCTGGATTGTTGGTACAACCGGAGATCCCAGAATGGAAATGGGAGAAAATCGCAATGGATTTTGTGACGGGTTTACCTAGGACTCCTAGTGGATGCGATATGATATGGGTAATTGTGGACAGGTTGACGAAATCTGCTCATTTCTTACCTATGAAGAAGACGGACAGCATGGAAAAACTCGCCAGCGTGTACGTGAAAGAGATCGTCTGTAGACATGGAGTGCCGTTATCGATCATTTCGGATCGTGACAGTAGATTTACGTTGGAATTTTGGAAATCGCTTCAACGTGCGATGGGCACTGAACTGAGTTTAAGCACGGCTTATCACCCGGAAACTGACGGCCAGAGTGAACGAACGATTCAAACGATGGAGGACATGCTCCGAGCGTGTGTGATTGATTTTGGAGGAAGTTGGGAACGCCACTTGCCTCTGGTGGAATTTTCGTACAATAATAGTTATCACGCGAGTATCAAAGCGGCACCGTTCGAAGCATTGTATGGAAGGAAGTGTAGATCGCCTGTGTGTTGGAATGAAGTAGGGGAAAGTCAATTGACTGGACCCGAAATGGTTTTAGAAACGACAGAGAAGATCGTGCAGATCAAGAACCGACTACTTGCTGCGAGAAGCCGACAGAAGAGTTATGCCGATAACCGAAGGAAACCGTTGGAGTTGAGGTTGGAGATATGGTTATGCTCAAGGTATCGCCATGGAAGGGTGTAATTCGTTTTGGAAAGAAAGGAAAGTTGAGTCCGAGGTATATTGGACCGTTTAAGATCGTTGAACGAATTGGACCAGTAGCGTACAAGTTAGAATTGCCGACCGAGCTTAGTGCTATTCATGACACGTTTCACGTATCGAACCTGAAGAAGAGTTTGGCGGACAAGGAATTGGTGATTCCTTTGGACGAGATTCGACTAGACGACAAAATGCACTTTGTGGAAGAACCTGTGGAAATTATGGACCGGGAGGTCAAGCGGTTGAAGCGTAGTAGGATTCCCATTGTGAAGGTCCGATGGAATTCTAAGCGTGGACCGGAATACACCTGGGAACGTGAGGACTTTTTCAAGGAAAGGTATCCTCATTTGTTCCAGTAGCACGAAATGTGAGTACAAGAAGAGGCGAGCGCCGGGACGTCGCTCTCTTTAAGGAGGGGTGGATGTGACACCCTAGAATCGAGGTCATTAACGATACCCTAAATTACGCTAATTTTTGAAATTTTTAATAAGATTTAATTTCTATAATTATAAGTATTTTGGTTAGAACCGATGTTCGAGGTTATAATTTTTACGGTTGACGTTTTGAGAAGGACGATGACGGTTACGATCCCGAGGGATGCCCAATTTTATATAATTTTTGACGAATTATCGATAATGTAATTTTTCGAGATTTTTATTTACGATTCGTGTTAAGTTGAGTCGGGTGAGTTTTATAGCCTTCCAAGTACATTTAAAGTATCCCAAAAATATTTTGGAGCATTCGGGAAGATTTCCGACTCCCGTAAAATTTTCAAAATTGACAAATGAGTCAAACCCGCAAAGTTTTGAGGTCGTTTTCTATTTAAGGACAAAAGAAGCCCAATATTGCACAAAGGTCCCTCCTAACTATCAAAAAGGGCCAAAATTGAAACACACACAAACACATACAACACTTGCACCAAAAATCAAACCATCACTCTCTTGTCTCTCTCTCTAGCTCACGGCACACCCCAACCCACACAAGAATCCACCTAAAATCTTTTCTACTTGATTTTTCAAAAATCTAAGGTTAGACCACGCTTAGTTTGGTCATTACCCACCTATTCATGTGCTCAAATCCAACATGCATTGATAAAAAATTTTCAAGATTTTTCATATGATCCAAATTTGTTTTTGTGGCTAATTGAGCTAATGCATGTTGATATTTAGTGTTATGGAAGTATAAACACCATGAAAACCCACCAAAATTAATTTGGTTGTGGTGATTTGGTCACCCAAACCCCACGGCAAAGGGGGTGTTTGGGGAGCCATGGTGGTTGTTGAATTTGCATGTTATATTTGTGTTTGGTTTGTTGTTTTAGAAAGATTCATATAGGTTTTATTACTTGCATGTTTATTTTTCTTTGATTCTTGGTATTGAGATTGGTTGATCAATAGGGGTAGGATGGAAGTTTGATGTTAGGGTATGTTTGAGAAGGCTTAGGATGATGTTTAGTGTTGGTTAGAAGTCTTGGAATCGAGTCTAAGCATGTTTTTGGTATGGTTATTTTTAGGCAGAAACATTTGGTCTATTTTGGAAAAATGATTTTTGTTCCAGGTCTTGAAAACTAAATATAGTGATAGAGGGTTTTTCTAGCTTTAATTTGGTATAAGGTAGAGCCCGTGACTCAAAACGAGCTAAAAGTTATGACATTTTAAAGATCGGGTACCGGGAGACGAGGACTTTCACAATCCGGATTTGTGCAAAGTTTTAGTCAAATCCCGAGGGTCACAAGTATAATTTGGTGAATGATCAAGGGTCAAAACTTGGTCCCTAACCTGTACAAATGAGTCTATATGTTGACTTATGAGTCAAGGAAGTCAAAGGTATTTTTCATATAGGTCAAAGTGGTCAAAATTGGTCGAAGCGCAATTTCAGCCCGTAAAATGTAGTCGTGGAAATGAGTTGCGTGACGGGTCGTAAAAGTGAAAACTTTTGTTGGGCTTAAAAACATGTTATCTACAGGTCATATAGGATTTTTGGAAATTTTGTCAAATTTTATAAGCATGGTTTAATAAGGTAAAACAGCCCGTACTTTAGTCAAGTACCGGCGAGAACGTGTAAAAATGGACAACGTAGGTTATAAGAATGAATGGTATAAAATGAATGATACTTGTTGTTTTTGTTTTTGGCGTGAGTTATATTTGTCTTAAGTGACTTGTATATATGTATTTTATACAGTACCGTAAGTATTTAAATGAGATTACTCATTACGCGTTATTTGTGATAGGTGTTGATTTACCCGGGCATCCGTAACATCGTCAGTGATCACTCCTCGAACTACCGACTACTTAATATCTAAGGTGTGAATTTATAGCCTCGCTTATACTTATTTCAAATTGTTTTACCCGCGAGGGAAATGCATGCTAGTTTTTAAAAAGGAACGTATATCATGAATGATTGTTAGACCCGAAAGTTGCCTTAGAAATTGTGTTGAGTACCAAAGTTGCAAAAGTCCCTAAATTCATGAACTATTAACTATTGTCTTGCCCTCGAGTAGGGGGAAATAGCCGCTTATGCAATTTGTAGTACTACGGGGTTAACGACCCAATGCTAGCCGAGAAGCTGTACTTATAGTAAGTTCTGCGGTAGATTATTTTGTATGAGAAATAAGGTATAATTGCAACTGATGCCTTTAGAAGGGGCACTGGTTTCATCTGAATCATGCCGGTATATTTACGCGGGTGATTGAGTTAACGGATTAGTGTCATGAGCTTAAACACAATTGTCAGTATCCTGATTATAGTTTGTTTGATCGACAAGACTATAAATGATCACGAATGGTTTTTATTATATATACGTTCAAATGGATTGGAAAACCTATGAATTCCACTCAACGTTTTCGTTGACCAAATTTTTGGCATGTATTTCAGGTAACCGCTGAGCAGTAGGATGGAGCATGCATGGGATGGATGTTGTGTGATCGGCTTGGCGTCCGCTTGTTTTTCCCTCCTTTTCTACTTAAACAATTTTTATGTTTAATGTCATGTGGTTGTAAAACTGAAGTTTTTGGGGTTGAGATTCATGGGGACCGAAAACGCTAAACTCTGTGCACTATTTGGGGTTGGAAAAACTGTGGACATGTATCACCTAACAATTTTAAATGTTGAATTTTTAAGTCGACCTCTTATTAGCGTCGTTTGATATATCTTGTGTGCAATGAATACTGTGTAGCACCCATTGTTGTAGTTCCGCTGCGCATAACAATTGTGGGGGTGTTACATTTATAGAACAAGAAGTCTTGTACAATAAGCTACGAATCAACTATTCTAGGTAAAGATAAACATAGAAAATACATTGTCGTTTCTATCCTTACTAGAAGTAATCTAGAATATAATATACGTGTAGCTCACATCTTCCATCAGTGCTTGTCTTCAATCTGTCAACGCTTGACTTTATCTTGTCAACGCTTATGCTGTCAGCGCTCACTTTGCTCTTGTCAACGCTTGAGTTGTTCTTGTCAGCGTTCAAGTGTTCTGGCCTAAATTTATTCCCAACAATCCTCCCCTAAACTTGATATCCACTCTTATGATCAAGTTTCTGAATAAACATTAAGAACTTGGAGGGGTCTGACAAACCTTATCATATTGGTAATAAATAAATCTGATCAAATTCTTTGCCACGTCACTTGTATAGTCTATCTCCAACTGGGTGTCCTTCATCTTCTCCAAAACAGCCTTGGATATGAAATACTGAGCATCTACAAGTAAATACTCAGCAAACTTTGTAGAACTCAAATGGTATACACCTGCAGCTGAATATAACCTCCATTGAAGACCACTGAGGTTATCTTCAAGATCCTTTCATATTTCAGGATCTTCTTCTTTTGTCCCACACATTCTTTTGAATGTGGTCCAAAGTTTTATTCCATTGGCTGAAGTTGGTGCTTCAGCCTCATACTTGGTCTCTAGCAACCTCCAAAGGTCTACCAAGTCTTCTCTGTCACAACTTGCAAATAAAGATATGAGAGTGGTAAAAGTGTGTACCTCCTTTCCAAATCTTCCAATTTTCCAGAATCCACATTCATCTTCCTCATAACTTACAATTGGATTCCTGGAATCTAGTGGTAACACATGAACCATATCTGAAGCTTCTAATGGGGAGAGCTTAAGGCTCTTTCTAATGATTGCTTCACTTGGATACAGTTGAGACATATCTTTTGGAAACTCAAGAACAAATCCCTTCTTCACTGGTCTAGGGACTATCATAGCTTTCTTGATTGCCATCTCTTCTGCAAGTTGCTCCTTTCTTTCATCTGAAAGAAGTCTGAAAGTGTTCTCTTCCTGCACTTTCACCCAAATAGGATAAGCCCTATGTTCCAACTCATCAAATGTCAAAGCCTTCAGCTTCTGATGTGTCCATCCAACTCCATGACATTTGAGCAACATAAAATAGAGCTTCCTTCTATCCCTTTTCAATTGAGAGAGAATGTTGCTTGCCCTGTACTTCAACATAACCTTACAATCCTGCTGAACTCTAAGAAGAATTTCCAAACCCCATATCTGATCTGAAATGGTCAAGTCTGGATTATCCATGCAGCTTTCTTCCCAAGAATTGTACATCTGAACTACCTCTGGCATATCAAAATCAATTTGCAACTTCAAATCTCTCAGCCTTTCCTTAGCAAGCTCATCACCATACTCAAGTCTTTCTGGTTCAACAATCATCACACTTGAATCTGAGCTGCCTCCATAACTTTCTTCCTCAGAAGTCACAACAAATGGTGACTTTTCCTTCTCACCTTGTTCCATCATTTGCTCAGCCAATCTTCTATCAAATTCAACCTGAGCTGCATTCTTTGGAACATTTTCTTCTACCAACTTACCCTTACCCTTATCTGTTGGTTCAATTGTTGGTAGGGTAGATGATAATACGTGAGTAGGAACATCTTTGATGATAGATGATGACTGGAATACATCACCTCCATATGCAGATCTGTCAACGCCCAAATTTCCTCTATCAGCGCCCAAAATACTTCTGTCAGCGTCCAAACTTGCCTTATCAACGCTTAAATATTTTCCCTCAGCGCCTTGTGTAACCTCTCTCAGCATATCTGTAAATGATAAATTTAAATTTGTTGGAGAGATTAAGGACGTATCAAAACCTTTTTGTTCCTTCAATGTAGTAAGAGCTTCAGCAATATCCAATGATTGACCATCTTGACTGCTCTTATCACTCAGATTTCTTGCTTCCTCCCCTTTGGAAGACTCCTCCATACCTCCCCTTGAATGAGCACTCTCCAAAACAACAATCCTCTCCCTCAATTCATTGAGTTTAAGGCCTTGGTTACTGACAATTTGTACTAGGTCTGCATTTTGCTTTTGCAAGCTAATGCAGACAGCCGTCAATTCTAAAAGCGTCATTGGTTCCAGTCTGCCCTCTTCCAAAATGGGAATTTGACCTCCCAAGTTAGATTCATTGGGCAAGGATGAGGACTTAATTATGGTGGGACTGTCTTGGCCAGCTGCTAAGCCAGAACCAATAGTCTCAGCCTCATCCAGGTCACCAGCCACACTTGTGGTGGTGGTTCTCTCTGCTACATGGCTAGGACCACCAGAGGAGAACACTCCAGCAGTCCTTTGGCGTTTAATCAACCTATATTCTGGTGGTGTGGAAGATGGTGTAGAAGATGGTGTAGATGTAGGTTGATTAAGGGGTGTTTGGGATTGTGATGGTTGGGTGTCAACGTTGGGAATAGGCATATCAACGCCCACATTAGATGTGTCAGCGTCTAAGGGATTTTGGTCTAATTGCATTTGATCAGGTGAGGGTAAAGGTTCAGGGATAGGTTCAAGTTGTGGTTGAGGGTCAATATGAGGTTGGGGGTCTGGTTGGGGTTGTGCTGCTGCAATAACAGCAAGCATGGCTGGGGTTAATGGTAGGTCTCTATGAGGTGGTGAATTCATCTTGGTAAAAATAGCCTTCTTTTGTTCAGGGATCTTATAAAAGTCATTGTGATCCCTTGAACAATATCTTTGAGCATCAAAAACCATTTGCAGAAAACGGGGATAAGCTAAAGTCATTTTTGTCCCCTTGTTTTTACACATTCCTTCAAAAATCATTTTAGACCAATTATAATTTTGCCCTGTTGCAATACACACAATAGCAGATGCAATGGATCTATTGATCTCATTGTGTGCAGTACATTTGGGACTCAAACATTGAAGGAGAATGTGAATTAGGTACTTCCAGGCTGGGGGAAATTCCTGCTTATGGTACTTATTAAGAGTACCTTCATCAGGAATAGGGTATCCCAAAGCCCTAAGCCCTTGTTCTATTTCAGATATGGGAAGCATGGTTATACCATCAGCATCATTAAGATGCAAGGCCTGGCGTACCAAGGCCTCAGTAACCACCCAAGGTCTCCCATGTACAATAGAATTCAATGTTGTCACTCCATTAACTGTTGAGGAACTGACAGTGTTCCAAAACTGTTTAATGTGTGTGACTGGAATGAGTGGTGCATGAGAAAGAGCATACCTTAATGGGGATGCATTCAAATACTCCACCATCTGTGTGTATTCAGGGAACAAAGTATTATCAGCAACAAGATAAGCAATCATGTTGTGTTGAGACTTGAACCCCAAATCCAATTCTGCTGAGTTAAATCTTGGTGCCATTGATGAAAGCTGTTAATTTGATGTATAAAAGATGAAGGTTGATAAGAGAAAAGTGTTAGACAAGAATTATAGATACCCTGTTTAAAATAGGAGCCAAATTTATAGGAGTGGATGAATGCACGTGATTGGCCCAAAAATAGGCAAAGATTTTCAAAAATCAATCATGAAAATATTGAAAAAGTTTATAAGTTATCCCATGCATTTAATGAAAGTAACAACTCCTAAAATTACGGCTTGAAAATATGTCAAAAAGTTACAACTGGGTAGGTCCCATTGTTTGTCAACGGTCAAATATAACCCATCAACGCCCAACGGCTATAATCCTGTCAACGTTCGCCTAAAGCCATGTCAGCGTCCATTTTGGTCACAACAACGCTTGGAAAAATCTTGTCAGCGTCCAAAAATAAAATTGTTTTAAAAAGTGAACAATGACCTAAACAAGTAATTTATCCTAGAGAAGATAACCAAAAGCTGATAATCATCATAGGGCGGCAAGCACTGTCCAGTTATGCACACTTGCATAAGCAAGATAGACATAACAGTCCTCTAGTGTCCCTTGCTAACCAAAATTCTTAACAACCAAGTTACCTCATAAAATCCTTGTTACTCCCAGGTAAAACCCATATCAAAAGGATTCCCAAGCCTCCCATCAGACCATAACCAATTCTAAGTCAAAAATGTCTTGGCAGCATGCAAAGTTGATATACTATGCATGCTACAGTGCCTCATGGTTTAGTAAAACTAACCCATACTCACCAGTGGACACAATCTAGAATTGTGATGAGAGTATTCTAAGAATACCCAAGAGTCCTAAAGGTTCCTTAAACCTCCCCTTAAACTATGATACATGAGTTCTCAAAATATATATATGAACATTAAAAATTTATGTCAAGATAGGAATATAAATATTCTAACCATCATCCATAAACAAAACATGTCCAAATAGCTCTTCAAAGTTCCATAAGCAACTCTGTATCCAATGGCATAAAGCTACCATTACCTGCACATTTAGATGAAAACCACAAAACTAACACTTGTTGCTGACAGCGTCCCGACAACACTTAACAGCGTTGAAGGAATTCTTGTCAGCGTTAGACAATAATATCTCTCACAACGGCAAAATAACACTTGACAGCGTTACATTTACCTTTGTCAGTGTTAGAAAAATAATGTGGAAAATCTAAATCATCACAAAGACCAATAACAATGCATTATCCTGTACATACTTTTACAAAAAGGTTCCAAAACACATATTAAGTGAGATTAACCATTCCAATATTTGTTACCAAATATTGAAATCTTCCAGCATCAAAAGGTTTAGTTAATAAATCAGCTACATTATCTTCAGTATCTACCCTATCTGGTTGTATTAAACCTTTCTCAAAGCAATCTCTTATAAAATGATGTCTAATTTCTATGTGTTTGGTTTTAGAATGATGTACAGGATTTTTAATAATGCATAAAGTACTGTTATTGTCTACAAAAATCTTGGTATGCATAAAATTATACCCATAATCCAACAGCTGGTTCTGAATCCATAAGACTTGTCCACAACAAGCAGCTGCAGCCACATATTCTGCTTCAGTTGTAGAGTTTGCCACCACTGTTTGTTTCTTGCATTGCCAAGATATTAATCTGCTCCCAAGAAATTGGCATCCACCAGTTGTGGATTTCCTATCAAACTTGTCACCACCATAATCACTGTCTGAATATGCAATAAGGTCCAATGGAGAATCTTTTGGGTACCATAATCCAAGATCTGGATAACATCTTAGGTACCTAAAAATCCTCTTCACAGCAAAAAGGTGACATTCTTTGGGAGTCACTTGATGGCGTGCACATGCACACACAGCAAACATGATGTCAGGTCTTGAGGCTGTAAGATACATCAATGATCCAATCATTGATCTATAGTGCCTAACATCCACATCCTTTCCAGCTCCAATTTTTCCCCAAGGGTATTGCCTATCCATAGGAGTGGAAGCCTCCTTCTCATGTGGAGAAAAACCATATTTCTTCAAGATTTCAGCTACATACTTGTCTTGGGAGATGAAGATACCATCTTCTTTCTGCTGAACTTGTAAACCTAGAAAGAAGTTCATCTCACCCATTGCACTCATCTTGAATTTATCTGTCATGAGCTTGGAAAAATCCTCACTCATTTTTGGATCAGTAGACCCAAAAATGATGTCATCAACATAGACCTGCACCAGCAACACATGTTTTCCTTTCTTCTTTGTAAATAGTGTCTGATCTATGGTGCCCCTTTTGAAACCATTTTCCACCAAGTAGGTGGACAATGTACCATACCATGCTCTTGGGGCTTGATGAAGGCCATACATTGCCTTCTTTACTCTATAAACCTTGTCTGGATTCTCAGGATCTTCAAAACCAGGAGGCTGCATTACATAAACCTCCTCAACAATTGTGCCATAGAGGAAAGCACTCTTCACATCCATTTGATAAACAGTAAAATTCATGCAAGAAGCATAAGCTAAGAAAATTCTGATAGCTTCAATTCTTGCAACTGGAGCAAAGACTTCTTCATAATCTATGCCTTCCTCTTGTGTATAACCCTGAGCTACCAAACGTGCCTTGTTTCTGACCACAATGCCTCTTTCATCTTTCTTGTTCCTCAGAACCCATCTTGTCCCAATTGGTCTCACATACCTAGGACAATCAACCAGCTCCCAAACATCCTGTATAGCAAATTGGTGAAGCTCATCATGCATTGCTTCCACCCAACTTGGTTCTTTGAGAGCATCAAAAATCTTCTTGGGTTCTTCCTGTGACAGAAAACAGGCAAACAAACATGCTTGTACAAGAGGGGTATCAACCTTCTTGTGTATATTGGCAATAAATCCACCAAGACCTTGATGGGATCTTCTTGTCTGAACTGGAGCCATAACATCACCAATGATTTGAGATGTGGGGTGATCCTTTGCTGTGGAAGTGAGAACTCCTCCTTCAAAAAGTCTGGTGTCCTCAATTTCACGCTCCATGTTGCCAATATCTTCTTCAGATTCTTCTTGATCAACAGGAATCTCTTCATGGATATTGGAAGGTCCACCTTGTTCAAAATGAGAAGAGAAAAGCTGTGTAAAGGTGTCTCCAAAGTCTGATCCTTGTTTGTCAGCGTTTGGGCTAACAACGCCTGAACTTGTGTTGTCAGCGTTAGAGCCATCAGCGTCTGAATTGGTCGTGTCAGCGCTTGATTTCCCTTTGTCAGCGCCTGAAGAATCATGCATGTTTGTATTTGGTGGTATTTGAACACCACCATTATCTTTCCTTGCAGCAGTAGCAGCAGTAGCAGCAGCATAATACTCATCTGTCCATATAGGAAGTGTAACATATTCTTGTGTGGGAGATGATTCAACTGCTGGTGGTCCATCCTCCTTAGCAACCTGTATACCTGAAACATTACCAATTCTCTTTTCCAAAACACTTGAAGTTACCTTCACAATGTCTGGATCAGTAACAGGCATATAATTTAAAGCTCTAGACAAAGGTTCTAAGTCAAACAACCAATTTGGACCACTCTCAGGATCACTAGGTTTACTTTCTAAAAACCTAACATGTACCTTTTCAAGTATACGTTTTTCCTTTTTAATGTAAACCCTATATCCTTTACTCTGCACTGAATAACCCATGAAGTAGCCTTCATCACCTTTTGAATCAAATTTACCTAGGGCCTCACTAGTTTCTAGAACAACTACATGACATCCAAAAGGCTTCAGAAAACCAATATTTGGCTTCCTTCCCCAAAGTAATTCATAAGGTGTCTTATTATGTATCTTGTTGACCAATGCCCTATTTTGAACATAACAAGCTGTGTTAACAGCTTCAGCCCAAAAAGCTATAGGAAAGTGGGCATCAGCCAACATGGTTCTGGCTGCTTCAATAAGGGTCCTATTCTTTCTCTCAGCAACCCCATTTTGTTGTGGGGTTCTAGCTATGCTAAACTGCCTAGTAATCCCTTTCTTGGCACAAAAATCATCCAACAACTGATTTCTAAACTCACCCCCATTGTCACTTCTAATAATTTTGACCTCATTACCATTTTTCTTTTCAATCTGGGTAATAAAATTAATCAGACTTAGGGCAGTTTCACTTTTCTTGGCTAAAAAGAAAGTCCATGTGAACCTGGAGTAATCATCAGTAATGACAAAACAATATGATTTACCCTTCAAACTTTCTATATTAGTTGGACCAAAGAGGTCCATATGCAATAAGTGAAGGGGTTTAGAACTAGAGTGCACCTGTTTAGACCTGAATGAGACCTTGTGCTGCTTGCCCTTAAGACATGAAACACAAGAGTGGTCATTGTGGAAAGCCTTTTCAGGCAAACCATCAACTAAACCAAGCCTCACAAGCCTATTAATATTCTTAAAGTTTATGTGCCCTAGTCTCCTGTGCCAAAGATTACTTTCATTTACTGAGGCTTTAGCATACAGACATGACATCTTATTATTTACCTTAATTCCATTAAGATTCACATTATATATGTCTTTATGCCTTGGTGTTCTAAAATCTATGTATTTCTCCTCAGGGAGCTTATAATCTTTGCTTAACACCAAGCACTCAGTATCTGTGAAAAGAACCTTATTTTTGTTATCACACACTTGTGATACACTAAACAAATTATAATCCAGGTCTTTCACCAAGAAGACATTATCAAACCTAAGATTGTTGGTGACAAGGGTTCCTTTTCCTGTGATTGTGCCGTAGCCACCTCCAAAGTATACCTTATCACCATCTTGAATAGGAGAGAAATTGGTCAGATAGTCTTCCTTTCCAGTTATGTGCCTTGAGCATCCACTATCCCAGTATCCATAGTCATTGATCTTCTTCTGAATGCCCTGCACATAAAGAAAACACATTAGTTTTCTTTGGGAACCCAAGCCTTAGAAGACTTGGATTCATTTGGTTGTTCAACAAGAACAGACTTGGTTCTCATAACAACCCCATTTTCATCCCTGTTTGAATGAAATTCCCAGTTAACCCCAATTGGTGTTGACAATGCCTTTGAAATATAATGAAACCTGTTGCATGTCATAGAAATACCAGTATTATTAGGGTTCTGGTCTTGTTTTGGTCTCCATGTTAAGCTAGTAGAAGCTTTAGACCTATTTCCCTGTGGTTGCAAATACCTAGGTTTAGCAGTGTGTCTGTCAGCGCTGAAATTACTCCTGTCAGCGCCCCGATTGCTCTTATCAGCGTTGAACCTAGGGTTTGCTACAGGAACCCATTGCCTATTTGACCAAGTATTTGACTTTTGAAAAGGTCTTAGGCCTTGTGTGTTAGACCCTCTAGAAAAGAATGGGGCTGGTCTAACAACTTGTGAACTTTTGTTCACAAAGGTATTGGGTCTGACAGTGTTTGACCTATGTTGACTTTTGTCAGCGCTGAAATGGTTCCTGTCAGCGTTGACATTGGAAGCGTTGACACATTTGTAGGCCAAATGTGAAAAGCTCCCACATGTGTAACAAGCTTTTCTAGACATAGTCTTAGGTCTAGAAGCAAAGAAGCCTGTTCCATGGTTACTAACTTGGCTTTTTGGTGACCTAGAATTTCTATACATCTCTGCATATTTAACACTAGGTTTTCTAATATTTTGTGGGCCAAGGTCAACAGGTTTGCCAGTGGTAGGGTGTGTGATCTTAATAGGTTTAGGATCATCAATTGGTTTTGTGATTGGTGTGGGCTCATTTGGACTTTCACACAATAACCCTCCCTTAACAAACAAAGTGTGGTTAGCTTTCTTCCACTCTTCTAGGTCAGTCAGCTTTTGCTGATATTCCTCAACTGGGGAAGTCACTCTAGGTGGAGGAATGAACTCCTCCTCTTGGCATTCTGGCAAGCCAGTCCAAGATAAGTCCTTTGATTGGACACCATAGAAATCCCCAGCTGGTGGTGGAACAACAGTATAATTATTCATCCCAATCCCACTCATATCCTTAGAGTCTCTTTGTTTACTAACACACTCTCCTAGGGTTTGTGTGGCCTTATCAAATCTCTGGATTTTAAGACTTACATTATCTTTATTTTTGTTAGCCTCCTCTAACTGAGCTATCAAATCAAGATTAACCCTATTTACTATATCTTGCACATCTTTACTCTGAAATAACTCATGTTTTAAGATGTTTATTTGATCTTTTAAATCAAACTCCATTTTCTTATACTCAGATACTGTCTTTTCTGTTTGGGTTAGAGCAATTTGATAGTTAGATACTTTGCATCTTTCAGTACTTGCCTCATCTAATAATTTAACTATCTCTTGTTTTAATTTTTCAGTATTTAAACGACAACCCTTAGAACAGAAAGCATCATCATATACCTCATTGTCTGATGAAGAGGAGGAGTGTGCCATGAGAGCATATTCAGCATGCTCTTCTTTAACTTCAGCAACCAAAGCTCTGTCCTCTTCCTCATTCTTAGCCATCCAGCTCCAATCCCATTCTCCAACACCATCAATTTGTTGAACAGCAACCATGGCCTTGGGGTCTGGGTTCTTAATCATTTGGCTAGAAGGCTTCCCAGCATCAGATCTCCTTGGAGATCTACATTCCCTCATAAAGTGCCCCATCCTATGACAGTTGTAGCACTCCACCTTGGACTTGTCAAAGCCAGCAACATCCTTAGCATTAAAGGTCATCTTCTTCTTGAACCTTTTATTGAACCTGTTTGCTCTTAAACTTACAAGAGCCATAGTCCACTTGATGTCCATCTCTTCCAATTGCTCATCACTTATCTGCTCAAGATCTTCATAAGTAATCCTTGAATCACTAGGCAAAGAAGCAATGAATGCACACACAGTATCAAGATCAAAACCAGCAGGTTTAACTCTATCAGCGCCATGATTGTGTGTGTCAGCGCTTGAGTACAAAGCGTTGACAGGATATGATCCAGCGCTGACAGATTGACATCCAGCGCTGACACCTTGAGATCCAGTTGCTGAATGTCCATAGAAGTTCATGGAATCAAATTGGCCTTCACTTTGTGAAAAGAAGGCCATGTTGCTGCCAGAAGATTTGTTATCACTCTCCAATTGCCATTCATTCTCCAACAGCCTTAACTTGTTGAAGATGTCATCAAACCTGGAAGTCTTGTGGGTGTTATTGACAAGAATAGATCTTGTCTCAATCTTCCATACATCACCAAGGCTTTTGAGAAAAGTAGCATTCAATTCAGGGTCATCAATCTGTTTTCCCATGAAGGAAAGTTGACTTGTGATGTCAAGAAATCTACTTCTCACACTGCTGAGATTCTCATTAGGTTGAGCTTTAAAGACAGCATACTCATGCAAGAGTTGCTTCTTCTTTTCTTCTTTTGTGTCAGCATTGCCACCATGTGCTACTTCAAGAGCTTCCCAAAGCTCTTTTGCAGACTCAAAACGTTTGTACTTATGCTGATTCTCATGACCTAGGGCATGTTTCAAGATGTTCAAAATTTTCATGTCCACCCTCTTCTTGGCTATATCTTCAACAGCTACCGCTCTCCCATCATCAGGTTTTTCCACTTTATCAGCTTCAGGACAATTAGGAACAGCTGTCCTTGCGGCAATTGCAGCAGTAATCTTTGCTGCTTTATCGAATGTGTTTCCATATTCGATAATTTCCCAAAGAGTGTAGTCATGAATAGCTATGTATTGCTCAAAATTGGACTTCCAGAGTTCAAAGTTCCTGGCATCAAACATGGGAATTTTGATACTAGGGTCTGAGAAGTTGTTTTGAAGCAAAGCAGGAGGTTGATTTGTGCCAGACATGATGTTTTTAGGGTTTTTAGAATTTTAGGGTTTTTAGGGTTTGGTGTTTTAGGGTTCTGCGTTACTTAAAGATCAAAAGTTTCTCAACAAGCTCTGATACCACTTGTTGATCCCAAACTTAGATCGATTAAGCTTTGTGTATACGAGATTAGATCAAGTACTACACGTAGAGAAACCTTTGCTTATGAATAAAGTAACAAAGTGTTATGCGGAATTAACACTTGATCTAAAACACAATGATGTTAAACAAACTTTCACTTGTATTAGAATAATCGTGTTGATTACAATGAAAGGTTTAACTTGCGAATACTATGAAAACTGATATTCAACATTAACCTAAAAGATCTTCTTTTATAGAACAAGAAGTCTTGTACAATAAGCTACGAATCAACTATTCTAGGTAAAGATAAACATAGAAAATACATTGTCGTTTCTATCCTTACTAGAAGTAATCTAGAATATAATATACGTGTAGCTCACATCTTCCATCAGTGCTTGTCTTCAATCTGTCAACGCTTGACTTTATCTTGTCAACGCTTATGCTGTCAGCGCTCACTTTGCTCTTGTCAACGCTTGAGTTGTTCTTGTCAGCGTTCAAGTGTTCTGGCCTAAATTTATTCCCAACAATCACCCGGATGACTGAGGCGTTGGTGCCATGTAGAAGGACTGAGAGACATCAAAGCACTTGGAATGGACGACAGTTAGGTTACCGGATAGAGATCACCTGAACTGTCACATCTAAGCTAGATCTGACGAGTAAGGAAATCTTTCACAGAGAAACCAAAGCGTCAAATTCAATACTACAATTATTGTCCCTAGTGAACTGACGTACAGAAATAAGATTTTTAATAATATTGGGGGTAACAAGGTGATTATGTATATGTAAAGGGCGATGAAGAGTGGAAAGAATGCTATGGACCGTATTAGTGACGGGTATAGTTTTACCGTCACCAACGCGAACAGACAGATACAAGCAAGAATTAAAAATAGTACTTAAATTATTAACGTGAGAATTGAGATGTGAAGACGCACATGTGTCCATATTCCATGTAGGATCTTGAGTAGTCATGGTACTAAATACATTCGGTAATAATGTCGCTTGTGTCGGGATGTATGCGGGAGCTGAGAGTATATAATTCATATCCATTAAATTGGATGAGAAATTCACTCCAAAAGAGGACAAACGTGATAGCAAAAGAAAACAACACATTTTATGATGCTAACTTGCTAGCAAATATCAATCAGAAGACTACTGCACTTCAAGCGGTTACCAAGAAATACACCAACGATCCACTCTTTTTATATAGAAAAAAAATCAGTGATCCACTATGTTTATAAATGAATATCAATCCAATCACATTTACTGTTGTGGATGTTATAGCATCGACAGTTGCAAGAATGTCTTTTTTTTAATCGGAAGGGATGAGAAGTAAAAAAGAAAGTACGTGATTTTGGGGAGACTTTGCTAGAAGAGAATATTTTCTGGCTCTGATACCATGTAAGATTGATAAATTCCTCGCTTATTCCATAAAATCATTACAATATATAAGCATAGTATAAGGATCTAGAAATAACATAAACGAGCTTATGGCCTAATCACAATGGGCCGAATCATACTAACTAACAGGGTTTTCATGTCGAAGGTACTTATGAAAGTTAAATTTAACTGCTACGCGTGCTAGCTTCTCAGTATCATTATTGGTAGCTCAGAGAGCAGTCAACGAGCCTGGTGGGAGATTCGGGTACGTATAGAATTGTTGTTTACTGATTACAAAGTTGAGAATGGAATCACCAACATACTCGAGTCTTTCATAGGATTCGGCACCTTGATAACTTAAATGTTTAAAAGCTTGTTGCAATAGAAACTTTTTACTGAATTTGTAGCCTATAATGTTCTCCATCTCCATCTCGGGATGATTTCAATACCATACATTTGGTTTTAAAAGCTGGTTAAACATTCTTAAAGTTTAACAACAATTCATTCTTAAAGTTTAAGGCAGGTAAACAAGCAATAGGAATCTAGTACCATATTGTTTAAGGCAGGCAAGTGTTTTGGAAGGAGAAAAAAACAATGATTGCCACCATGATGAGGTTGAAGCAGCCTGATAATGCTCAAATATAACATATTTCTAGGAGCATATTCGTGGTGTTTATGCATATATTTATGTGATTATTATGAACATATGATACTTAATAAAGCTTATTTGCTATTGTAGGTTCATCAAATGGTTACATCACGAGAAATGAAGAAAAGACGAGTATTAGAGGTGAAAGAATGAACGAGACATGAAAGTGTAGCTCTCGTATGATAAATAATTCAAAGATAAAGAGTCTTGGAAAGTTTGGAAGAAAGAAAGTGGAAGAAACAAAGAAAAAGGACCAAAGAAGAAATAAGGGAAAAGATGGCCAAGAAGCCACCAGCATGGCTGAGAAGCCACCAGCACGAGAGAAGCCACCAACACGAGAAGAAGCCACCGGCATCTCTTCCTGCTGCCACTTTTCCAAATAAACATAACCTTTCACTTACTTCACCTTGTTCCCCAATCCGACCATAACTCCATTCCCTCTCCTCCAAGCTTCATTAAACCCTCATTTACAACCCTTGGAGCCAAAGAAATATGCTTGGTGGCCAAGGAGAATTCACTTATAAATAAGACCCATGGGGTAGTGTTTATATCATCTTGATCCTAACCAATGTCAATTATCTTCTACTCCATCATATTTTTGTGATTCTGATATCACCCCTCACCCTTTGGGTGTGGGGTGGAATTGGTTACCATGTTCATGTTATAATACATGGAAGAAGTAGAGATGAAAGCCACACACCATAAACAATCCAATCTCCAACAATCCTTATTCCCAAACACCCAGAAGGCTCTATACTCGCACCAAGAGGTTGATGTCCAAGAAGGCTATGGGTAGGACGGATTGTATTTTGGTTGTTCATATGGGTAGAATGCATTGTACTTTGGTACCATGAACTCTAATGTTTGGTAACTTCTTCTTTATTATTCAACGTAGTTTATGTTCATGTTCATGGTGATTCTTATGTTTTGTGTTATTGTGAATGTTGTCTTGATACTTGTATTGTTCATATGAAAACTTGTGATAAATGGATGTTTGGAATTTATTAGTGCTTGTCATTGGATTATGGTGATAACATTATATTTGGTTGAATTGGAACTTGTTCTTGTTTGTCAATTTGGCTAATCATTGTTGGGTCTATGTCGAAGTTATTCTCAATATGGTTGATTTCAATTCGTTAATCGACAAATTATTTGGTCTTGCACTTTGTGAAGATTTTGAAAGAGACTTAACAAGCATAACAAGTAAAGGTTTAATCTAGATTATAGGTCGAAATGAGTCTTTTGAATATATTGTTCTAATTATCTTTCAAGTAAATGAAACTTATCAAATTGATAACACCAAGTCTATGGGTCGAAAGGATTCTTGTTGTTATTGGTTTAGGCATAAGGCTCATGAGTGACCACTTGATTGAGACTTATTTATATTTGATTTATAAAGCACTAGTGTCTTATTATTGGTTCTATAGGTCGAAATAATTACCTTTAATATGTTTTCCAAACTAAACATCCTAATTTCCATGTGATCATTTGACTATACGTGTATGTTCTTTGTGTGCTTGTGCCTTTTAACGATTCTCATGGTGGTGTGATCGTGACAATCATACTTACCATTGTTACAAACCACTACACTTGAGTATAACCAAGTCCCATGGGACGACCTTGACTTACCAATCTAATTGTAACATGACTAGAGTATACTTGCTCGAATTTGTGTTCCTAATTAATATCGGTAAATCTTATTTGTAAACTTAAAACTCAATGTGTGGAAGAACGCATCAAGTTTTTGGCTTCTTGTCGGGGATTTGTATTTTCATTCTTTAAAATATCTATGTCGAATCACATATCAAGTTTTTGGCACCGATGCTGGGGACTTGCTAGTGTATACTCTTGTGTTTGTTTGTTTGTTTGCTTGCTTGTTACTTGAATCGTTTGTGTTAACAATTAATACATAACCCGAAAGAGTTGTTATATCCCATTTATCCGCATAGGGGGGACCAATTTCACATAGGGGGAATTCGGTTGGTGGTTGACTACTCAATTGGAGGGTTTGAATTGCTCTAAATTCCGTTGCTCTTGAATGATTACTCTTGTTCTAACCCTTGACAAAGGTTAGAACACCATTTCTTAAAAATATCTTAATTCTCAAAAAGTTTCTTAAATGATCTTGGCGCCATAATCATATGTTTGGTGTTGGGATTTCCTCTCTTGTGTTCTCAAAATTCTTGTTTCAATGATTGATTGTTAAATGTGTTCTAAGTGCTTGTTCTATAAAACCCAAAAACCTTGTCCTAAATCACTCTAGTCGATGGCTAGAACTACTTGACCACATGAATTTTTTATGTTTGTTTGTTTTTCTTGTTTTGTGAGTTTGTGTCTTGTTATGTGTCATGTGCATAAGTGTTTTATGTGTTTATGTTCTTATGTGTTCGTGTGCTTTCTTGCTTGTTTGCATTTCATCCATTGTATGCATTTTTTTGTTTTTCTTAGTTTAAGGGGGCTTTTGGATTAGTCATTTTCTAACGATTTTGATCATTTCAAAAATTCTCTTTTGGTTAAAATAAGTGGTATTTGATACCTTAAGTCATATTTGTTAAAATAAAAAGTTTTAAAAATTTGTTTGAGAATAAATGGAAAATACATGAAAAATAAAAAAAAGTTAGGAATCTAGTTTTTGTTATTTGTTTCATATTATGTTTTAGATGTGTATTGTGTTATGTCTTATTTTGTTATTAGAATGTTGTGTTCTAAGTGGTTTACATGTTTCGTTTACTAATTAGTCTTTTCCTTTTAGTTTTTGCGCTTATTTCTCATTTTTCATGCATAAGATGTCTTATTATTCTTAAGGGTGTGTTTGGATGAAGCTATTTCTTATGTGTGTTAATCATTTTAATAAAAGTGCTTTTACAAAAATTCTTAGTTTTTAAGTTATAAGGAAGTTTGTAAAAAAAATAGCAAAATCAACTTGCCGACCGGCTTCTCCAAAACAGTCCGCAACTTGCCGACCGACACCAATAGTTGCTTCTCCAAAATTTTTTTCCTTTTTATCTTCTTTTATTTAAACTAGGCTTTGACCAAAACCATTTCTGATTATGTTTTAAACTCATCTAAACATCCATTAATCGAGTTTCGAACCAATTATTAATAAAGCTTATATCCCGCCCAACCACCCCGCTTTAGTCATTTTGTGCCTTGTTCGTATTTCTATTCGCTCCGGTTAATTCCCAAACCCCATGGATAGAACCTGAAGTCTAGAAAACCGTCCAGTTTAATAGATTTGGTACAAAACTTCTATTATGCGTTTTGTTATGTTTTTAAGTGTTTAGATTGTTTTCATTTGTCATACGTGTGATGTTTATATATGCATAATGTTTGTTTTTGTTTGTGTTTATTGTCTTGTGTGCTTGGTTCATTTTGTTTGCATGTGTGTTTGTGTTTGTTTAAGTTCACGTGGTTAATGTATGAACTTTGTGGGTGTGTTCACTGGAAACCCTCACGAGACTACAACTCGTCCACTCGGGATACCGAGGGGTTTAAAGGCTTGTTGCATACGCTAAATGCAATCGTGTTGCCTCCGAAAGTGTGCTTAATAAATTTACGTGTTTTGTAGTTTAGTTTATTTTGTAGGTCCAATAAAGCTTATGAAGGATGGATTGATCGTGATTGATGGATTGTATGTGTATACGCTCGTTGGAGACGAAATCGATTGATCTTCCTTACTTGGCATCTTATCATATGAAGATCAATTGCAATTTCTTAGCTTGGGAAGTTTCGTTTCTCTTGAACTATTTATTTATTTACCCTACTTTTCATGCTTTAAAGTTTACTTTTCACATTGAGTCCAATCAAAAACTTAAGTGTGATGGGAAATAAATGGGAAAACGAAACCGAATTTTCAAAATATAAATTTCTGGGCTAATTATAAAAAAATAAATAAAAAAATAAAAAAAAATAATAAAATAATAAAAGGGGAGAGTTTGTACACTTGTTTGCCCTTAGGATTCAAATGTTTTCACACATTTGTATGTGAATATATTTCAATAATCGTCCACATGGTAAAAAAATATATAAAAAAATATATAAAATATAAAAAATAAAAAAATAAAAATAAAAATAAAATAAATAAGTTTTACTGAGATCACACTTGTGTGATATAAGTGTATATGCGTGACAAAGAGGCAACCTTAGGATTAAAACCCAAATAGCCTTTTCCATTTTCTTCATTAGCTAGTTATATCTATTAGCTAACCTCCCATATTAACACTTTTGTTTGCACTCTCGTTTAGTGCTAGATACCCTTAGAACACCCGTTGAGCCATTCTTTTTTATTTTGTTAAATCCACTAAAAAGAAAAAAAATATTTAACCTTAAACCTTAGCCTAACCCTTGTCAAAGTCTAAATGGTGGGTTGCTAGTTGCTTGTATGGTGGATCATTTTTGATGATTTATAGTTATGTCACACTTCGCCATGTGTGTCTGCCATTCCAACGAAGATGAAATAGGACACTTCTTATTTGTATTTTTTGTGGTGTGTGCTTAAGCGTAGTGTGAGGGGAGCATGTGATGTATGTTGGAAAAAAATAAAAAAAAGGGGAGGATATAAAAAAGAAAGAAAAAAAATAATTCGTCGAAAAAAAAGTAAAAAAAAATGATGACAAAAATAGACAATGAGCTATAATAAAGTATGAAGATGAAGGAAGAAGAAGTATGTTTAGATATCGATTAGCCAATGTGCTAAGACGTGATATATATTTGTGTTGATCGATATATGTTGAAAAAAGCTCGTGACTAGAATCATTTTTGGGCTTGTGATTTGTTCGGTAACTAGCAACATGGGACTTAGACTTTTAACTTGTATATTCATGATACACCTCTCATAAAAAACTCCCATGTCTTATCCATACCCATTAACCCGAAGCCTTAGCCTTGTAACCCGAATAAAAGTCCTCTTTAGATGTGTACACTTGGTGCTCATGCCATTCGGTTTACTCTTGATTGTATTTTGTAGATTTGTATCTTATTCTTCTAAACCATTTTTATGCACCATGTGGAAAGTAATTTTCTTTTATTTGCTTGAGGACAAGCAACCTCTTAAGTGTGAGGGGGTTTGCACCTTTAGCGATTTCGTATATATAAAAATAGAGAATTCCCAAAAATATTTTCTTTTACTTGCTTGAGGACAAACAACCTCTTAAGTGTGAGGGGGTTTGCACCTTTAGCCATTTCTTATAAAAACCAAAAATACTTTCAATTTTTCATAGATTTTCAACTTTTCATAGAATTTTAAAAAAATTCTTTTCTTTTAGAACTTAGTTATTTTGTTTAAACTTTAATTTTCTTTTATTTGCTTGAGGGCAAGCAAAGTTTTTCTTTTCCTTGCTCGAGGACGAGTAAAACTTAAGTGTGAGGGGATTTGATAACGCTAAAATCTAACTTATTTCTAGGAGCATATTCGTGGTGTTTATGCATATATTTATGTGATTATTATGAACATATGATACCCAATAAAGCTTATTTGCTATTGTAGGTTCATCAAATGGTTACATCACGAAAAAAGAAAAATAGACGAGTATTGGAGGTGAAAGAATGAACGAAACATGAAAGTGTACCTCTCGTATGATAAATAATACAAAGATAAAGAGTCTTGGAAAGTTTGGAAGAAATAAAGTGGAAGAAACAAAGAAAAAGGACCAAAGAGAAGCCACCAGCACGAGAAGAAGCCACGGACATCTCTTCCTGCTGCCACTTTTCCAAGTAAACATAACCTTTCACTTACGTCACCTTGTTCCCCAATCCGACCATAACTCCATTCCCTCTCCTCCAAGCTTCATTAAGCCCTCATTTACAACCCTTGGAGCCAAAGAAATATGCTTGGTGGCCAAGGAGAATTCACTTATAAATAAGACCCATGTGGTAGTGTTTATATCATCTTGATCCTAACCAATCTCAATCATCTTCTACTCCATCATATTTCTATGATTTTGATATCACCCCTCACCCTTTGGGTGATGGGTGGAATTGGTTACCATGTTCATGTTATAATACATGGAAGAATTATAGATGAAAGCCACACACCATAAACAATCCAATCTCCAACAATCCTTATTCCCAAACACCTAAAAGGCTCTATACTCGCACCAAGAGGTTGATGTCCAAGAAGGCCATGGGTAGGATAGATTGTATTTTGGTTGTTCATATGGGTAGAATGCATTGTACTTTGGTAACATGAACTCTAATGTTTGGTAACTTCTTCTTTATTATTCAATGTAGTTTATGTTCATGTTCATGGTGATTCTTATGTTTCGTGATATTGTGAATGTTGTCTTGATACTTGTATTGTTCATATGAAAAATTGTGATAAATGGATGTTTGGATTTTATTAGTGCTTGTCATTAGATTATGGTGATAACATTATATTTGGTTGAATTGGAACTTGTTCTTGTTTGTCAATTTGGTTAATCATTGTTGTGTCTATTTGTCGAAGTTATTCTTAATATGGTTGATTTCAATTCGTTAATCGACAAATGATTTGGTCTTGCACTTTGTGAAGATTGTGCAAGAGACTTAACAAGCATAACAAGTAAAGGTTTAATCTAGGTTATAGGTCGAAAGGAGTCTTTTGAATATATTGTTCTAATCATCTTTCAAGTAAATGGAACTTATCAAATTGATAACACCAAGTGTATGGGTCGAAAGGATTCTTGTGGTTATTGGTTTAGGCATAAGGCTCATGAGTTACCAGTTGATTGAGACTTATGTATATTTGATTTATTAAGCACTAGTGTCTTATTATTGGTTCTATAGGTCGAAAGGATTACCTTTAATATGTTTTCCAAACTAAACATCATAATGTCAATGTGATCATTTGACTATACATGTATGTTCTTTGTGTGCTTGTGCCTTTTAACGATTCTCATGGTGGTGTGATCTTGACAATAATACTTACCATTGTTACAAACAACTACACTTGAGTATAACCAAATCCCATGGGACAACCTTGACTTACCAATCTAATTGCAACATGACTAGAGTATACTTGCTCTATTTGTGTTCCTAATTAATATCAGTAATTTTTGTTTATAAATTTTAAACTCAATGTGTGGAAGAACGCATCAAGTTTTTGGCTTCTTGGCGGGGATTTGTATTTGCATTCTTTAAAATATATATGTCGGATCACATATCACAGCCATTGATGATGATGATCAACTATAATAAGACATCGCTTCCATTAAAACCACAGACACTCACTTTGCTTGCTTAAGAAGCTTGTTCACTTTTTTACCTGACTAAACCGGAACGAATCTAACCGAACCAAATCAAATTAAATATTCAGTTTTGAGTGTCAATTTTTTTAACATAACTTCATTATCACACCTCACAAACGCAGGAATGTAGAACACATCAAATTACATCGAACACAAAAAGCAAAACCAAAAGTGATTTGCCAAACAAAATACACAAAGTAACAAGTTGAAACAAACCAAGACATACACCATAAGGATTGTGAGACGGAAGCAGCAACACAATATAAGGGTAATGGGGAATCACCAATGTGAGCTTTTCTCAAACACAACCATATGAAGGTGGTGTAGCTTGAGGCAAAACCACAAATTAAAAGAGTACACGAACCATACAAGGAAAATAAAGCCTAACATTCCTAAAAGAGCCAAACCTAAACCAAACAAATATAAATCTAAATCCCAAGACTGCAGCAAAGCATCCTGTAGCAGCAGCAAACCATCTGGTAGAGTGGAAGCTAGGAAGCGCAACAGATCTAAAATATCGGAGATAGTAGCAGCACATCAGATGGTGTAGCGACGTTGGCAAATGATAAACGACAATAGAAGATGACAGATCTGATGGCAAGGTATTATTATTATGGGATGTAGTAGAAAAGACTATGCACAAGAAGGGATCTGAGCGGCCGGTCGAAACCGACCATTGGAAAATGATTTTAGATTGTGTCGGTGAGATGTGTGTGGGTGTGTCTGTGTGTGTGTGGGGGGGGGGGGGGGGGGGGGGGTTCTAGAGTGTCAGTTGGCCATAACTTTTTTACCATACCTTTTTTACCATACTTTTTTTTACCATACCTTTTTTTACCAACTGGCTTATCTCAGTTGACCACCAATGTTTTACTAAGTGGTTTTTTAGGGAGGTTTCCTGGAGGTATTGGGTTCAAGACTTAACAAGGGCCTTTCAGGCGAAGCGGATAAGGAGTCTAACATAACTAGGTGGACTATAAAATAACGAAAATGCCCCTCTTCCCTTTTTAATTAAAAAGTAAAGATTAATCTGGGCTGTTGATTTTTTTAAGGTATTTCAAGTTGAAAAATCATACATATATATGGTTTTTATTTAATTCTGTAAAATGATAAAATAGAAAGAGGATACATATATAATTTCGTATTATAGTTGCTGATGAAATTAAAGATTAAAAGAATTTATCAATTTTTTTCTTAAATACGGGGTAAGAATGTTAATACAAAAGTTTGGTTGGGTATTTAACGGTTCGAATAAAAAGTTATTCTAAATTTGGATGGTTTGAATTTTGTATTAAGCGAATGTATGAAATCTTGCACAAGATGGGGACGTATCTCACGATTAGACTTGAGCGTGAGAGTAAAAAGATATGCTAAATATAATCAATTATGATTAGGGTTTATAAGATACTTGCTATGATTCTTATGTCTTTCCTTCTATAACCAAGATACCTTCGGGTTTCTTAATCTTTCGGCCCAAGTAATTAATCGTCATACCCGGGCTTTGTACTTATCCGATCTTTTCAAATAACTAAAGTATATTTTCCACTTATTTAAGTTTATCTATTTCCTAAATACAAACTATTAAAACTCTTGTGACAACGCGTACGATATAACTGTGACTCAAGTAAACCGAGTACAACTTACCATAGAGCTTAATAGTAAAAATAGTAAGGACCAAACCATCTATAAAAAATATAAAAACAACATTAAACTTATCGAACGTTGTTAAGTTCAAAAAACTAGTGTTTATGCTATATAAATATTGATTCATTGATGATGTAACTGAAATTTTTACATGAGTTTGATGTCAACATACTTTAGCCAAAATAAGTAAACATGTATTATTTGTATCTTTCTAAATCTAACATGAAACAGGTGACCTTCTTTGTCGAGGGTGACTTTTAATATTAAAAAATTAAACTATTATATTACCTTACATTGTCACATAGATTAATTTAGAATTATTATGAATTATATTGGAAAGTTAGTGCATGTTAATTTATAATTCAAGTAGCGTATTAGGTAACGTGAGCATTCTTTTATTTAGAGGCATAAAAATAAAGATATTGTGTAGATTTTGCATATTAGATTTGCGAAACGTCATTAGCAAAATCCATCGAAATTATTAACTATACTTTTACATGCAATGTCGTAAGTGAGTAGCCTTGTTTACTATCTATGTTCAAATAAAATTTTAAAATAGAAATACACGTGAAACAGCATGACAGTGCTTATTTCAGTAAACAAAAGAGCAGAAAAAAAAGTTTACTAGATCCATAAATCGTCGTTTAATCGTTACAAAGCTATTAACCTTGCCGATGTAAAAGGCGATTAACGACAGTCAACTGTGAATAACCACGGTCAAAGAATGTCAAACTAGCCGAGAACCTGCAAATATTGCCGAAATTATCGAAAACTCACTGTAAATATGTGTATATCACTACTAATAGTAACTGTTTATATTTATATGAAATGTGTATCAAAAAGTATGATAATTATAATTTTTTTTATTTCAAATATTACAATAGAAAGACGAATTTTCTACTATGTAGTAGTGTTATTACTGGAAATGAGTCGAGCTTTTGTTAAGTATATATCGTGTACGTTTGAACTCGAGATCAGTTGGTACACTTGAATTTTAGTTCTATTTTCATTTGAAAAATCATAATATATTTAGTCTTTATTAGCCTAAGTCTTGTCTAGGGGATAGTTATCAAGTTTCCTAATAGCATATAGCAATAAAGGTCGATTGGTTGCGTCGAAGCCCAACCCGACCCGTAGTCTATGTAACAGTCGGTTCCCCCTCATCTCTATAAAAGGAGGTGAGGGGAACGAGATTCACAACGCTTCTTTATCAATAAAACTAATCGGGAAGATTAGGGATTACCTTGTGCGTCGTCTTTTCTGTCGATGTCTTCATAGATCGAAGTTTTCCGCATATTCGAATTACTACAAGTGGTATCAGAGATTTGGTCTCGAGGTCGCTGGTTACTAGGAATCGATCGAAGGGTTTTGGTGGTTATCGAACATCATCGGAGCAGCAACAACAATTAGCATTAAAAAGATTGTTGTTGTTGGAGATCGACTAAAAAGGGATCGGTGGTGTTTTTCATCGCCGATGTTTTGTTTTCTTTTTTGGATCGTTGGTTTACCAGGGAGATAGAGGAAGAATAAAATTGATTGTGTTGTGGCTTTATCCAAAGTCAAACACTAAAAAAATACTACAAGGGTTTTTAGTTTGCTTATTGGGCCAGTATTATATTGGGCCAATACTAAATTATAGTATTGGGTTAAAGTGTTTGATAACTTTGGGTAAAAATATCAGATATATACTGGGCCAAGGGATTTTGTAGTGTTTTTGCACAAGGGGACTTCGTAATTCGTGATTGTGAGGGTTAATATATCACAAGGTTTAGCGAATTATCGAAGGGACTTTGTCGGTTTGTGATTGTGAGGTTATTCACAAGGTTTAGCAAATCAATAAAGGGGATAAAGAAGCGTTCAAGACTTGTCGAGGTTGCAAGATTTCTTGGTTATTAGAGATCGGTTTTACAAAATTAAAAGTACGACAAAGGTTACTTCAAAAGGCGTCGGGTACTTTTTTGGTTCAAGGATTGTCGATTTATTGGATAGGTTAATTTCCAAGGTTCAGTCGATATTTGAGTAAGGAAGGGTTTTCTTTTGAAGGGTTCCTTGGTTTCATCAATTTCTAAGATTTTTATCTTAGGGTTATATCGATAAAGCAAGGGTGTTTTACACACGGGATACTTTGCTAGATCTTGTTTTTGTATAGGTAAATTCACAAAAGGTTAAACGGTTAGCAAAGGGTTAAAATAAGATGACGCTGAGCGAATTTGACATTGAGAAATTCGATGGGACGAATGACTTTGGGATATGACAGGTAAGGATGAAGGCTTTGCTGGAACATCGGGAATTAGATGCAACATTGGAGGAATTACCCGCCACCACAATAGTGGCTTACGAAAACGTCATTCAGAAAAAGGCTAACAGCTCATTGATCTTGTGTTTGGATGATCTGGTCCTACAGGAGATCACCAAGGAGACGACTGCAGCGAGGATTTTGAAAAAGTTAGAGACTTTATACATGACAAAGTCTTTAGCTAATCATTTGTACTTGAAGAAAAAGTTATATACTTTTCAAATGCATCAAAGTAAGAGTCAGTCTGAATATATTGATGAGTTTCATAAGCTCGTGGGTGACTTAGCGGCTATAGATACTGCTATATCAGATGAGGATCATGCATTATTATTACTCACATCTTTACCATCGTCTTACGATAATTTCGTGGAGACTTTGCTATATGGTCGGGATATTTTGAAGCTAGAAGACGTGGTCACGACACTTAATTCTAGGGAAATTCAGAAGATGACAGAAGCAAAGGGTGATGGTGGAGAAGAATTGTATGTGAGGGATAGATCTGGTCAGAGAGATATGGAGTAGGGTGCAAATAGTTCGTGGTCAAGGTCACAAGTAAGGAGCGACAAACTCAAGTGTTATATATGTCAGTCTGAGGATCATTTGAAAAGGGATTGTCCCAGGTATAATCACATGAAATATCAAGGTTCTGTCAGGAATGAAGATCAGGTATCCGGTTCTGGAGCTGATGGGTATGACAATGCTGATGTTATGATGGCTATGAGTATTGGTGAACTTTTGGACTAGATCATGGATTCAGGGGGCTCATACCATATGACATACAGGAGAGATTACTTGGTTGATTTGAAGGAGTATGACGGTGGTAATATACTGCTAGGTGATGGCAGGGAATGTCGTGTACAGGGGACATGAAAGGTTCGAGTACGAATGAGGGATGGGTCAAGTTTGTGTTGGACAACGTCAGGTATGTTCCGGAATTAAGACGAAACTTGATATCGCTGGGCACTCTTGAAAAAGAGGGTTTTATCGTGAAGATGCAGTCGGGAAAGATCAAGGTTATAAAGGGACTACTGGCGGGTACTATCAGGAACAAGAAGGGCTAATTGCGTATATACCCTGAATGGTCAGGCTGTGACCAGGAAGACAACGAAGGGTAGGAAGAAGTTAGGAAAATTTCAGACTAGGTGGAAGGTCGGGTAATGTTCTTGATTCTTGTAATCAGAAGTCTACACAACAATGTATGAAGAGTTGGGTCGCCAAACATTTGGATGTTGCAGGGTTACAACAGCAGAATGGGTTGGTTAAGGAGACGAACATGACAGTATTGGATAAGGTACGTTGTTTTCTGATTCAGTCTGGTCTGTCCAAGGTTTTTTGGACAAAGGATACAACCATGTATACATATCTAGATAATAGGTCACCATCAGCAATGATTGGATTCAATAAGACAATAGATATGTTGGGTTCTTTTGGTTGGCTTGCTAGTATTGAGCAAGGGATGCTTGAACCGGTTATGGTCAAGTGCATATTCCTGGGATACCGTAAAGGTATGAGTGTTTATCTACTTTGGAGGTTAGATGACGTTACTTCAAAGGGAGTGCTTTACAGGAATATGGGTTTCAATGAAAGTGGGCAATACAAGAAAACTTTCATTGGTTCTGGTGTATGTACAAGTTCAGTGTAGGTGTTGCAAGGAGTTGAGTTTGAGGTGGAATATCTGGAGGATCAAGCACTTGAGGTGGAACCTCAGGGGAATGTTGGTCATGTAGTTGTTCCAAAGAAAGTACAAACTCAAGATTTGATATACTATCATCAAGCACGTGATAGGGAGCAACACTTAGCACGGGAACTATTCAAGTATAGAGAAGACAGTAATGAGGCTGATTTTGCAGTTGCTGTAGTGGAGAAGATTTATGCACATGAGTCATTGACTTTCAATGATACAGTTGCTTGTGAGGTTCTTTCCAAGTAGATGGATGGATTGAAAGAATAAATGGCTACTCGGTTAGATGTGTATGTGCTCAGCAACTGTTGCAGGAAAAGCGAGTGACGACAAATATGGTTATTATTGGGAGTATACACCAGGTATGTTCATACATCTATTTCTCTATATAGATTATATGGTTTTTTCTTGCGGATGCAAGGCTGAGATCTCGGTTACCAACGGTTTGCTGGTTAAAGCAAAGGGAGATATACTTGGTATTAAGATCATCAGGATTCAGAGTGGTAATACTCTAAGGGTGTCACAATCCAGGTTTTACAACAGAAAGTTTGTACAAACTTTGTTGAAGGGACACTCTACGCTGTCGTTTGAGAGTAGTCTATCAGGGGACTGTGATGTGGAAAAGAATAGTAAGTGGTCATATATATATGCGGTCTGAAGCCAGGAGTATCAGGTGGTCTGCACGAGACCTAACATAGCATCTGCAGGTATGGGTATGTTGGATAGGTTTGATCGTGGATTACAGATTTACGTACAGGTTTTTGTGGATTTTGACTACACTATGGGTAGATCGATCACTGTCATGGGTAGATCAATCACAGGGTACGGGTTGCTGATACATAGATGTGCGAGGAGCTGGTAAGCTAAGTTGCAGCACACAAAGGCTTTGTGGACAACTAAAGCGGAGTATATGACACTTACGGAGGTTGTGAAAGGAGCTATTTGGCTAAGGGGATTCTTGAAAGAGTTAGACGCGAAGCTTAAGACTGTTGCAGTTCATTGTGATAATCAGGGCGCGATTCAATTATCGCGCAATCATGTTTTTAATGATAGGACTAAGCACATCAATGATAGGACTAAGCACATCAATGTGCGTTATCACTTTATCAGAGAAGTCTTGGCGAAGACGGTTGAAGTTCTGAAGGTGAGTACTGAACACAATGCTGCGGATGCCTTGACGAAGGTGGTACCTGGACGCAAGTTACAACACTGCTTGGAGCTGCTGAGTGTTGGGATAGGCTAATATAAGCCTAAGGTGGAAATTGTTATATATTTAGTCTTTATTAGCCTAAGTCGTGTCTAGGGGATAGTTATCAAGTTACCTAATTGCATATAGCAATAAAGGTCGGTTGGTTGCGTCGAAGCCCAACCCGACCCGTAGTTTATGTAACAGTCGGTTCCCCCTCATCTCTGTAAAAGGAGGTGACGCGGGGAACGAGATTCACAACGCTTCTTTATTAATAAAACTAATTGGGAAGATTAGTGATTCATACCTTGTGTCACTTTTATGTCGATATGCTTCTTTGATCGTGTTATCCGCTTCTAGTTAACCAGGATTGTAGGGATTCCATCCTACATTTTCAGTAAAAATAATACAATAGAAAGACAAAAAATCAAACTTTTGATTTTTATTTTTTTCTCAAACACATGTTCAACAATAAAAAACAATAACATAAGGTTGTTAAGTTCAAAGAACTAGCTAGTGTCCATATACACACGATAATTGATATTAGTTTTATTAGAGCTCCTGGTACGGTATTCTACGGTTTAAGTCATGGATATAATGTTAGTTTTACGACGCGAGAGATTACATCGTGGCTCACGTTATAGCTTTTCGCGTCGTATTTGACAGCCGAAAATAATCGCCATAACGTGAGCTCGCGGCGCAAGACATCACATCGTGACTTGTGTTATATGACCTTTCCCTGGTTTTTATTTTTATATTATTTTTTATAAAAGTATTAAATATGAGGCTAACAGAACATCATAATTATGATGTTAACTATTACAACACTTTTATGATATTGTGATAAATTGATGTTATAGATAAATTAGCTGACGTGACATGTATCTTTTTCACAATACAAACTCACGACTTACCATTACACATAATGCTCTTAGTGTTTATACTAAAAGATTGTTAATTAATTGATGATGTAACTTTTTGTTAAAAAAAAAAAATAATTGATGATGTAACTGAAACTTTTTGCACGATTTTGAAATGTCACAATGTACATAAGCCAAAATAAATAAGGGGTGCTATTATTTGCATTCCTATAAATTTAACATTAAAACATGTGTCACTGAGAGTGACTTTTATATAAAAAAAGAAACGTTGAACTATTATATGCCGTACATTTGTAACCTAGTACAATTTTCATTAATTTTATACAACTATATTGGCAAGTTAGTGACTGTTAATTTATGATTGAGGTAGAATATTAGGTAACGCGAACATTTTTTTATTCAGACACATAAAAAAAAATATTGTGTTGATTTTTTTATATTAGATATGGGATCAAATATCATTTTTTAAATAAAAAAATACGTGTTTTTTTTGTACATTTTCATGGACTACTAACACCAACCCCATAGCCAGGTCCTTGAACTAATCAAGATGACACAGTAGAAAACTTCTTAATGACTGGGAAAATGTGAGTTTCCCGGCTCGACCAACGAGAGTGTAGTTGCTCGACCTCAGACATAGGGTATCTCATCAGACTGGAACAATGGGATTCGCACGACCGAAGGCAGTGGTGCGTAGTTCCCTAGGGAGAACCTAGCGTAGCAGAGCAAGTCGCGACCAAGTAGATAACTCCACGCCTCCCCCTAATGAATGATAGAACAAATGCGACAGAAAGCGCTAAAGCTTCGAAACCCTTAATTGAATAATTCTATAGTCTATATTTCTAGAATATCTCGCATTTGAACACGATCAAGCTTGTGCAAGCCGACCATTATCGAGCCTCCAGCCCACAAATGTGCTTGATATGTTTAAGTAGTCGAGCTCGACCGTACACGCGCGAACTGGACTCAAGTTATCCTCGAGCTTCTATTTAGTATAGATGTTTTTTATGTATATTATACATATTATATGGATTACATATAAATAAACGAAATGTATGGTGTTTTGCGAGCCAAACTTGAGTCGTGTTGGGATCATTTGAAGTATTTAAAATTTCCGTTTCTGTCATAAAAGGTCGTCAAACACTTACCGAACATAATGTTATCGAGCTATGCCGAATTTTAACTCGATTCGAGTCGTTTATGCTCTTGAATTTTTTTTTTAATTACCAGAAGAATTTTGTCAAACGGTATATTATCTTCATCATCGATATAATAGAAATTAGAATAATGGTCAAGAGCTCATGAGTTTAGATGTTATTCCATTTTATATTTTGAGCAAAGGGGCAGGCTAGGATTGAATCATTGAAACAACCATTGAGGTTATGAATAATGTTATTAAATGTTTTTTCTAAAGTTGTAAACATTATTTAAGGAGGAAGATTTATCAAATCTAGTACTATATTCTCACTCCATTGTTTCTAATATGGATGATGAATTGTTAATTCTTTCACCTTCTTCTTGCTCTTCAATCATCCACCAAAACACACACAATTCACACCAAAAACTAAAATTCCTATTACAAACACAACCCAACCACCCATGGGCATTCGCCATCTTTTGGAAAACCGCGTATAACCATGACCACGGTCGACCATGGACCTTAACATGGGAAGATGGTTACTTTCTTCAAAACCCTAACAAACCCGCCTTTAAGGAAAACCAAACACTAGATGGACCGGACAACACAGACGGGACAGAGTGGTCCTTCAATATTGGGGACGAGTCTGCCCCATCAAACTCCTTTGCTTCTAATAGTGTCCTTTGGTTAACGGGTGCTCATTGTCTTTTATCTTCTAATTGTGAAAGAGCTAAAGAAGCTTATATTCATGGGCTAGAGACACTTGTGTATATCCCTACACCTAATGGGGTTGTGGAAATGGGGTCTTATCATGTAACTAATCCTGCTGAATCTGATTTAGCTCATCGAGCTAAATCACTCTTCAATGCTAGTTCTTCCTCTTCGTCATCATTTTCGTCGCCACCTAGTAATTTGGTTAACCAACCCAATGGCTACTTGATCTCCTTCGGAGAAAAGGTCTCTAGGTTGCCACAAGATGAAGAAAGTAAGGGCATGTTCGATTTAGGAGCAACCACGTTCGGCCAACAATCCAAAAAACATGGAAACGTGGTTAGAAACACAAAAAATAAAAGTAACGATGTTTCAATAACAGGATCTGACCATTCGGATTCTGAGTGCCGGTTAGTCCTTAAAACTAGGAAAAAAAGGAGTCATAAAAAGAAAGAACATGATCAGCCTCTAAACCACGTAGAGGCGGAGCGTCAGAGACGTGAGAACCTTAACAAACGCTTCTACGCGTTGCGTTCAGTGGTCCCGTATGTTTCAAAGATGGACAAGGCGTCCTTACTAGAGGACGCCGTTTGTTACATTAAGGAATTAAAAAATAAAGTTGAGGACCGCCAAGGTATGAACAACCAGCCCAAGTTGAAGAAAATAAAACTCAAAGCACCCGATGTCATAATTGTTCCAAATTTACAAGGTGCAAGTACATATATGAACGGAAATCGAACCAAAATGAAGGAAACTTTGGAAGTGGAGGTGAGAATGTTGGGTGATAACGCAATGATTAAGGTACAGTCTGATAACGAGGATTGGCCTTGTGCGAAACTGATGGATGCGTTACGTGAAATGGAAGCTAACGTGCAGCACGCGAGCATGTCTTGTATTAATGACCTGATGCTTCAAGATGTAGTCGCTAGGGTCACTGGTGTTACCGGGGATGAATTTAAAAGTCATCTTCTTGCTAGATTAAATGAATGACAATATATGTTTCGTGTGGTTTTTAAAATTTTTGACAACTTCTTCAGTTTTTAGCAATGTTTTTCCTTTCTTTTGTGTATATACAATTAAAGGTCTTAGATGTTAAAGTTGAAGTATTGATTGCGCATAAATGACTCCATCACGGTGCGTCGTGGTGCAACTGGCCACTACTACAGAACTGGTCTATATCGACGGCCATATCAGTCGGATATTTTAACCATATGTTCAAGCTAGCAATGGCACTATGTAAAAATTTGACGAAAGCAAAACTGTAATTGAAACCTTATACCCATCTCTAGCTCCTTAAGTTCGTGTTCCTAAAATAAAATTATATAAAACTGTTAAATGGGTCGGCCCAAAACCAAATTAACATATTCAACCCGTGTAACCTATTTACGAGCAAAGGATTGCTCAATTGATTTGGTGGACAGAACTCTACAAGCAAGAGAGTAGGCTATACTACTAGTCAGGTTTAGTCCGAAAAAAGCACAAGATAGCATGAACAAGCAAGTTGTTAGGAGAAGGCCTGCAAGACGAGGCGGGATCATGTGTTAATATCTCAAGATAAAACCTTAAGGACAGCTGACAATTATGCAAGGGAGACAACACAGGCTCTCTTCTAAATACTATGGGAACTTTTCCTCAGTGTCATCCTGAAGGGGTCTGATTGTGGCTACTCTAGTCAAGTTGTTGGAAAGGAAGATGGTGAAACAAGCTAACAGCATGATAGTGTTTGGATTAGTTCAGTCGAGCAGTGGAGCAATGGTACTAAGAGGATGCTATGTGGGAAATGTTATCTGATTTGGTCAAAATATTTCCAGACTTTGTGCTCGATCCTTGCGAACAAAGAAGCTGTTAAGGAGAGTGGAATGTAACATGTGCTTAATAAAAGGGCACGCAAGAGATACATGCCAGCGTAACAAACTATCCAACCAAAGAGATACAATTAACCCTCATGCTTTTAGGTGCCACGTAGCGAAACTCACACTCACATTTACTTGGGAAAAACAGGGGAGTCATCACTCCGAGTGACTTTCAGTTTTTTCACAATTTTACAAAACACCCCTAAACAAACATAAACATTTCATTAAACTAAAGGGGATAAAATAATTTTTTTTATATAAAATAATGTTTCTGTCTTCACCCCCAACCCCCAACCCTACTTCTTCTTCTTCACCAGCCGCCACCCACCACCCACCACCAGCCGCCACAACCACCACCAGCCGCCACTACCACCACTGCATCAACAACAAAAAAAAGAAAAAAAAGTCATTCTCAAACATCCAGGGTAAAAAGAAATTTTTTTTTTTATAAACAACCACTCACGCCCCATGAGTTGAATCACGCCGGGGCTACACGCCGTTGGTTTTGTGGGTTAGGGGAGTCATCACGCGAATCGCGCCGTGGGTTTGGCACCCCACGGCGCCATGGTTCCCAACCCTCTTACATGACTAATGAGTATGCAACATCATCATCTGACAACAAATATATGTGCCTAGAAAGTTCACACGTCATTCTGTCACGCTACCAACCAGTATACTGCAACGTTGTATAATTTTAAAAAGGGGCCACACACTTTTATCGTGAAGAAAGATGACAATTTTGTACCATTAACTTGCAAAATTCAATACTCTAGTCACTTATTATCGTGAAGAAAATATATGTCAAAAACAAAGGAAAAAACTTTTCAAAGAGAGCCTATTTAAAAATTTCTTAAAATCGACTATCCTCATAGATTTTAGAATCTGAAAGAATAGACCATTAATGTTCACCTTTCTCAAAAGATCCAAGTTAATCTAAATCAGTTGGACACGTGAAGCCATTCCTTGGAGCTAATGGCGATAGAATCCAATTTTGCTCTTCGTGTTCTAAAAGGAAAAAATGTACGCTATACCTATTCTCTAGTTTCAGTTATGAGGTTTTTATCATCCATGGTATTCAAAATGTTGTTGTATGTGTAGGGTTTAATCCCTACAATCCTGGTTATCTAGATGCGGAATATTCGATCGAAGAACACACACAAACGAATCGACAGAAAAGTTAATCAACGCCCACACAAGGTAATATCCCTAATCGACTCCGATTAGTTTATTGAAAAAATGACGTGAATTGGTTCGTTCCCCCTCACCTCCTTTTATAGAGATGAGGGGGAACCGACTATAGCAAGTCCTACGGGTCGGGTTGGGCTTAGACATTGCCAACCGACCTTTATTCATAGTTATTAGGCTACTCGACTCTTAATCCCTAGATACGACTTAGGCATACATAAAGACTAAATATAACAATTTCCACCTTAGACTTTATATTAGCCTATCCCAATACTCAACAACTTCAAGCAGTGTTGTAACTTGCGTCCAGGTACCACCTTCGTCAAGGCATCCGCAGCATTGTGTTCAGTACCCACCTACAGAACTTCAACCGTCTTTGCTTCCAAGACTTCTCTGATAAAGTGATAACGCACATTGATGTGCTTTGTCCGTTCATGAAAAACATGATTCCGCGATAAGTGAATCGCGCCCTGATTATCACAATTAACTACAACAGTGTTGAGCTTCACGCCCAATTCTTCCAAGAGTCCTCTTAGCCAAATAGCTTCCTTCACAGCCTCCGTAAGGGCCATATACTCTGCCTCTGTAGTTGAGAGAGCCACCACGTGTTGTAGCGTTGCTTTCCAGCTTACAACACATCCTTGTACTAAAAATGCGTAACCAGTGAGAGACCTACCTTTATCCGGATCCTTAGCGTAGTCTGAATCAATAAAACATGTTACGTCCACATGGTTGCCATGATTTATCCCATACACCAAACCCACGTTTACAGTGCCCTGCAAATATTTCATAATCCACTTCACTGCTTCCCAATGAAGTTTACCCGGATTCGCCAAATATCTGATAACTACACTTACTGCATACGCTAGGTCTGGCCTTGTGCACACCATCAAGTACATTAAGCTCCCAACCGCATTTGAATATGGCACCCTACTCATTCTTTCAACATCACAATCCCTAACTGGGCAATCTTTCAACGACAGCTTGAATTGCCCATCCAATGGTGTCTGAACCGACTCCCCATTTTCCATTCTAAACCTTTTTAAAACTTTAGAAACGTACCCGGATTGTGACACCCTCAGAATCTTGCGACTCCGATCCCTGACGATCTCCATACCAAGAATCTTCTTTGCTTCCCCGAGCTCTTTCATGTTGAACTCCTTTTTAAGCAAAGACTTGGTAGCCGCTATCTCAGCCTTGCTTTTACAAGCAATCAGCATATCGTCTACATATAACAATAGATAGATATACTCCCCTGGTGCATAACTCCTGCAATATACGCAGCTGTCGTAACTGCTACGCTTAAACCCGTTGCTCAGCATATACTCATCGAACCTTTTGTACCATTGCCTAGGTGACTGCTTCAAACCATAAAGAGATTTCTTCAACAAACATACCTTGTTACCTTGTTCAAATCCCGGTGGTTGCCTCATGTAGATCACTTCTTCAAGATTTCCATGTAAAAACGCCGTTTTTACATCAAGTTGCTCCAGCTCATAATCTTTACACGCAGTCAATGCAAGTATAACCCGAATAGATGTGTGTCGAACTACCGGCGAAAATACTTTATTGTAATCAATACCTGCCCTTTGTGTGAATCCACGAGCCATCAACCTTGCCTTGTACCTAGGCTTTTGAACACCTTCAATCCCTTCCTTTATTTTGTACAACCATTTGCAGCTCACCAGCTTTTGCCCAGCTGGATGATCTACTAACACCCAGGTCTTGTTCTTCTTCAGAGAATCTATCTCTTCTTTCATAGCAGCTTTCCACTTAGAACTGTCTTCACAAGCAACTGCTTCCTGGTATGTCAATGGTTCATGAGTATCTTCTTCCTCTGCTGCAGCAAACGCATAAGCAACCATATTACTCTCATCCCGAAACCTTGCCGGTTTCGTTCTTGTCCTTGGCTCTCTATCTCGAACCAATTGATAATCTGTGAGATCCGATGGATGATCAATTTCTTGAACCCCTACATCTTCATCATAGCCATCTTCGTGATCTGACTGATCTTCCTGATCTGTCTGGTCTTCCTCAGGCGTATGATTATTTAACCTGTGCAGTTCCACCTCAAACTGTAATTCCTCAACAGACTTATCTTTTCCTGCACCAGAATCCTTCAACGTGTCTTTGTACATGACACTTTCATTGAAGACTACGTTCCTGCTTGTGACTATTTTAGGTGATTCATTATCAAGCCTATATAGTCTGTATCCCTTCACACCTTCAGGATACCCCAAAAGAACGCACTTTACCGCTCTCGGCTCGAGCTTACCTTGTTTAACGTGTGAATATGCGACACAGCCGAAAACCCTCAACATCCCATAATCACTAGGATGTCCCGACCACATCTCCATAGGTGTCTTCTTCTCAATCGCTGTCGATGGTGACCTATTTATAAGATATGCGGCCGTACATGTCGCTTCCGCCCAGAAGGTCTTGGGCAATCCAGACTGTACTAATAAACAGCGTACCTTGTCCATGAGAGTTCTGTTCATCCGTTCTGCTAACCCATTCTGCTACGGCGTCCCGACAACTATCAAATGTCTAGCAATCCCACTCTCAGTGCATAGCTGATTAAACTCCCGGTTACGAACTCAAGACCATTATCCGTCCTAAGCTTCTTAACCGTCCTCCCATTCTGATTTTCTACTAACTGCTTCCACTCTTTGAACTTTTCAAATGCTTCGTGTTTGAACCTGAGAACATAAACCCATACCCTTCTGGAATAATCATCGACAATAGATAAGAAATACCTCTTACCTCCCAATGATTCCACCTGAGACGGACCCCATAAGTCTGAATGAACATAGTCTATCACTCCCTGAGTAGTGTGCCTTCCTACACCGAAACGGACTCGATGTGACTTTCCCAGAACACAATTCTCACAAAAAACGAGCTTACCTAGACTCTTCTTGCCAAACAAACCCTGCTTTTCCAGCACGTGTAGTCCCGCCTCACTGATATGTCCCAGTCTTTTATGCCAAACCTGCACAAGACTGTCTTTTTCTTCAACACGAGCAATAAGCTCGCCGGCCAATGCATGGCCATCCAAAGAGTACACACAGTTCTCCCTTCTGGTTCCAGATATAATAACCCTAGAACCATTAATCACCTTGACTTTGCCCGACTGCAATTTTACGGTATATCCCTCTTTTTCAAGAGTTCCAAGCGATATCAAGTTTCTTTTCAATTCAGGAATGTACCTGACATTGTGTAACACAAAACTTGACCCATCTTTCAGTTGTACCTTTACCTTGCCAATACCCCTGATCTTGCACTCCCTGTTGTCGCCCAACAGTACGCAACCCCCATCGCATTCCCGAAAATCAAAAAATACATCTAACCTGGGTGACATATGATATGAACCTCCTGAATCCATGATCCAATCTTGCAGTCTTTCTGTACTCATCACCATCATCACCTCGGAATCGTCGTAAATCGAACCACTGGAGCTTGGTTGATTATCTTTCTTGACGTAATCTTTTGACTTCTTGCGATTATTCTTCGGACAGTCTCTTCTCAAGTGCTCCTCAGATTGGCAAATAAAGCATTTGAGTCTTCCACCTCGAGATTTTGATCTTGACTTTCCCTTTGACTGAAGCGAATTCCTGCGATCAGTTCTTCCCTTCACATATAACCCTTCACCATCATCCCCCTTCGCCTTGAACCTTTCTTTGATTTCCTTTGAATTTAGTGTGGCCATCACGTCCTCCAAAGTCAAATCTTCCTGTCCATAAAGCAAGGTATCCACAAAGTGTTCGTATGATGCTGGTAAAGACGTGATAACAATAAAGCAAGATCTTCATCTTCGAATTTTACCTCAATATTTGCTAAATCAAGAACGATTTTGTTGAACTCATCTATATGCTCGGAAATCTTTCGTCCAGACGACATGTAGAATGTATACAACTTCTTCTTCAGGTACAACTTGTTGGCCAACGACTTTGTCATGTACAAAGACTCGAGCTTTGACCAAACCCCCGCTGCAGTATTCTCCCCGGTAACCTCTCTCAGGACCTTGTTACCTAAACACAAAATCATGGCACTGTGAGCTTTCTTGTCAAGCTTAGATTTCTCTTCAGCTTGCATATTCCCGGGTAAAACCTCCAGAGCTGCTTCACATCCGTTTTGGATTAATAAAGCACGCATCTTGATTCTCCATAACCCGAAATCGCCAATTTCATCGAAATTCTCGATGTCAAACTTGGCTCCCGTCATTCTTTAATCCCTTTGTTGATTTGCTAAACCTTGTGAAAAACCCTCACAATCACAAACCGACAAAGCCCCTTCGGTAATTCGCTAAACCTTGTAACCTCACAATCACGAATTACGAAGTCCCCTTGTGTAGGTATATAATAACTTTTTGTTTTATACAAAAACAAAATAATAAGCCAAACTTAAAAACTTTGACCCAATCTTTATATACTTAAAAGGTGAAGTAAAGGCCTAATATAAGAATTGGCCCAAACCTGAATATACAAACCCTCGTACTTTAGTAGTTTGTAGTGTTGACTTTCAATTGCCTTCTATGTTTCTTCTTCTTCTTTCCTCTGTTACTCCAGCCGACAGAAACAAGAAAACCCAAATCAACCTTGTCGATTTTTATACCTAAAAACCGACAAACCCTTTACTGTCGATATGCTGCTCCTTGATGTTCTCGAACCAGAAACACCAAGAACATAATTCGTCGATCGATCCTAGTAACCAGCGAACCCTTGAAGAACCGAGCTCTGATACCACTTGTAGGGTTTAATCCCTACAATCCTGGTTATCTAGATGCGGAATATTCGATCGAAGAACACACAGACGAATCGACAGAAAAGTTAATCAACGCCCACACAAGGTAATATCCCTAATCGACTCCGATTAGTTTATTGAAAAATGACGTGAATTGGTTCGTTCCCCCTCACCTCCTTTTATAGAGATGAGGGGAACCGACTATAGCAAGTCCTACGGGTCGGGTTGGGCTTAGACATTGCCAACCGACCTTTATTCATAGTTATTAGGCTACTCGACTCTTAATCCCTAGACACGACTTAGGCATACATACTAAATATAACAGTATGCATCCTCGGCCGCTCTGTTCATTGTAATTTCTTTCTTGGCTTTGTATTCACCTCTTCCTATCAATTGATCACCGGTTAATACTTCTAAGACCCCTTGTTTTGACCATTTATCTTTAAATAGTATCTTTAGTTACTTTTTGTGGCAGAGTTCGTTGAGCTTCCTTACCAGATTCTGTTGGAGCATATCAGGAGCGATCATGGGCTCAAGTAGAATCTTAGCCACCTAAGTAATACCAATGCAAAAAACTTTGAATGGTATCTTTAGTTACTTTTAACAAAAAGGAAAACTTTAACCTGAAAAACTCAAAAAAGTAAAAAACAAACCTCCCATGGTGCCTATTGTAGATTCAACAATATCAGCAAAAGTCTTTGGAGCATCAATTAGTCCATATGAATGAAACGGATACTTTTCAAGAGATCTAGTAAACACTCGAATCTGCAGAAAAATAGATATACAAAAGAGAAGGCGGTTAGAGATATGTAAACCTATAACAGATGGCGTAAAGCTAAATACATGCCAACTCGAACAATATTTAAACCTACTGGTTGACACATGTATACAGGTATATCGATGGGCCTTTTTAGTATGGGTCGGAAGAGTTGGGTGGGGTTGGGTTGAGTTTAGGAGGTTGTATGCCTTACTGTAGACTTTGCACTCCGTTAATTCATCAGTCCAGTTCCCGTGCAGGCAATAAAAACTTTATTTGTCCTGTTTGAGATAAAAACATAACACCAACTGACTGTGCAAGTAAATGTGTCAAAACTGCCCCATACAGACAGTGATACAGGCAAACGTGATTGAACATTTAGTCACATCTCCTAAGAAACGAGATATGCCCTGCTAGGCTAACTAGAATTTTGAAACACTACGGTACAAACCACTACTACATGTATGAAAGAAACTTCGCAAACTAAAGATAACATATTGGCTAGCGTATTTCCTGCGCCATGTTTAAAATTAACAAAATATTCAGGCCATCTACTGAATACTACACGAAACATTTGTAGCCGCCTCCAGTACTTATAAACTAACTTTGCAATGAAACAGACATTAAACTTGCAATAACTTAGTAAAACATGTATGTAATGGCTTGTGATGCTGTTGAATTTACAACAATAAACCACTATAACATATTATAGATCACGAGTACGTAGCGAAATAATAAATATGATCACATATAGACAATTAGTTAACAGAATCACAAAAAGAGTGTACCCTTTACCCGCCGTCGCATTACGTGGGTACCATGCTAGTAGATTAAAACACATTTATCGAACAATGAGTTAAAAAAAAGCTTCTACTTTCGTTTGTACTAGAAAATGAGTTGAAAAAAAAGCTTGAAACACAACATAGTTTTTTATATTAAAGAGAGGAGCAGAATGTAAGGAAATACAACATAATGGCAAATAAGTTTTAAAGAAACAACTAGTTGATCGAAAACTCAAAAAGAAGGATTTTATCTACTTGGCCAAAATGGTTGTTCGGGTCTAACCCGAAAGTCACGGGTCATCAGATCATTAGGCAAGGACATAGTAAAAATTGAATAATTGTCTCTTCTACTGTCCCTTTGTGTAGGCAAATCAAGTTCAAATTGGAAAATTCATTCTGGAAGATGGGAAGATATTGACGTTTTCACGGAAATTAAACCCCAAGTAAGAATGATTGCATTTATGAAAACCAGCCGTGGGGTGTGCTTGATCATTGTTGTGATGGGCTCTATTGCGATGGTTATATTTCTGGAACTTGTACAACCAACTTCTGCATTCGTCCGGGCCTTCCTTGCATAACATACGTCGCGGAAAAAATGTTGCTTTGGTGTTTGTATTGGACTCGTTTGTGCGTAGTTGACTTCGTCAGGGTTTCTGCCATGCATACATGAGTGTGTGTGTGTCGTAATAATTCATGCCTCTGTTGAGATATGCGATCGTTTAGCCATCGGTAAATGTGTGAGCCTATCGGGGGCACACACTCAATACGGAGAACACACGTTTATTTACGTTTTATTATTTATAATTAAACGTATAATAAAAACTTTACGTTTTATTTAATTAACGGTGGTTTAATTAATTACGGGATTTAATTAATTAAAGGCGAGTGCGTTATTTAAATTTAAGGAAAGGAAATCGACTTCTAGAACCTCCCGGTACCCTTAGGCGGCCGAATATACCATAGAGGGTCTAGAAGATCTTTTGTTAGTTAATCAAGTAATTAAGTTACTTAATTAAGGTGTTGGGTTGGGCCTAATTAATTTTGAGGAGGTTCAAGGATGTGTATAAATACAATCCCATACCCCTCATAATTTTTCACCTCTCCCTCCTTGTTTGTTTTGGCCGATTGAATCAAACACCACACCCAAACCCTTACGAACTTTTTCCTTAACCTAAAATCACACCTAAAGGTTTAACCTTTATAAGATCAATCCTTCTTGGTGGTTTTCTTATAAAGATTTAAGCTTTATAACTAAACCCTAGATCTCATAATCTAGGTTTTAGTATTCCCTTGTGGTCCGATTTATATAAACCCTAATTAGGGTTTATTGGTGATTTTTTAAGAATCTCGTTGCTATCTACAAACCATATCCTTACGCTATTCCAATTAGGGTTTTGGATATTAGGGTTTCTAGTTGCAAAGATTATCGAAGTGAAGTTACCACTAGCATCGTGGTGTGTTCGTTTGACGTGTCGTGTGAGCAATCGCTAGAGGACGGTTACTTTACCGTTGTAGATTCAAGATCAAGATCCATTAATTGATTTATTAAATTAATTAAAAGGTTGGTTTTAATATTGTTTTATTATGTGTTAATCATGAATATTATACTAGATCCATTCCGCTGCGCACTCGTAGTTAATGGTTTAACTAGTTCTAAATCCTAACAGTGGCATCACGAGTCAAATCGTATGGCATTCATGGGTTACACATAGAACAAAACACGCTTGCTTCGCTTTAAAATCTCTTTTATTTATGTTTTTATGACAACTACATGCATACTTGTCATAAAATTTTAATCTTGATCTAGATCTATTAAAATTGGGTAGGTTAAAATTGAACCGGTTAATAATTACTTTTGTTTTTTATTATCCGTCAAAGACCCTTGCATCTCACTTTTGTGATACTTTGCACGTCATCAAGTACCTTGCTCGAAAACTTGATGAGGGTCTTTGGTCCTCAATTTGGGGAAGACTCATTCGAGACTTGGATCTTATATGATTTACCGCTTTCATATAGAGTCTGTCTTCTGCTTCTACCCCCTTCTGTCTGTTTTTATGTGCTTATTTGTTTTCCATTATGAATTGCAAAACGTAATAACTCAAGATTCTAGGAATCATAAAAACGGATGGTACTTATATCGAAACTAGCTTTAAAACTATGTCATATTAATACACCATATTTTCCTTGCGAATCGGCTATGTGTTTATTTGTTAAAATCTTGATTTTTTGAACAAATATTAATATTGACATAAGAACTATGAAACTTGGTTTTATTGTATTCTAATTGTTTTGCGAAATCATATTGTCACTCGAGTTGGGCTTACATACCGTAATGATGGCTTATAAACTATCTTCTCAACGACGTGATTTACAAGAATAATTAGTTTACAATACTAAAAAATACAACATCGTTTTGTGTCTTTACTAATGATGGACTTGCTATTGCACTTCGTGCTCTAGTCGAGCTATCTAGGGTTTGAGAAATCTTTAATCTTCTCCCGTGTTTCATAGGTGTTCCGGCACTTATGGAATAATTATCCCAAGCACTTGCACCTTCGGGTGCATGAAGAGTAGGATATAGGGTTTGATCTCTATTTAATGTTCTCCCGCGGTACAACACGACTAAACCAAAAAGTTAACAAATTGTTTTCTTAACTTGTGCTAAGAGAATGAATTGCATGCATTCTTTTACACACTTTGACATTTGTTTTTCTAAAACTTATGTGATACCTATTTGAAATTTTTAAGTCTATGCCACCCAATTTAGAAGCACTTGTAGTTGTTTTTCGTCAACTGGTCAGACCTAGGGCGAATTACATACCCGAGGCGATCTTTGTCACTGGTCAGACCTTTGCCAATAATTGCTGCTTCAAATTGGTACGACTTAAAGTCGAGTTCCCGGTCAGATTCGGAACCCGAGGCATAAAGATGAGATGAAACATACTCATGACTTTATTATGTGTAGAACAAGTTTGTTTGAGATGTTCAAAGGTTCTCGAAAGAGATGAGAGAATATCCCATCCAAACACTCTACGACAAATAAACTTCATGAATCGTCTCATACAATCTAAGAGTTGCACTTGTAATGCAATTAACGCCCGTCGCTTACCTCTTGCCCCACTTGAATACTAGACGGTCGGACCTCTAATATTAAGTGGGAGTGCAAGCAAGGATCTTAGTCTCAACATGATTAATTGGGTAGTTAATTCTTTGAGAATGTAATTATCGAAAATACTAATCGTTGAACTTTTATTTTGTAGATGAATAATCAAAACTCTTGCTTAAACAGCACGGTTGTTAAGTCATTCCTTAAAAAGATGAAATTGACTGAGAATAACTTTGTTGATTGGTATCGTGCTCTTCGGATAGCGCTCGAAACTGATGACTTGGTTAAATACCTTGAGCAACCAATTCCTGATCAACCTGCAATTCTGCCTCATGGTCATGAAGGACCAGAGTAAGACCCGGATTTACATCCAACTTGGGTCAGAAGGTCACGAGAAATCGCTGGCCTTATGCTCATGACTATGTCCCCTGAACTCCAGAAACTTTTGGAGGGTCACAGCGCATGGTCTATGATGGAAGAATTGAAGACCATGTTCACTGAACAAGCTGATCAAGAACTCCTTGATGTTGCACGTGCCTTTCACGCGTGTAAACATGAGGATGGACAATCTGTGAGCTCCTATGTCTTGAAGATGAAGGGGTTCATAGAGAATTTGGAACGTTTGGGTCACCCCATGTCCTTGAAACTTTCGGTCAGCCTAATTTTAGCCTCACTGAATAAGGACTATGATAGGTTTGTGCAAGACTATAACATGCATGGCTTGGGGAAGACAATACCTGAATTGCATGCCATGCTTAAGTTGCATGAGAAAATGTTGCCAAAGAAGGTTGCACCTGCTACTCCTAATACCATTAATGCTATTAGGGCAGGAAGGGTTCAAAAGCCTAACAAGGCTAAACCGTCTAATGCTGCAAAGGGTAAGAATCGTGGTAAAGGGAAGAAAGTAGATAACTTTACTCCTAGAGCCAAGATTCCCCATCCACCAAGAAGAGAGAATCCTGCTAAGGATGCCATTTGTCACCAATGTGGTGAAATTGGTCATTGGAAGAGAAACTGTCCAGAGTATCTCACTGAGTTGTGGAAGAGAAAGAAGTCCTCGCAAGGTGCTAGCACTTCAGATATCTTCACGATAGAACTCTTTACTTTTCCTAATAAATCTTGGGTTTATGACACTGGTTGTGGTACTCACATCTGTAATACTACTCAGGGTCTAAGGATAAGTAAGAAGCTGAAGCCAGGAGCTTTGAATCTGTACGTGGGCAATGGTCATCATGCAGCTGTTGAAGCCATTGGTGTTTTTCAATTATTTCTCCCTAGTGGACTGGTTGTTATGTTGAATAATTGTCATTACGCACCTTCTATTTCTAGAGGGATTATTTCAGTTTCATGTTTGTATGACGATGGTTTTGTTAATCGTTTTGAGAATAATGCAAGTATTTCGGTTTCGAAAAATAATATGTTTTATTTTAATGCTATTCCTAGTAATGGTATTTATGAAATTGATATGTGTGATTCTAATGCAAACAATAGTTCTATGTATGTTGTAAGCAACAAAAGGGCCAAATCTAATTTGGACTCTACATTGCTATGGCATTGTCGCCTTGGCCACATAAGCAAAAAGCGCATTAAGCAATTACAATCTGATGGATTGCTCAAGTCAAACGATGATGATTCCTTTGACAAATGTGTTTCATGCTTATCTGGAAAGATGGCACGTAAACCTTATTCACATCAAGTGGAGAGGGCTAAAGATCTACTTGGACTAATCCACACCGATGTATGTGGTCCATTTAGAACCGTGTCAAGACAAGGTGCAAGTTACTTCGTCACTTTCACTGACGACTATAGTCGTTATGGTTATGTTTACTTGCTAAAGCATAAACATGAAGTGTTTGAAACATTTAAGGTGTTTCAAAAGGAAGTAGAAAATCAACTCGGTAAAACCATAAAAGCACTACGTTCGGATCGTGGAGGTGAATTTATGAGTTATGAATTTCTGGAGCATCTTAACAAACATGGGATAGTTTCCCAAAGAACTCCTCCATATACACCACAACACAATGGTGTGTCTGAGAGGAGAAATAGAACCCTACTTGATATGGTTCGTTCCATGATGGCCCAAACAACTCTTCCTAAATCCTTTTGGGATTATGCTCTTGAGTCTGCTGCTCGCATACTCAATATGGTTCCAACTAAGAAGGTTGAAAAGACTCCATACGAAGTATGGTATGGGCAAGCCCCTAAGCTGTCTTACTTAAAGGTCTGGGGATGTGAGGCTCTTGTTAAGCGTGACACGCTTATCAAACCTGACAAACTAGAGCCCCGATCTGTTAAGTGTATATTTGTAGGTTACCCAAAGGAAACGATGGGTTACTCCTTCTACTACCCACCCGAGAACAAAGTATTTGTTGCTCGTAATGCTGAATTCCTAGAGAGAAATCTTATGAATCAAGAAGCAAGTGGGAGTATAGAGGATCTTGAAGTAATTCAAGATGAAGATATACATCCTTCTGAAAACACTAGCAATCATGAAGAGGATGATCAAGAAATTGATGAACCTATAAGTGATATAGCTCCCATTCGAAAGTCTATGAGGACTAGGCGTGCTCTTGACCGTATGTGTTTATACATTGACGCTGAGGAACATGAGTTAGGGGATCATAATGAACCCACTAACTTCAAAGCTACATTAGCAGATCCTGAATCTGACAAATGGTTGGATGCTATGAATGTGGAGATGCAATCCATGAAAGACAATGATGTCTGGATCTTAGTAGACCTTCCCCCTAACGCTAGAACTGTTAGTGGCAAGTGGTTGTACAAGAAGAAGACCGACATGGATGGCAATATACACACCTTTAAAGCTCGATATGTAGCGAGGGGCTTCACTCAAACTTTCGGGGTTGATTATGAAGAGACCTTCTCTCCTGTTGCGGATATCAAAGCTATAAGGATTCTTTTAGCCATAGCCGCGTTCTATGACTATGAGATTTGGCAAATGGATGTTAAAACCGCCTTCCTCAATGGACTGCTTTACGAAGAAGTCTATATGAAGCAACCTGAGGGTTTTGTAGATCCAAAGTATCCAAACCGTGTATGCAAGCTTCAAAGATCCATTTATGGACTTAAGCAAGCATCAAGGCAATGGAACAAGAGGTTTGATGATGAAATCAAGAAATTTGGTTTCAGTCAAAATCCTGATGAGCCATGTGTATATATCAAAGCTAGTGGGAGTAGCGTAGTGTTTCTTGTCCTGTATGTTGATGACATATTGTTGATGGGAAAAGACATTCCAATGTTGCAAAGTGTAAAAGCTTACCTTGGAAGGTGTTTTTCCATGAAGGATTTGGGAGATGCTGCATATATTCTTGGAATCAAGATCATACGTGATAGACCTAGACGGTTAATTGGTTTATGTCAAAGTGCTTACATAGATAAGATTTTGAAGAAGTATAACATGGACAATTCCAAACGTGGCTTTGTTCCCATGCAAACTAAATCAAAATTATCTAAGACTCAAGGAGCATCAACACCTGATGAGGTGAGATGCATGCAGAGAATTCCTTATGCTTCGGCAATAGGATCAATCATGTATGCTGTTAGATGTACGAGACCTGATGTTGCGTTCTCTCAGAACATGACTAGCCGATTTCAGTAGAATCCTGTTGATTCTCACTGGACCGCTGTTAAGAACATTCTGAGGTATCTTAGGCATACCAAAGACATGTTTCTTGTTTATGGAGGAGGTATGAAAAGAGAGCTCAGGGTTGCTTGCTACACTGATGCTGGATATCTTACGGATGCTGATGACACGAAGTCTCAGACGGGATATGTTTTCATGCTGAATGGAGGTGCTGTAAGCTGGAAAAGCGCAAAGCAGACCATCCATGCAAACTCATCTACGGAGGCTGAGTATATAGCCGCTTCGGAGGCTGCTAAAGAGGCAGTTTGGATTAGGAAGTTTATTTCTGGGTTTGGTGTTGTTCCCACAAATAATGAACCTATGACGATGTATTGTGACAATACCGGAGCCATTACTATAGCTAATGAACCAGGAATCACTAAAGGTGCGAAACATTATCTTTCCAAAGTTCACTACCTCAGAGAAGTGATTGAACTTGGTGATGTTAGTCTGGAGAAAGTTCACACAGACGACAATTTAGCTGACCCCTTTACAAAGGCGTTAGACCTCAAAAGGCATTCCATGTTAACTCATGGAATTTGTTTGCTTCCAGCTAATAGTCTCATGTAATCTGTGTTAATCGAAGTATTTGGATAATTTGGGATTGTAAGACAATTTAATTATTTTCTGATGAATAAAGATATTTGATGTTTGTTATCTTCATATAATTATTGTTGCCCTATGTTTGTATGTTTAAATCCTTGAATAATTTAATTATTCTAAACATGTCCATTGTCGGTTAAACAATATGGGAATATTGTATACATTAAGACAAATATGAGTGTTGGTAATATACTGGTATATATGGTGGACGGCTTCCAACCAAACTCATATGTTATTCATTGATATGAATATTGGACACCCTGAACTTTTGAATGATTACTTTTGGATCCGTTGTCACGAGTAAATTCGAATACATAAATGGTGAGGATTAGGTCATCCTTAGACTTGAGATGCAAACAAGTTGTGCATGTGTGGATATCGCTTCTTGATTTTATGTCCAACGCTAGTTCGGAAGATCTAGCTATAACGACTCTAATTGGAAGTGTTGTGAAGCAGCATCCATAGACACTTGCAGTCAATATAGAATTCGTTCCTCCACTCTGATATAGTGCAGTGAAGTACCCTGGATCCCCTCTAGAATTAATTAGGTAATTGTATGGCCGTACCCAAAATGTAATCAAGATGATGCTTGTTACAATTTGGACTATCCAAATTAATTTGTAAACGAGGAATTAAAGTTAAACTATATGGAATGAGTTAGGATCCATATCCATGATATAACCGGTACATTGTAACGAAAGGGTGATTATCAGCAAGCTCAAATAATCGTACACCATTACTAGTCTTTAAGATCTTATTCTTGAAACTATTTAACTCAACATTTTCCGGTTATAATGAAGTGTTGCTAGATGCTTCATTATGGACGCTGTATGTGTAAACTCTCACAAGTGGGAGCTGTTGAGATATGCGATGGTTTAGCCATCGGTAAATGCGTGAGCCTATCGGGGGCACACACTCAATACGGAGAACACACGTTTATTTACGTTTTATTATTTATAATTAAACGTATAATAAAAACTTTACGTTTTATTTAATTAACGGTGGTTTAATTAATTACGGGATTTAATTAATTAAAGGCGAGTGCGTTATTTAAATTTAAGGAAAGGAAATCGACTTCTAGAACCTCCCGGTACCCTTAGGCGGCCGAATATACCATAGAGGGTCTAGAAGATCTTTTGTTTGTTAATCAAGTAATTAAGTTACTTAATTTAGGTGTTGGGTTGGGCCTAATTAATTTTGAGGAGGTTCAAGGATGTGTATAAATACAATCCCATACCCCTCATAAATTTTCACCTCTCCCTCCTTGTTTGTTTTGGCCGATCGAATCAAACACCACACCCAAACCCTTACGAACTTTTTCCTTAACCTAAAATCATACCTAAAGGTTTAACCTTTATAAGATCAATCCTTCTTGGTGGTTTTCTTATAAAGATTTAAGCTTTATAACTAAACCCTAGATCTCATAATCTAGGTTTTAGTATTCCCTTGTGGTCCGATTTATATAAACCCTAATTAGGGTTTATTGGTGATTTTTTAAGAATCTCGTTGCTATCTACAAACCATATCCTTACGCTATTCCAATTAGGGTTTTGGATATTAGGGTTTCTAGTTGCAAAGATTATCGAAGTGAAGTTACCACTAGCATCGTGGTGTGTTCGTTTGACGTGTCGTGTGAGCAATCGCTAGAGGACGGTTACTTTACAGTTGTAGATTCAAGATCAAGATCCATTAATTGATTTATTCAATTAATTAAAAGGTTGGTTTTAATATTGTTTTATTATGTGTTAATTATGAATATTATACTAGATCCATTCCGCTGCGCACTCGTAGTTAATGGTTTAACTAGTTCTAAATCCCAACAGCCTCCAAATATATGTGTCATGTATCTACAATAATGTAACATATCAGTTGATATGGGTCAAGAGTCGTGTTGTTTTAATTCTCGTTGTGTACTTGTGTGTATCTACAAAAACGGTGTTGATCCTTCATACTTATCAATTTGATCGTTGTGTAAGCATAATATACGATCAGATCGTGTATCTTTATCAATTTGATATTGTTATTATTTCTTCATTACTTGGGGTTTTACTGACTCTAATTTGTAGATATTAGAGAAGACCGTTAAAGACTACTTAAAAAGTGAACCATTTTAATTTCAATGCCACACTTAAAGAGGAGGGAACTCGGAAACCAGCTTCAAGATCAAATATTACTTACTTTTTTCATTTTTAATAGCAAAACCTGTTCTTCAAGAGTGAACAATTGCATTCTTTATCTGTTTATCCTACTGAGCAAAACTTCGCATAGGCCCTTGATGCCATAGACCTAGAACAAAAAACAAAGCGTATTCTTGAACTGAGTGGACATGTTTAAAATGTGTACGTGATGGGAAGGAGAATCATGTAATACAGAAGTGTATAGAAAGTATTCATGCCGAGAACATCAAATTCGTGATATCATCTTTTCGTGGTACAGTTGCAGCCTTGTCCATTTCCGTGCAAGGGTGGAGCCAGAACATAAAAGCATCATGTGCACAAAATTTAATACGAGTATTTATATAACACATAATTTTTTGACCGGGTTCATTTTGATGAATCGAGATTTTTAGCAAATATATAAACTACACGACAAAATTTCATCGGGTTCCCGTGCATCCCCGGGAATCCCCCTAGCTCCGCCCCTGTTTCCGTGTCATACGAGGTGCTGAAATGACTTCAAATTTGTTCCACATACATCTTGTTTATAAGCTTAATCTAAGAGTTTTGTAATCTTATATTCATAATAGAGGGGACTCTACGGATGAATTACACAATCAATTTGTAGTGGACGAGATTTTGAACTCGGTTTATGATGTTGCATATATCAGTACGGTAATTATGTAACTCAGGTTCGTTCCATCGGCCCTTATCTCTAATTATGTAACAGATCTTAACATTTTACCTGTTCTTATTATAGCATTTTGGATGATGATGGTTACTGCATATCCAAACACCCCGAATACGTTACTTTTAACTTTTAAGCTAACCTGCCAATTATGTTTTTTTTTCCATAACGTCACATTACATTATGGTGAAGAGGTTCTTCAAACATGTTGCTTGATCGTATAAAATCCCATCTATTGTTGCACGCTTCAAACAGCTCTATGGTGCAGATACATATCAAATTTTACTAGTTGTGGCGAAAAATTTAAAAATACAAATGAAAAACAACAAAAAATTAAATGTATTTCATCAAGTCTTCGCTTATTAAATTTTGGGTAAAAGCCATAAATAGTAACAGAATGTGTCCATTATACATATTGGACTTTTTTATGTACAAAAATCACACTGACCACGTCGGATTTTTCACCAGGAAATTTGACTTTACCGTTGAAATTTTTTTTGACCTGGGTTTTTTTTTGCAAGCCTAGGTAAGTATTTTATTTCCACCTCATTTATATCTGATATTTCCCTAAATACATCTGCTATATAAAAAGATCTTCTCACCATCAATTTTAGTAATCCTAATTTTTATACATTAGTGATGTAGTAAATTACATCAAGTAATAAATGCACATTTAGGAAAACGTACAAAAATGATTCAAATTAGTTCGTTCACGGTGGAGGTATAAATGTTGGGTCAAAGTGAAGGGATTTTGGGTATTATTGCTTTGGAAAGAGAAAAGAATGAAGGAAAAACGGATACGCTAAAATTTAAGCTATGACGAATACGCGTTTTTACGCGAATCGAGACGAAAAAATAAAAATATTCTAAAAAATTAACAAAAATTGCAAATAAATTCTAAATAATATAATTAAGATTAAAAAATCAATAAAACCTTTTTAAAACTTTTTGATTTAATTATTATCTAATTTTTAAATCTAATTGAAGACCAAAAATAAAAAATAACAAAGAAAAAATCCAAACAAAGATTTTATGACTTGTAAACCTCAAATATATTTATCTAATGCTAAAAAGTATTTTTTGAAAATTTTAAAAACTAATTATCTATTTTTAAATGATTTAATGAAAACAGAAAAATAAAAATTAATTAAAAATAATTGACAAATAGGTAAAATCCCAAATCACTTTCTGAAAATATAAAAACTATACTAAAGGATAGAAAAAATATAAATGTCGTGCAAAACTAACTAGATAAACCACAAAGCCACAATAAGCTACGGCGTATTTAATACTCTGGAAATAAAAAAAGCATGTAAATATAAAACGCGGGGAACCATGACCTGATGAGAAGCACTGGTACAATGGTTAACACTTAGTCCCCCAGTATGCTTTTTGCAATTTTTTTTCGGCAAACAGACCCCCAATAAGCAGTGGCTTATTGGGAGGTGATAGTAAGCAAAGAACAAGCAAGGAATAAGCCAGATAATCACCAAAAAGCACATAGATCAGGTCAAATAAGCAAACAATCTAAACCCCAATATCAGATATCAAACAAATCAACAGCTTATGCTATGAGATATAAAACAACACAAGTAACATGGATCTCAGACAAATGCAACTAAATAATTTTTTATGAACTTTGATTTAAGATACAAGCTGCTATAAGCTATTAAATGACAAAATAACTAACACCAGACCTAATACTAACCTAAATCTAACAGACTCTCAAATTTTAACACCTTAAACACAGTCCTCCTATTGAAAATGTAGTCTGGTGATTTTGGCCTGTTTTGGGAAAAATATTTGCAAATAATTTTAGTTCAACAACCCATAAATACCACTTGTAACTCGCAAAATCAGTTTGCTGAAGAACCGAGTATTGCATAGTCATCCACACAATAGAGTGCAGTTCATATACAACATATAAGGAATCTGAAAGCTAATGAAACTTGTGAGAAGACACGGGAAAATATAGTATGAAATTACTAGTAAATGTAGATAACAATTAAGAAAAAATAAATTTCAGTTTTTAAATGTCAAATATATATTACTATCATTATTTTTAATCTTTATTGCGCCTCGTGTAAGAAGAGAAGAAAATGTCTAAAATGAAGAGTAAGCACAAAGAAAGAAGAGATCGAGATGATAGGCTTAAAGCAAACAACTCTCAACAATGAATGGTCAGATGATGCACTATTCTAATGATAAATCTTGGAGAAATCCCAAAGAACATGAAAACTTGATTTTGAAACCTAACAAGACAATTTTATTAGCTTAAACAACTACCCTAAGTGTGTCTAAAGTGTTCAGGCAAGATTCAACCAATTTTATGTTATAAAAAACTCTTAACAGACTAACCCAAACACCCTTTTAAGTTCTGGTTTAAAAAATTAACAAAGCAACAAAGATTTTTGAACCTTTAACAAGCAAGAGTACCACTGATCTAGATCTAACTAAATAGCAGATATAATCTACAAAGAAGCAAATACAAAGCATGAACAAGCAACTCACTTAGCACAAAAAAAATTTAATAAAATTTAAAAAGAGAGAGAGAATGTTAAACCTCCCCTACCCACATCCAGGCAAGAGGACCGCAAAGCTCTAGAGAGGACTTGTTCAACAGCTAAACAAGTCCCTTTGGTATCTTGGCAATGTCTTAGGGAAGAACCTTGTTGATGGTTCAACAGCTGAGCCAAGGTTCATATGAACTGGAAAATGGATGAGATGGTTGTTGTGAGTCACAAGCACAAAAAAGAAACAAATTCAAGCCCTAAACCACACTCCAAAGCTGTTTTTTAAAGAAGCTTTGAAGGAGGTTATGGACTGTAAGTTTGTTAGTATATATAAACAAGAAACAAAAACTTTTCTAAACCTTGGAACCAGATTTTTCACAAACTTACAAACCAAATACCCACCCCAATTTATACCTTCACTTTATCTTGATTAATCAAAATCAGGATACTATGATCAAGTTTAAATCAAAGTTTGAATGAGGATTCTTGAAAGAAATTTTTGTAACGCAGAATACTTGATGAAACTTTAAATCAAACTTGTAAAAACTTTAAAAGTAAACTGATTCAAACAACTTTCATAAAGTAAAATCTTGGAACTCATATTTTAACACAAAACAATTTCATTAATCTTTAAAAAAAGAGGAATTACTAAATCTGGAACAACTTAAAAATAAATAATAATGGCCCTATATATTGGCCTTACAGTCTATTCTAGAACTAAATAGAATCTTGAAACCTAGCTGAGGATTCCCAATTTTGCCCTTGGAATATATGAAGACGCCATGGAGATGCTTTTGACCCGTTTGAAATTTTTGAGTCACTTTGGTATCATGTGACTGTTGTCCTTTTCTAGCTATCAAGATTCAATCTAGGACGTCCAAGGAAGTTGTAGGTGACAAGAAAACAACTCAGGCCATTGATTCTCTGTGGTCCTTTGTATATTTGCCAAAAACAGGGTGGTTTGGGGTAGGGCACCCATGTGGGGATCATGTGGGTTAAGTGCGGTAGTGTTAGGGGTTTGATTATGTCCCAAAAAAGTTTAATTAATGATCTGCAAGAGTATTAAACATGACCCTTTGATTTGTAAACTATCAAAAATTAGGGTTTATCTGATTAGGGTATCATTTGATCCGTTTTTTGGGTTAAGAGTGGTGTTAGGCGCCATAACAATAAATTAACTTAATTTAAAATTTTAGGTCGAGTAATGATGGGGTATGGATCAAAGTAGTGGGCTGGTCGGGTAAGTGGGTGGATATGTGTTTGATTTGTTGATAGCTTTTACCCCTTTTCTTTGAAAACTTTGGCAAATTATCTTTATTAATCCCACGTCAGATTTCCCTTTGTAAATGTTTTAGCAAATGGCAAAAATAAGTCCTTGTGTTGTTTGTAAGATTTAAAAAGGACTTGTTTAACTTTAGGGAGAAAACATATACTTTTGAGAATTACAAGGGTATAAAGTGTCCTTTCTTCAAAGTTAGGGGACTATACTTGTACATCTTCAATTCTTCAAGGAATTTTCTTGGAAAATTAACATTCGGGTCTGGTTCCTTGTGCGGCTTGGTTTCCCGTGTTCGTTTTTGCTTGTTTCTTGTGATCTTTTGTCTTTTTCTTGATATTCGTACCTACAATCACACATTGAACAAACAAAGGGTTTTTGCAAGGTATTTATGATATATTATTGCATTCTAAGACCGTTTTGGCAATGAAAACATGTATAATTGAGGTCTCATCAGTTACTTTTCAGATCGTCAACTGAGTTCAAATAAATTTGTAAGTAATTTAACATTTTCCAATTCAATCCTTAATTGAGTGATAGTTATGCATAATTATGATGATTCATTCATTTGACCTAATTTTTTTTCTATCTTTGTAGCTTACTTGAATACCAATGACGAAGTTCGTAGTGGATTTGCACCATGATGGTATGCATATTGGATATCTAGTGTCCTATTCTAATGGAGAAGTTCGTGTGGTAGATGATATAGACTTTGAAGGTATGATGTATGATTATTTCTTCACTATTATTCGTAGGTTAGTCCTTGATGTACCATTAGGGATCTTCTATAATGTACCTGGTTTTCTAATGTATATGGGTTTGAGAACCATCACTAATGATGCCCAGTTAGAACAATTTGTAGAATGCCTATTTGAGAATGATAGCCCTTTGTGTATGTATCACGGGTATGATGTTTTTCAGTTGGTTAATGAGGATAGGTTAAAATCATATTCTAGCAGTAGTGACTTTGATGATGTTAGTAAGGATGAGAACATGGATGATTTGCGTGAACACATTGACTTCTAAATTGAGGGTGAGAAAAATGTAGTCATTCCTAGTTTGACTACCACTGACCCTTGGTTGAATAAGCTAGTTGGTAAGGGTAGGTTTGTGGGTGACAATGAGAATCCTCAAAAAGGAGAAGTTGGTTAGTTAATGTTAGAATATAATGATCTTGATGAGACTTTTGTAGAACCTAAATACAAAGTTAGGTAGGAATTTCAGTACCCTACTTTTGATCCTGATACACCATGAGATCAATGTGAACCAGTGTTAAGTATGAAGTTTGAGAGTCCATTACAACTAAAAACTTCCTAGATAACTATGGAGTTAAAAATGGTTACCAGTTGTGGTATTTACACAATGATTGTCATCGATTACTATTTAAGTTTGGTAGGGATGTTACTGCTAGTAAGCGTGCTGGGAAAAAAGGTAAAAAACCTAGGGTTATTGATGAAAGCTATCAAATTGAGACAGATGATAGTGAGGAAACTACCTCAAACATTGATAAAGGTAAAGGCATATTAGGAGAAAATGAGTGTGAGCATAGCAAAAAGAGTGAAACCTCAAAATCTAAATAGGATGAAAAAAAGTTAAAAGAATAAGAATATGTGATGCCTGGAGTTGATTGCCCATTTAGGCTATGGGCTAGTTGGATGAGCACCGAAAGGTCCTTTCATATCAAAAACCTTTACCATGCTCACAAGTGTTGCAGAAATTACAACTTAGGTACATTGGTTACTTACAAATGGATAGCTGAGCATTATGATAGGGAAATCATTGATAACCATAATATTACTCACAAGTATATGCAGGATTCCATCAAAGAAAAATTCAGGGTAAGTGTCAGTTTGGGTGAATGTAAAAGCGCAAAACAGGTTGCACTATTAGATCATGAGGGTGGCTTAGTTGACCATTATTGTATGATATGAGACTACATGCAAGCAATTTTAGACTCTAATGGTTTAACATGTCACATTGATTTGGAAGAAAAGATGATGGCTTGACTTATTTCAAGGGATTTTATGTATGTTTTGCTAGACTAAAGGCAGGATGGAAAGCTGGTTGTAGGAAAGTCATTAGTTTGGATGGGTGTTTTTTGACACACACTTGCAAAGGATAGTTACTAACTGCCATGAGGAGGGATGCTAACAAAAAAATGTTTCCTATAGCTTGGGTTATAGTAGGAGTGGAAAACAAACATAATTAGATGTGGTTCTTGGCTTTGCTACACCATGACCTACAATTGAACAATGGTGTTGGCCTTACAATCATATCAGATGGACATAAGGTATGTCAAATATAACTTGTCCCTAAAAGTATTCACACTTAAGCAAACATTTTATTTATATTATGCTAACTTTGTCTATATATCATGACTATCGGCTTTAATTGAAGTAGTCAAAATATGGTTGGGTGATTCAGAGCACAGGCAATGTGCAAGGCACATTTATGCAAATTTTAGGAAGAAATGGAGTGGCTTACAATATAAGAGATTGTTTCGGTGGGCTTCTTCATGTGTAATACCGGAACACTTTCACCAGGTTATGGATGCAATCAAGTAGCTAGATGATAATGTTTACACATTGTTAGTTTACAGGAACCCAAATACTTGGTGTCGTGCTTACTTTGAAATGGATAGATGTTGTGCAACATCTGAAAATGGTATGTCTGAGAGTTTTAACTCTAGAATACTTTTGGCAAAGGGAAAACCAATTATTACAATGTTAAAAGACATCATGATATACATTATGCAAAGATTTTAGATCCTTAACAAGAAAGCTATTGAGCACACAAATGCATCTACACCATTTTCTAAGAGGATGATAGCCCTTCATACAGTTAAACTTAGGTACAGAAACATAAACCTTAACAACTATTTGATTCTAATTTTTTGTATTGCTTATACAATTGTGAATTCAGTTCACTATAACAGGAACTGGGTGCTGTATGTAAGTGGTTACCAAGAAGTTGAGGTAAGAAGAGATGACCATGGGTATGGTGTCAACATTGAGAAAAAACTTTATGGTTACAGAATGTGGGAGGTCATAGGTATTCTATGTGTTCATGCAATGGCTGCTTATTCTTACTTAGGTCTTAAGCCAGAAACAGGTGTGAGTGAGTGGTATTCAAAAAATAAATGGATTGATTGTTATAAGCACTCTATTAGACCATTTCCTAGTAGTAGGTTATGGAAGAAAACCAACCTTGAAAAACCATTACCACCTTAAGAAAGGAAAATGCCAAGCAGACCATGGAAACAAAGGATAAGGCATCCTTCAGAGAATGACCATGAAATTAGTAGGATGGGTAGAGTAATGCATTGCCATATATGTTGGGATTCGGCGCACAATAAAAAGAATTGTAAGAATGCACCATGACCTAAACCAATAAACTTCTAAGATGTGTCTTATGAACAACAAACTTAAACAGTAGAAGAAGGGGATGTAATCGGTAACCAGACAACACATAATGAGCCACTATTGATGGCTGACCCTGTTATGCCTACTTCAGGAACCAATGCGATAACTCTTATTTAAAATATACCCCCTTCTTCATCTAGGAGTACTCCATCAGGTTCTAATAGGCCTACAATTGCACCGAAGAATCCTCATCATGCCAAGAAAACAAAGGAAAAAACCAGTATCTGATTTAGGGACAAAGTTAACTCTAGAGGTAAAAATTAGACCAACTTTCTATTTAAATTTTTGGCAGGCTAAAGGTAGTTATTAAAAAAAATATTAACATACGTACAGGAGCATGTTGAGCAAATGGACATAGAGACAATGGAGGAGCTCTTAAGATCTGAGGCTGAAGAAAAAGCTAAGTGGGATGCTTAGGGGAGACATAGAATAGAGGATGAAGAAGCTTGGAATGAATACTATAGTGAGTTCAAATATTGGGAACTATACAGGCCTTCAGTTAAGCAGACAATACCCAGAACACCAATTACAAGATTAATAGCTGACATGAGAAAGTACAATCAAGAACCAATGGATGCTATTTTTATGTCAAGCCCTCAAGATACAGCATAATACTTTGATACTCAACACATGCTACATCGTGATGATTCTGAATTTAAGTTAACAACACAAGAAATCCCTTCTCAACAAGGCAACTTCATACTAGTAAATAAAGGTAAAGATGTTGGTGGTTCTAATGCTCCTCTACCCAAAAAAAGAGGGAGGCCAAAGACTAAAAAAATATCACAACCAGAGGTAGTAGTTCCAATTAGGGTTTTGCACAAGAATAGAGGCAGATTTGAAAGGATAGCTAAGATGAAGTCAAAGAAATTGAAATTTGATGAAGATGGAAATGGATCTACACCAGACAAGGCTTTCATCTAAGTGATTGAATTTATGAAGTTGTTGTAATTTGTTGTTGTAAATGAAGGTTTATATAGTTCATAACAATTACACAAAACCCTAAATGAGATCAAAGCACACATAGCGGAAGCGATTTAACAAGATCATAATAATAACACAATTATAATTAATCGAATTAGGATTACATACCTTTACGCTAAAGCAAATCCACAAGACGAAGAACGAATCACCAATTCGGATTTATATCGTATATCACCAAGATATATTCTAAAGTAAGACTATATTACGGTCTTATACACACGTAATACAAAGAGCTAACCATGATTCTAGCACGTGTAAACCGAGCTACAACGCTTGTAATAAATCTACCGAACAACCCTAGAGAGGGGCTAGGACTAAATAATCAGTAAAATTGATCAAACAAGAAAACCAACCAAAACACCTTTGTGGGTTATGTCTTGTGATCCAAAGAGAGAGAGGGAGGAGAGATTTGTGTTGTGTGAATTATGAGGTGGGGGTTTGTTTATATAGGCTTAATTTTTGTAACCCTAAACAAATAAAAGGAAAGTTTTCCTTTCCCCTTCCCCTTCTCCATAACCGACGGCTACACCCCCTTCATGAGGTGTTCCGGAATCTTCCAACCTTCTTTCTATTTAACTTACTTACTATACATATTTATTTAACACTCGTTAATACTTAACTCTTAATTATTTAACGATCGTTAAAGTTATGTCTCGGTTTAATTTAATAAATACATAAATATATATTTATTAAATAAATTATTAAATACAATAAATATATTTATTAATTAAATTAACTATTTCCGTATTGTGTGCACTCCCGTAATCTCGAGTTCGATCCTATCACACGACTATTAAATATAAGTCCATAAATTTTCAGCTCCCACTTGGACATATTTCAAATATCGTGATTACATTGACTAGCGTCTAGTTACACTTAGCAATGTCTCTAGTACAACTCGAGTAAGGTCTCCTGGATAAAATCTTTTAATGATTCATCATTATTATTATCCTTTTATTTCTAATGCAACGTTAATAAGGAAATGGATCTCAGTCATTCCTTTCATTAACCATTATTTTTCTCGTTCATAGATTTAGTCAGATTACCGAAACAAATTTGGGTGTGGCCACACAAACATCTTGCTAATCCCACGAGGGGCCCCAGCTATATTAAACTCCAAAACGAAATTAGAGAAAATAAATTCCATATTGACTACGAGCAAAACTTATAAATTTTGCACCACTTTTGAAAATAATCCTTATAGCTACCAGTTACGTTTAGCGTTAGATTATTTCACAGAGATGCACTAGATTCATAAGAGTTTCCTGGTATCTCAAGTCTAAGGATAACTATTTATGATTTACTTGATGACAAATATCCACAAAGTAAAATCATATAGTTGGGATAAGTCCAATATTCGATTCATCGAATATCATCCAAAATCGATCAATATACTTTCAGGTATACTGTATCGCTATTTTGATTTGTCTTAATTTAATAATATTCCCATATTATTTATCGACAACGGACAGTTAGCATAAAACTTTATTCATGGATTAAAACATGTAAAGTAGGATACAAAATTAAATAATAAGAATAAACGAAACCCAATTAAATAATAATGTCATAACATCCTTTATCCAAATACTAATCACAGATTTATTGCATGAGTTCGCTAGCTAGTTGCAGCCCAATCTCCTTGGCATGCTTAACTACCTTTGGTCTAGGCAAAGCCTTAGTTAAAGGACCAGATACGTTACCATCTGTGTGAACTTTTATTAATTTGATTTCACGATCTTCAACTTGTTCTCGGACGTAGTGATGTCTACGTATAAAGTGTCGGGCGCCTTTCATGACTCCAAAATCAATGGCGAATATTATTGTGGCAGAATTGTAACAATACATATGAATATGTTCTTTAATTGAAGGAATCACTCCAAGATCGCCAATAAACTTCCTAATCCAAACAGCTTCCATTGCAGCTTCTGAAGCAACCATGTACTCAGATTGAGTAGCATGCATAGCAATTGTTGTCTGCTTCTTGCTCTTCCAGTCAACTACTCCTTCATTGATAACAAAAACGTAACCTGTCTGAGACTTCGTATCGTCTTTATCACATTGCCAGGACGCATCATCGAAACCTATCACATTCACTTATTTGTCTTGTTTCCCTCCAAATAACAAAAACATATCTTTCGTACTCCTCAAATACTTTAGAATATGTTTAACAGCAGTCCAGTGGAGCTTCACTGGATTCTGTTGGTATCTACTAACCAAGTTCTGAGCAAACGCCACATCTGGCCTTGTACATCTAACAACATACATAATAGATCCTACAGCCGAAGCATAAGGCACCTTCTGCATGTATGCCTCCTCTTCAAGAGTTAATGCATCCATCTCATGACTCGGATTATGCTTAACTTCTATAGGTTGAAAACCTTTCTTAGAATTATGCATGTTATACTTCTTCAATATCTTATCTATATAAGCATCTTGACATAGACCAATTAACCGTCTTTTCCTATCCTGATAGATCTTAATTCCCAGAATGTATGAAGCTTCTCCTAAATCCTTCATAGAAAAACATTTACCAAGATAATCCTTAACAGCTTTAAGTCTTGGAATGTCACTTCCCATGATTAATATGTCATCAACATATAGGACTAGAAATACTACATCACTCCCACTAGATTTGCAATATACACATGGCTCGTCACGATTTTGAATAAATCCAAACTTTTTAATTTCTTCATCAAATCGCTTATTCCATTGACGTGATGCTTGCTTCAAACCATAAATGGATCTTTGAATTTGCACACATGTCTTGGATTCTTAGGATCAACCTACCCTTCTGGTTGCTGCATATAGATGTCTTCATCTAAGCGACCGTTCAAGAAGGCAGTTTTAACATCCATTTTCCATATCTTATAGTCATAGTATGCTGTTATTGCTATGAGAATCCTAATAGCTCTTAAGTCTGCTACAGGAGAAAATGTCTCCTCGTAGTCTACGCCAAAAGTTTGAGTAAAACCTTTAGCTACTAAACGAGCATTATAAGATTGTAATTTTCTGTCTATTTCGGTTTTCTTCTTGTATATCCACTTATGTCTCACTACTTTAGCATTTGGTGGTGGATATGCAAGAATCCAAACATCATTAACTTTCATGGATTTCATTTCCTCATCCATAGCAACCATCCACTTATCCTTTTCAGGATCAAGTATGGCGGATTTATAATTAGAAGGTTCACCAAGATCCCCTACTTCATCATCATCCTCTATGTTAAGACATATATTGATATTTACATTTTTAATCCTTGTGGATCTACGCAGAGGAACTAATTCTGGTGGAACCGCCAGACTTCCTGGTTCTACAAGAATTACATCGCTAGTATTTTTAAAAGGTAATGTATCTATATGACTCTCTTCAAGATCATAATTTCTCCCATTGAATTCTTGATTTACAGTATCACTTTCAAGGAAGTCTCCATACCTAGCAACAATCACTTTTTTCTCAAGTGGATAATAAAAGTAGTAACCCATAGTTTCCTTAGGGTATCCTACAAATATACATTTCATAGATCGTTTTTGGAGTTTGTCACCCGAGTCACGTTTCACATACACCTCGCAACCCCAGACCTTTAAATAAGACAAATATGGCCTCTTGCCATGCCATAGTTCATACGGTGTCTTATAGACCTTCTTTGTGGGAACCATATTTAAAATGCGAACAACAGACTCTAAAGCATAATCCCAAAAGGATAAAGGTAAGATTAAACATAGATCGCACCATATCCAATAATGTACGATTTCTCCTTTTGGATACACCATTTTGTTGTGGAGTATAGGGAGAAGTAAGATGTTGAACAATTCCATTCTCACTTAGATAATCTATAAACTCTTGACTTAAATATTCACCACCTCTATCAGAACGGAGAACTTTAATCTTCTTTCCTAGTTGTAGTTCTACTTCTGCTTTAAACACTTTGAATGTCTCAAATACCTCATGTTGATGCTTAAGTAAATAAACATAACCAGAACGACTATAATCATCCGTAAATGTTAAGAAGTAGCTAGCACCTTTCCTTGACACATATCTAAGTGGTACACACACATCAGTATGTATTAGTCCAAGTAGATCAGTCACTCTTTCAATATTGTTATTAAAAGGTTTCTTGGTCATCTTCCCTGAGATACAAGACTCACATTTATCGAATGATTCATCATTGATATTTACCAAAAGACCTTCACGTTGAAGCTTTTGTATACGAGTCTTCCCGACATGGGCAAGTCTACAATGCCAAAGATAAGAAGAGTTATTGTCAAACTTTCTCTTCTTATTCATGCTAAAAACAGATTTATTATTCTTGGATGCATGTCTATTTCAAACACACCATTCACAGAAATTGCATTAAAATAGAAAATACCATCTTTCCAAACTGAAATTCCATTATTATCAATCGTGTGAACGAATACATTATTCAACAAACAAGAGAAGGAAATAACACCCTTAACAATTGTAGGTGCATAACGACAATCATTTAAAATCTGTACTAAACCCGAAGGTAAAGCTAAATTAAATGTTCCTATAGTTTGAAATACTGCTTGTGCGCCATGTTGGCTCAAAAGTTGATGAGTCAAATCACTATGGAAACAAGAAAGACCAAATAAGACATTATCACTGCTAGAATTCCCACTGCTAGAGATCCCCCTGCTGGAGTTCCCCCTACTGAAGTACTTTCCCCTGCTAGAGTAAGTTTCCCCTGCTGGAGTACTTGCCCCTGCTAGTGTACTTCCCACTACTAGTGATAAGTCTGAAGATTTGGTCAACACAGGATAAGAATGAATAAGTCAGTTTTGATTTAGTCATTAATACTTTATTTAGTTTTCATGTATCTCTGGGTTCGTTAAGTTATAAAAGGAACCACCAGGCATAGGTTTTATTCATTAGTTCCAACACACAAAATGTAACCTACTGCTTTTATGATCTCTAGGTGTGGGATTCAATGTACACACACCTAGAGTGGTTTGTATTAATCAAATGATACAAACCCTTTGGGAATTCTTCGTCTTTGTTAAACATCTTATTCATGATCATTGTTCTTATTCCGCTATGTTATCATATGAATGATGATCAACCTAGATAAAACGGTTTCGACTGTTTGAGTCTAAAGATCTTGGATTCAACAAGTGGTATCAGAGAGGGTGGCTCTCGATATCTAGGAGAATCAAGATGTTTTTCGGGTTCGTGTTGTTTCTGTGAAGATGTTTTAGGGTTTATTGAGAGGGTCAATTCCTCAAGCCCTAAAAATTATTATTGAACGAATAAAGTTGTGATAAAATAGAAGATATGGCCGTGTACTTTTATTTTGACTGTCGTTGGTATTAATTATTCTTGATTCGTGTTTTCATGTGATCAAGACAATGATTTATATTTGATAGCTAAAGACGAGTGCACATATTTATTGAGAAAAACAGTCTACATGTGAAGAGGTCTGTGCCAAGGGTTCCGATTGGATATTTTGGTCTCATGTGTGGTCCACTTTGTGCGTTCATATATGTTACTAATAGATATTTGATTAGAAAAGGACGTGGGATATAAGTGAAGAAAAGAATGGCATTAATTTGCTACCTTGTCTTATTCGTGTTCTTTAATTCAAATTGTTTAAATGGTACATAAGGATCAAAGTGAAAGGGACGCATATACACGCACCACTTGACAAGTATAATTGGTACATGCTTTTTGGTGAGTCACGTGTGCAGCTTTGGAAGAAAGACTACTTGTCATCATATCAATTGAATGTTTTAAAAAGGAGAGGTGTGGTCCCTGGTTGTCACGTACATCAATTGTTATTTTCTTCTAATATAAAGTAATGGGACGTTATACAGGTCACAGAAGGTATTTTTCTACAGTGGGTTATTTTTTATGTTCACATGTTTTTGTTATTTATCCCCCTGTTATAAATTCATTCTCAATATATGTGGGTTTGGCACAGTTAATAACAAAAATAGTAGCATTAAAAGTTTCTCCTGCTGTTGAAAAAGTTTCCCCTGCTTTCATTAAAAGTTCCCCCTGCTATGATCCCTTACCTTCAATAGTTCCCCCTGCTTTCATTAATAGATTCCCACTGGTTTTGAAAGTTCCCCCTGCTGTCAGATATGAGTTTTGGGACAGCAAGGTTTTGGAGTTTGGTATATTCACAGCAACTGGTTTAAAGGTATAAAGGCTCATTTTAATTTTATTGATTACGAAGAAAAGTTTTTATCATTTATTTGAGGACGAAGTAGATTTTCGCGGGTATGTGTTTTATGCTTAAACACCTAGTTACGAAGTGGTACAAGATCTAGGAATGTGTGATTTTTCTTATGGTACTCTATGCACATATTTTCTATCACTTTAAGGAGTTACATTATCATGCTCAGTGTCTCATAGGTAAATGAGGATCTTTGTACACAATGACTCTTCGTCGCGTGGTTAGTGTAAGATATAGAACGTAAGTTTGGGTTATTCTTCTTCATAATCAAGTAAGTTATAATCAGTTTTCTTCATATGTAATCATTATACAAAGCCTACAGAATTGAAGATTCATAAATGACTAGCACACTTTAAGGGGAAACTCATTTGATAAAGTGTTAGTCATTCACATACGACGTCAAGGTGAAGATTTTTGCTACTTCTCATTAGTATTACTACAACTAGTGTGAGTATCTACTGCTCAAAATCATTTTTTATTAGGAACACCATCCCCTATGTGCTTCATGGAGGGTATTTTGAAAAGTAGAATACTTGGGTTTGATGTATGATATTGGTTAGTAGTAGTTAAAAATCAAGGTTGTTCACATAGAAGATCCCTATTTGATCATGTCAAAAAGGGGAAGTTGTCTACAAAGAATGTTCAGCCTATTGATCTTTGGTGTTGTATGTTTAAGGGGAAGTGTTTTGACATCATCAACTAGGGGAAGATTGTTGGGTCAAAAGTTGATGAGTCAAATCACTATAGAAACAAGAAAGACCAAATAGGACATTATCACTGCTAGAATTCCCACTGTTGGAGATCCCCCTGTTGAAGTTCCCCCTACTGAAGTACTTTCCCCTACTAGATTAAGTTTCCCCTGTTGGAGTACTTTCCCCTTCTAGTGTACTTCCCACTGCTAGTGATAAGTCTGAAGATTTGGTCAACACAGGATAAGAATGAATAAGTCAGTTTTGATTTAGTCATTAATACTTTATTTAGTTTCCATGTATCCCTGGGTTCCTTAAGTTATAAAAGGAACCACCAGGCATAGGTTTTATTCATTAGTTCCAACACACAAAATGTAACCTACTGCTTTTATGATCTCTAGGTGTGGGATTCAATGTACACACACCTAGAGTGGTTTGTGTTAATCAAATTATACAAACCCTTTGGGAATTCTTCGTCTTTGTTAAACATCTTATTCATGATCATTGTTCTTATTCCGCTATGTTATCATATGAATGATGATCAACCTAGATAAAACGGTTTCGACTGTTTGTGTCTAAAGATCTTGGATTCAACACGCCATTGCCCACTTGCAGAAATTATTCCCCAAAGGAAAGCTTCCTTTCCAGATTAAATCCCTGCAGCGTATTACAAATGTTAATACTTCATCTTGTATCATATACCCAAGAATTTAATTTGTATGTTAAATTGAACAATTCAATCATAAATAAAGTACCTGAAGCTGCAGCGCTCTACTCAAACTTCTTCTTTATTTCTCGTAACTCTTCGAGGTAAAGAGGGCAATTCCTCTTCTAGTGACAACTTGCCTTGCAATGGTGACAAGTCTCATTCTTCTAAGATCTATTCTCCTTGACAAAGTTCTGTTTAGGTTTTGAATAAGTCGCAACTTGCTTGCCCTTATCACCCTTGCCTTTGCCTTTCTTCTGGTTCGCTTGCGTTTTTGGCTTACTCACTCTACCCTTTTGTATGGTTAGTACAGGAGGCGTAAAAGTAGATGCCTTGTATTTCAACCCCTTTTCATAGTCAATGAGCATTGCATGCGAATCATTAACTGTCTTCCCCGTGCAATGCATATTATAGTTTCGAACAAAATCATTGAAGTCCTTGTTAAACGACCTATTGATCAAGTTGATAGCCATATTATGATCATAGGGTTGTCCTAGTTCAATGAGCTGTTCTATATAACCCCTCATCTCCAAGTAATGGGCACTTACAGACTTTCCTAGAGCTTGCTTGCAGCTATGTAAAGCATCTACTAAGTCGTAGATCTCCACAGCTTGCGTGTTCTCGAACATAGCCTTGAGCTCATCAAGCATTCGATTAGGTGAAAATAGCTCATACTTCTGTTGAATTGGAGGAGCCATTTTACCTAGCATTAAGCAAGCCACCTCAGAGTGCTTCTTAACATTAGCAGCGTGTTCAAGCCTTTGCTCATCAAATGCTCCTTCAGCACGATCCTCCGGATAGGGAGTAGTCAAGATATCAATAGTACCCGTTGCTCTCAAGACAATTCTTAGTGACCGGTACCAATCATTGAAGTTGGCCATTAAGTTTAGGACGTTCAAAGAAAAATTTGAAAACAGAACTTATAGTGTTATTGGTGGGTTGAGTCATTTCTACAGAATTAAGTTCAAATATTAGTATTTTCAATAACAAAATACTTTCAATAAAATAAAATTACCTTGGTGTAAAAACCCATATTATTTTCTTGAATCCTAGAAATATATTGACATAGATCCATTACATCAGTTGATCCGCTAGTAATGAATGTACTCAATGTAGCGACTTGTCAAACAATTCAATTGACAAACATTTTTAAATTTCATGATATTTAAGGGATTTACATTGCCAAAAGAACATTTTGCATTGTAAACATGTTTCATCCCTTCTGTATGCCTTAAGTTTCTAGATCTCACTGAGTAACTTAATTAAGTCGTCTAATCTGAGTAACGTAAAACCATCATACGAATTCTCATTCTATGAAAGTTTTCTCTCCATCACAACATCACCCAAAAATCTCATTTGATGACGTAGTAATTTCAAGTGTTCGTCAATTAGGAGCATTCGACTTAAATTTTAAGGGTATAAATTTTGATGTCAAAATCAATGTATGGAGAAGCATGTATACAACTCCATAGCATAAGTTAAATAAAACAATTAATAAACTTTTTCACAAGACTAAATTTCTACATAAATTATGTTGAGGTATTGGTTAAACCAATTAAAAAATTTACCCACAACTATTCACAACGTTACATTTGCTAGAACTCGGCTACACACAAAGCAATAACCTTATTCATTGTGTTTCGGATGTGAATTTGTGGTAAATCACCCTTTAGGTATAATTCAATTAATAATCATAGGTAATTTCAATTTGACGCACAGCCGAGCCGGGAATTTGGTCAACGACTAATGGCATAACACCTCCTTCCTTAACAGGGTACATGACCAGCGGTGCGTTAAACCCACTTTATAGTTTGTCAAAAGGAGTAGGCCGCCAGATTATTATTGCAATACACCAATCAACGTAATCTTATGTAATTTAAATCTGTAACAAATCATTATTTTAATATGATTTAGTCGATATTATTTCGTTCAAAAACCCCTTGTTTACAACAATTCAACAATTTTTAATATAAACAAGTATAAAAAAAACTAAATCATAAACACATAATAACAATTTATATGTGCAATAAATAAATCAAATAGCCACATGCATACGATTTATTCAATAATCCTCAAATCTAGGTCTTTATATTCATATAAAAGTCTTCCCTAATTCAAGATTTATTGAATCAAATAATAACGTAGCACATAAAATCATATAACCGTATAATTTTACGATCCATGAAAACATGTACGTTATCATGGATTCCCCAAAAATCTTAACAATTAAATCTCTACGGATCGTAACCATACATGAAATAACAATTAATCATGCAATTTAATCTAAAATTATCACACATGTAATTTAGGGTTTCAAAACAATTCTTTTTTTTATTAAAAATTCGTTCAAAACCCTAATTTTTAAAAAACAAAACCTTAATATTAACAAAACCTAAAAAACATGTAGCTTTAACTCAAAAAAATTATTAGTTAAAAAACTTTAGATTTTCGATAATTATAACATGTTAAAACGACTCTCGATGCCACTGAAGGTTTATATAGTTCATAACAATTACACAAAACCCTAAACGAGATCAAAGCACACATAGCGGAAGCGATTTAACAAGATCATAATAATAACACAATTATAATTCATCGAATTAGGGTTACATACCTTTACGCTAAAACAAATCCACAAGACGAAGAACGAATCACCAATTAGGGTTTATATCGTATATCACCAAGATATAGTCTAAAGTAAGACTATATTACGATCTTGTACACACGTAATACAACGAGCTAACCGTGATTCTAGCACGTGTAAACCGAGCTACAACACTTGTAATAAATCTACCCAGCAACCCTAGAGAGGGGCTAGGACTAGATAATAAGTAAACTGATCAAACAAGAAAACCAACCAAAACCCCTTTGTGGGTTATGTCTTGCGATCGCAAAGAGAGAGAGAGGGAGGAAAGATTTTTGTTGTGTGAATTATGAGGTGGGGGGTTTTATTTATATAGGCTTAATTCTTGTAACCCTAAACAAATAAAAGGAAAATTTTCCTTTCCCCTTCCCCTCCTCCATAACCGACGGCTACACCCCCTTCATGGGGTGTTCCGGAATCTTCCAACCTTCTTTCTATTTAACTTACTTACTATATATATTTATTTAACAATCGTTAATATTTAACTCTTAATTATTTAACGATCATTAAAGTTATGTCGCAGTTTAATTTAATAAATACATAAATATATATTTATTAAATAAATTAATAAATACAATAAATATATTTATTAATTAAATTACCTCTTTACGTATTGTGTGTAATCTCGTAATCTCGAGTCCGATCCTATCACATGAGTTTTAAATATAAGTCCATAAACTTTCAGTTAACTGGATGATTATTATGTAGGTATTCTGTGATGGTATTGGTTTAATGACCTTAACACTTAAACCAATCTTTTGTAAAGGATAAGCTAAGATGATGTTGTTGTATGTGTGATTCATAGTAATGGATCCACAAATTTTATTATCTCAAGCACGTGTATTTGACTTGGGAATCGATTATAAAAAGTAACAACTTTTGTTTTTATGGTTTTTGTATTCTATCTGTTGGGACTTAGATATCTTGAGTTGATATGACAAAACAAGATGAAGGACCTAGTAGTAATATATTAGCTTAGATAGTAAGCTAGGGTTGTGATGTAACCCTAGTCCCTCTATTATATAAAGAGGGTACCACCTTGGTTGTTATTCATTCATTCACAAACAATGTAAACCAGAGGTGTGTGTGCGTTCTCCTGGTGTCAAGCCTATTAGGCACCAGGAGCAGTAGTTAATAGCATTATTAATAGTAATCTTTATTAGTGAAAGCCTTGTTCTTGGTTATGATTGTGTTCTTTATGTTCCGCTGTGCTTATTACAATCATGATCATGATATCCCAGATGAGTCTAGATCCTGAGACTCAACAAGTGGTATCAGAGCTTGTTGGCTCTCGATCTGGTTGATCTACAAGGTTTTCATATGCTAGTGTTATTTTTCTGTTTTTATAAAATAAAGTTGCTGATCTAGGGTTTTTCCCAACAAACCCTAGATGATGGTTGTTGCTGTTCATTTGATGTGGCTGCTGTTTCGTGATGTTGCTGTTCTTAATACTTAGGGTTTCTGATAAAACCCTAGATTCGTTTTTTTAGGCAGCAGGTTCGTTATTGGTGGTGATCATACTGGCTTTGGTGAGTTGGTTCTTGAATCAACGATGAACCCCGTATGATCTAAGGTGATTTATGGCTGCAACAAAACTGAAGTTTCTCATGGTCTGTATAATCAGGGTTTTATTATAAACCCTAATGGCTGCAATTCTGGATCGTGATCTTCAAGGCTAGATGAATATTAATCTGTGTTAACATATAATGATTGTCATCATTAAGTTTCACAGCAAATTCGTGTGTGGAAGTTTTGAATTTTGTTACAGTGAGAGTTAATGATGTCTAGGGCTTATTGATATCACAATATTCATAAGTTTTGGTCAAAGAAAAAGACGCACTAGACTGCACACATGAAGCCAAAGGAGACTGCAAGGTGGCTCTTGGATAAACACGTGATGTCTCAAAGCCAAGGTATTCTTTATTTTCTGAAAAAGTGTACTGTTGGGTTTGTGCTAAACGTGAATGTGTTTATGTCAACGTTTTTAAATGGACGTGATTTGTGGGATATGGTCAAATTGATGCAACGGTATATCCTAAAGATAAGGTCAATCACGTGTGATTAAAAATGGAAATCATTCTCTCTTTCGTGGGTACTGTTACCGACTCCTAATGTTTAGGAAATTTATTCTAATTGATTGTGGGGTACATTGAAGATTGGTATTGACTTTGGATATGGCTGCAAGTGTGAGTCTTGTACGTGACTTTTGGAGGTTACACGTTATAGGATACGAAATTTAAGGAGAAATTTGGATATTATGGGAAGCTGTAATTAACAAACGTTGGAGGTATTATTATGCACGAAATTATGAGGTACGAGATATTTGGTTTCCTATTTTTGTGGATCCACTAGCTAGCAAAGACGTGTGAATCTCTCTTTCTTCCTGATTTAAAAGAATATCACGTAAAGATTAGAATTTATGTCACATTAATAAATTCCATATATTTGGACGTGACTATTTTGGAAGAAAGTAATGAGGCATGATTTTCGGCTGTGTGGAGATGATATTGTGTTCCTACTTTGTAGGGAATATACGGTTTGATTATTTAGGTGACTATTTTATGGGATTATATAGTTACTTTCCATGTTTCGGCAATTAGTGAAACTCTTACCATATATTTATCTCACATTGTTTGGACGAGAGTTATTGTTTCCTACATTTTTGGGATCAAGACGTGTGGAGTTGTGATTACTATGGGAATATATCGAATTGGACAAGACGTATGGATGGGCTAGATATCTTTGGCTTATGAATATAAAACAGCAACAACAACAGTCTAGTGACAGATGCAGTGCCACTAAGGATTGTTTGATATTAGCAACAGGTTCAGCGACAGCGTGATGACAAAAAAAAAAAAAAAAAATGAAAAAAAAAAAAATGAAAAAAAAAAAAATGAAAAAAGAGAAGGGTTTTGAGATGCTACTGGTAGATTGTTGTTCTTCCTACTAGGTGAGCTATGGTTCCTACTGGTCTCACATATTCATGTTGGTTTTGTTATTGGTTCCTCCTAGTAATATTTGATGGTTCCTCCTGGTTGAATCATCGGTTCATACTAGTCGGTTTCTACTGGTCCGTACCACTGGTCGGTTCCTACTGGTTTGTTCCTCCTGGTAGGCGTATGTTCTTGCTGACTTGATTCTGGTTCTTGCTGGCTTGTTGTATACTAACTTTCTTTGGTCGGTTTTGGTTCCTACTAGTCAAGTAAGATTGCTTCTACTCTGATTTAGTGACTAGTCTGATGTCACTACTGTTACTGGAGGAGGAGTTCTCAGCCATCATCATTCCGTTGTGGAGATTCATTGAAAAAGACATTTGATTATCACTTATTTTATGTTGTAGTTGATTTTCACAGGTTTTGTGTTCTTATCATATCTTAGAAGGAAGGGAGCACCTTTTTAAGATAACTTGCTTGGTTTGTATGGTGACGAAGACTTGAAACATCTAGCGAAGGGGTACGGTCTATTCATATCTTAAAAGGAGTAGTAGCTTTTTAAGATACCTTGCTCTATGCGTACATTTGCTATCACTTGAAGGGGTTACGTTATTGTGCTCAGTGTCTCATTTATTTGAGGATTTTTGTTCGAGCTCGACGTCACGTGATTAGTGCAAGACATAAGACACAAGTTTGGGAGATTCCACTTCTTCATCAAAATCGTTATACTTGATTTTCTTCATCAGTGATCTCTCCATGGAACCTACTGGATTTGCCGTGCACTTCTTAAGGGGAAGACGATCCTTTTTGAGTTGATGTGACAAAAAGGGGAAGAATGCATGGATCAAGGGGAAGCTTAGCCTTCATCTATATTAGCTTCAGGGGAAGCTTGTGCTTACTGGTTTTGTCAAATCAACTAGGGGAAGATTGTTGGGACTTAGATATCTTGAGTTGATATGACAAAACAAGATGAAGGACCTAGTAGTAATATATTAGCTTAGATAGTAAGCTAGGGTTGTGATGTAACCCTAGTCCCTCTATTATATAAAGAGGGTACCACCTTGGTTGTTATTCATTCATTCACAAACAATGTAAACCAGAGGTGTGTGTGCGTTCTCCTGGTGTCAAGCCTATTAGGCACCAGGAGCAGTAGTTAATAGCATTATTAATAGTAATCTTTATTAGTGAAAGCCTTGTTCTTGGTTATGATTGTGTTCTTTATGTTCCGCTGTGCTTATTACAATCATGATCATGATATCCCAGATGAGTCTAGATCCTGAGACTCAACACTATCTTGTAACAAAAACTGGACCACTTTGTCTCCCAGTTGGGAAATACTATGTACAACTATCAACATAAACAAACCAGTTGTGGATGTCCACATGTTTTCATTAAGTTTGCCACCAAAAGTTTCTATTCCATTATGGAACATACTAGCCTTACACAACCTGGTTTTAAGACATAACCTGTTCTTACAAAAACCATTACATACCAAGTCTTGTAAATAAACCTAAAACTCAGCTTAATACATATACATACCATCCTAGATAGTAATCAGCTAGATAAAAGCATCATAGGAGTTATCAAACCATAGATTTGCCCTTTCCTTTGACTGCATTCTTAGCACCTTTCATATGGCCATAGATTTGCAACCAAGTCATTTGATTAGAAAGACTAATCACACAACCAGTAGGTGTAAATGGAATTTTACTAATGTGTTTTGAAGTTGCATTCACAAGTATGTATTTACCTATGATGGTATCTTGAGGTTTGGGTGCAAATAGCCATATTGTCTTTTTAATATAGTTGTGCAAAGCATTATCCTTATAGACAGTGAAATCTTCCTTTTTAAAGGATTCCTATGTAGAATAACCATACCATTTCAAAAGAGCTTATGGGATTTCATAAGCATATAATTTTTAGATCCTTGTCCTTTTTTTGATCCACCAGTCTATGATTTTTTATATTGAAAGGATCTTTTAAATGAATCAATACTCGATGAAGAAGATCCACTAGTCATAGAATCTTCAAAGGTAGTGTCACAACTAATTTCAATGATTCCTACAAAAACCATTACGTACAAAGGATGACATAGGAATTAGGTTAATTTGAAGGCTGATAATTTGACACCACATTTACCTTTGCCTTTATCCATTTTTGAAATCTTAGGATAAGTGATCGTGTTTACTGCTGCTACCTTTGTTTGACCAAAACTCGGAATGGGGTAAATGTTATATAGGCATATGGGGGATGGGAAAGTCTCATTTATATCAATGTCCAAGTAGGTGGAGTGTGCCATAAATATGGCCAACAATATTAGTAAGAAACAATAACTTAGTTAAACTATGAGGAATTAAACAGGGAACATATAATATTAGATGCTTTTGAATCAAACATTTGTATAATAACATATGAAGAAACACATTTGAACCACTATTAGGAGGGCTCTATAGATTTGACATACGGATATGTAATTTTATTAACAATGCATCAGACATGGTATGGCAAAATCTGGAAACAAAACAGCCTGATAATTATATTGATTCATTGAAAAAACTAAGATTACATTACCAAGTCAGGAAATGTAACAAGTGCTAAAAACAAAACACAAATAGAAATCACTAAAAATTGCCTATCATAAACGACAAATTTGGCCTTCACAATCTTCAAGTTCTCCTTGATGCCATTCAGCAGTTCTTAGTTTGTGTCATAGGGTAAAAATCTCCTTGATCCTTTGCTAGACCCATCCGAACTACCGATCCATTTCAAGCATTTATTCTCTTCATTCAACCCATACAGAAAGTCTTTATAGTATTCATACAAATCAAGGTCTAGAAAACCATAATTGGGCATGACTTAAACCTTCTTCCTGGATTTTCTGGTGTCCAAGAAGTTTGAACAGGGATTGTGTCTGGGGGGTCACAATCACAATGAGTTTTGTTTCTAATATCTTGATTCTTTTTGTATCGCCTTAACATGAAGAAGACGAACTAGACATAGGTTCCATGTTGTGATCGGATTGGTATATGTGAGGTATTTGGTTGGATTAATTAATTTCAATTAGGATTTAGGGTTTTGATCGGATTGGTATATGTGAGGTTTTGGATTTAGAGTTCATGTTTGTGATTGTAAAAATGAATGAAGAGATCGAATGAAAAAGGGGACTGGTTGGACTAATGGATTGGATCAGGTAACTATAACCCAACTGAGGTGTCATTCAAGTCAGCAAAATAGTCAACCAATCCTGTTTGACTTTGCCACGTCATCAAGCAACCCACTATAATAGGTTTCAGTGTGATTTTTGTACATTAAAAAGTCCAATATGTATGATGTACACATTCTGATGTACGTGATGTATTTATGGCTTTTACCGTTAATTTTTTTTGACATGCAGAAATTGAGGAGTCTAGTACATAACTTGCGTCAGGTCTGTGATCAAAATATGTGTATAATATGTAGAAGTGTGTTATCCTTCTTATGCCTTATGTCGATCAGTCGATGATTAGTCTTGAATAACCAAAACCATATAGTTCAGTCAGAAAATCTTAATTATCGTCTCGGTGTGTCACAGTTTACGCATCCTATGTAACGGTATAATGTGTTTAAGAACAGGCTCTAAAAGAGACATGAAATGGCTGATGTCTGTGATACATATTTCGTTAAGAGCTCACAATTAGTCTACTTTTTTAGGAAACTTTTCGAGTAAGAAAAGAGACACTTTTAACATCTTGGAAACTTTTCGACAATATAGGCAGAATATGGGCTTTTGGCATAAATTCATGCCAACGGAAAGGGTTTGCCGATACCCTTCTTCCCAGCACTGCGCCCTGAGGCCGAAAAAGTTTATAAAAGGATGAAAAGGTCTAAAAGTTTGTAAACTATATTGAAGATATGTTTATAAATAGGTTTATAGTGAATAGATTAATAATATTATACATTCTTCATAATTTAATACATTTATATTAAATGTATGATTTTTATAAAAGTTTATGAGATTTATAAATAGTGAAGATATGTTTATAATAACAAAAAAAATTATAAGTTAATGTCACAATAAAATTATAACCTTTATAGAAGGTTACATAGTGAATACTCTGACAGCGTATAAGTTCATTTTTGAATTCTAACATGTACATTTGGCTACATCAACATCAAGAGCTTAGTATGTAGCGACGGTAACACATCCAATTCTATCAATGTGACAGTAACACAACAGCCAAGCAACTTTAATTTCATCATTTACCTTGAATGTCCTTTTTTTTATCATCTTTCTAAAAAAGTATTAAATAACGTGTCATCGCTTTTTGAGAAAATTCGCGATGACACGTAAAAAAATACTATTCGGTATTAAGTCGGTACACTGCAAATAATACTAGTGTACACATATGCAATTGAGTTGTCCCGTCTAGTTACCTCTCAAGGACAAACGATAAATCACACCTGAAATCCTATACATGTACTCTATCTTCATTCATAAATCTAGACCCGCTTTAGTTTTTGCAAGTACTACGATGGATTTTTATCGTTTTTTTAACGAGAAGACTAATCTCTCACGAAAATTTGTATGAATACTTCGATGGTTAGAACCCTTTCCAATTGAGATTTGTTCATACTTAGAGGTCACGGTATGGTGGCTGGTCGCTCGGCTGGCCACCACGGCGTGAGACGACGACAGCGCCAACCGTACCGTGGCTCGCGTCGTCGAGTTTGGGCTGGTTACAACCAGCTGACGCCGTGGGTGACGATGTGACACCATGGCGCAGCCAATCACACCGTGGCTCGTGCCATGAGGTGGCGTTATGGATTTTTTTTTATAAATTTTTCATTTTTTGTTTTTGAAAATTTTAAAAATTAGACCGTTGGGGAACCGCTAATTTTTTTTTTTTGCCTTGGTTTTACCGATTTGAAGGGTTAAATACTCCTTTTTTCATATAGTTTCACTATAAATCACACAAACACATACTATTTTCTAAAAATCACATACTTTTTTATCAATATGAATCCCGGAGGTTCTGATTTGTCCGCTATTTATGAAAATTGGGAACAAACTGAGATGTTAGATGACAAAGAGCAAGAAACTAGGAGTAATTCCGATGCTCGCGTTAGAACATACATCCCACGTGAACGAGAAGATGCGGAAAGAAAAGTTATGACCGATTACTTTGGTGACCTTGAAACTCCACCAAAGTATCCGGAGGATCGATTCCAACGAAGGTATCGTATCAGTTCTACCCTCCCACGTGAACGTGTTTTTTTTTCGTGTATTATTTTTTAAAAGTTTGTATTTATATTTTTATTTATGAATGAAATGTGTTTTTAGTTTAAAATAAATTGTTGAAAAAAAATGGTGGGATGACGACGACACGAGAATGTTGGTGTTAACCAGGAAGAGAGGTTGTGCCATCGTGGAGAGTTTTGGTGTCGTGGGAATAAAAGGTGATGTGGCAGCACTTTTTGCCCACGACACAAGCTTGATAACTCGATTGTACCGTGGACCATGCCCTCTTAAAACTCGAACCCAAGAATTTGGTTAGAGAGCAAGAGGCCTTTAACCAATTATGCTAACTTGAAATGATAAATAAACATATTTTTTTATAAACCTAAAATTTAATTTATTCTATCACATGTACATTAAGCTCTTAATTAGCCTTTTAGTGAGAAGAGAGATATTTATGTGAGTGTGGAAAAGATGTTTAAAGTGATTTAGGCCATAACTTTTCCCACTAACAGGTATAAAAAGAAAAAGAAACACCCCTAACTCTAGAAGAATTCTTAACACACCTAACATTTCCAAATATAAAACCTAAGGTTAGTTTCGACCACCATACCTTACTATCTTCGTCCACATTTCACATTCCACATAATAATGACTCGTTTTCGCATCATTTTTTCTCTTGTTCTCCTCATCTTCACCACTAACACTTCAACTTTTAGGTTCCCTCCACCTCCCGCAGCTGCCGCAACACGACAAGTACTCTTCCATCGATCAACAACAACGAGTATGCCACCGTTGTCTAGTAACTTTTACTCCGAAAAGAGAACAGTCCCAACGGGTCCAAACCCTCTTCACAATAAGAGATAGTCCTCATTTGCAAGAGTTATTTGTAAGATTATTTCATTGTTTTTGTGTCGAATATTTCTTATTGGCAATTCAAAATCTATAATATGTACTTCAATATAATAGGTTTTGAATCGCCAATAATTAAGAAAGCATATTATAGGGTTTTAAACTTTTAATCTGATTTTTTTTAGTGTATTGTGTCTATATTTGTACATGAAACAGTGAGATACTGGAAACATAGTACCACTGTTTTCTTTTATGTTAATTAATGTAATTAGTCAATCAAACATTATAATGTCAGTATTGATATACATTATAATCAAACGATGGCATTTAGCTCAAAATCTTGTTATGTTTTAACATCAATTAATATGTGGCCTTTAATTATATGGTGTATTATTTGACATGATCTTTGTGTAAAGTCGATCCATGTATGTTAGACTACTTAAGTCGGATCAAGCTCGAGTGTGGTTTGAGGACTATTAGGGTTTCTATGCATATATGTAAATGCTTATCGAATTGATAAAACATGTGAGTTACGGAGTATTCGGGTATTCCTCCTACGAGGAGTTCTATCGTTTATCGTGTTATCAGAGCTCGATGTCTCATATCCTCAGACCTTGTCGGCCGCTATGGGTCTTCGTCTCAATGGCACCCCGGCAAACCCTGGTCAATGTCTTTTACTCAGCGCTGTTGTCGACAAGATTATGAAGTTTGATATAGTTTGTGGCTTTTAGTGATTGCACGTACGTAAGATGATCATAAGCTAAACCTTTTGTGTACATGTGACACGTCACATTTAGAAAAGTCGAGATATAACAACGATATATATTATAATTAATAAGAACCAACATATCGACATCAAATGTTTATGTGTTGGGTTCAAACGTCGCTTTAGAATTGAAAATTATACTGTACAAGACGTCGGATCATTTAAGTTCAAATTAAGAGCCAATGTGATATGAGTGGAAATGGGACCAAATTAAATTGGTAGAGTTAAATAAGAATAGTAATAACATACAACCACCATGCCCTATATTAAAGAGCATGCATTTGTAGTCTTACCCATACATATATATACACACAATTTTTTTTTTGTTATGTCTAGGTTTTCAACTTAACATTAGTCATCTAATTTCAAAACAACTATCATTTTGAATAGTTCAGAGTGATCGCATGTAAACCTATGTGGCTACCTCAAATATACACATCTAATCAGGTTTGAACCTTTCATGTACATAGACAAACATCAATTTTGACATGCCGTGCAATAAGTATCATGACGAGCTCTTGGGGTAGATAGTCTTGGTGATGAGTCTTTAATCATTTCGTCTTTTGTTCACTGATGCCCATACCAAAGCTGGGTGGAAATGGCCTTATACTCACACGTTGTTAAGGTGGAGGTGAGTTATCACTCGCTCTATAAATTAGCGCGCGAGTAGTAAGGGTGGACGGATTGGAGGGTAAACTCATCTGGGAGTGACAAACACGTGTGAGTTGCTATCTCGTTCAATAAACCCACGCGTGAGTTGTCTCCAATTCGATGGGATATTTACTTCAGTGAGTTATCATTTGTTACTTTCTTCTTCATAAAACTATATGTTAACATTTCAAATATTAAAAAAATTCTCACTTTCTCTATAAATACTTCATTTCATACTCATTTATATACAAACACATTCTTCACACAAAAAACCTAAATACTTACCAAGATGGACGAGTATGAGTTTATATTTCCCCCCGAAGACAATCCTTTCGAAAAAAGTGACTTTTCTTAAGAAAGCCATGTCGTTTCTTAGGCGTTTGCGACAAAGTAATCAAGTGCCGAGAGCACCGGTGTACCGAGATCATTATAGCGCTCATGACCGTTAGTGGTCCGCCTTTTTACCGAGCATCCACACTATGATGACTACAAATTTCAGAAGATGTTTAGAATGGCTAAGCCCTTTTATAACTTTACCCTAATTTTTCATCTATGGCGGCGGAAAAAAACTTTCCCATGTGATTCGATTTTCTTTAATCCTTTAATCTGAATACCTTATAACAATGATGTTTTCTCGTTTAATCTTGGAATAATCTTGAGTTAACATAGTTTTTATTTGGTTGCAAGTTTTTTAGGGTTTCTTTAATCGGTCGTCCTTTTTATTTTTTTCCTGTGCGCGTTATGTGAAGGCGGTGGTTACGTTTTCTAGGTTGCTTCGTGTGTCTCTGATCGTATTCATATACATTCGCTATGTGTGTCATGTGTTACCTGCACGATTGTCTTGTTCGTTTTCCATTGTAATCGCATATTAGGGTTTGGTTTTTTCTTGTGTTTATGGTTTCGTTAGTGCTGATTAGGGTTTTGTTGTGCTTCTAATGGAATCTAATGATTATTCGATGATGGATGTGGATGCAAAGGCTGTGTTACTTAATAAGATGCAGCCTTGTACGATTGATGTGATTGGTAAGGTTTTTGGGATACCACTGCACACGGTGGCTGAAGTTCGTGAGTTCCTGCACAATTTAAAGTTGAAGAAACTTGCTATATGTTCATTGGTTTCCAGTGAACGATTGAAGGAGATCTCTAATTTATTGTGTGCGTATGAAGCTGATTTGATGATCAAGGTGGGTGGTTCGAATGTTGATCAGACTAAGGTTCATACAAACCCTAATGGTGACCTGTATAGTCTTGTTACTATGCGTCACACAGCTAAGGGTATGCATGATCCAGTAGATGAGTTTGTTAGTATGCCTTCGCCTATGGTGTCTAAGTTTCTGGATGGAGATATTAATTTTTCGCAGGATGATGGTAACCCTAATATGGGTCTAAGTACTCATGAAGGTGCATCGTTTGCTGGTGACGAAAGGATTGGGTTGCAGCAGGAGTTTGGACCAGCAATGTTTGATTTGCTCAGTTCCAGAATGCGTTATAACGGTGGTATGGGCATTCAATCTGCAAATTGCGCTAATGTGTTCGATGCGAAGGACTACTCGATTAATAAGATTATGGGATTTAATCTGGAGTCTATTCAAGATGTGAGTGAGTTCTTTATAGTTAAAATTGGCATGCCTATAGACATTGACAATTTTGCTAAGGATATTGAAAGTGGGAAATATAAAGTATGGTCGATGTTGAATCATGAACAACGTACTGGGGTTGTTAAGATTGTTCGTAAAAGGATGGATTTCCTTTTAAATCCTCCACATATAGAGAGCAAACCTGTGTCTATATCTAGTGAAAGAGGTGCAAGTGAGAGTAAGAATGTCCTGTAAAAGGTTGATGATGTGCCTACTGGTCTTACACTGGATGGTGCAAGTAATGATTATGTACAATCGATTGAGGATATTACCGCTGATTTTCTAATAAAATGGATACGCTTGCTTCTATTTGCAGTCATGATGATCCGATTATGCATAAATCCTTTGTAGGAAATACTAGTGCAAATGAAAAGGAGAAGTCCGCTGATAATGGTATTTTTCGTCACTTGGTGTCAGAAGATGATTTTGAAGGTGTAAACGTCTCTATTGCTCGTAAAGTGGTTCAGAAGGTCAGTCATCATCTTGAACATACTCTATATGGTTACTTTATTGTAAAGTGAATGGCTTTCCCGGTTGTGGATTATGATGTTAGAAACAACTGGGTGAAACATGGGTTGACACGGATCATGATGAATTCTAGGGGTTTTTTCATTTTCAAATTCAAGTCGCTTGCTGGTTTGGAAGCAGTTTTAGAAGAGGGCTCGTGGTTGATTCGTAAATCTCTGATCATTCTTAGAAAATGGTCTATGGATACTAGGTTGATTATAGAAGAATTGACTCGTATTCATGTTTGGGTAAAATTACATGATGTGCCTATTCAAGTCTTTGAAGAAGATGGAATTAGTTTGATTGCTTCTTTCATTGGAAAACCTGTGATGCTAGATTCCTACACTAGTTCTATGTGTAAGGAGTCATGGGGTCGGAGTAGTTTTGCCAAATGCTTAATTGAGGTTAATGTTGAGGCTGATTTTGTGGATGTTGTTACCATTGGTGTCCTTCTCTTTCGGGGGAGGGTGTTACAAAGGAAACTATCCGTATTGTATATGAATGGAGACCTCCTAGATATGCTGAGTGTAAGACTTTTGGTCACTCTCTTGATCAATGCTCTAATAAGGTGGTTGTTTCTCCTATTGTTCCTACTGCTAGTACTGGTCCATCTACTTCTGTTGCTATTCCTTTTGTTGAGAATAATGATGGTTTCCAAATGGTGACCAAAAGAAAGAGAAAAACGAATATGACGAAATCTATTAAGGGTGGTAAGTTTACTAGTCAATCGGTTCAGCCGAATGTCAAATTTGTTCCTAAAGCTACAATTAGTAACCCGAAGAAGGGAGTGACTAGTGTGAAGACTGTTTGTTTGCACAAGTTGAAGTCTATTGATACGTCATCATCAGGTGTTGGCCTATCTACATCAAATCCTTACTCTGTTTTGGATCATGATGATGAAGATGACGAGGTTGAAATGGTTTATGATGAAACAACCAATTTATTCTCTAAAACAAATGCAGGTGGAAATTCCTTCACGACAACTGGTAGCTAGATTGGTTCATTTCGTTGTGTACTAGGTGTTTTGTAAGTGTTTATGGCTTGTCATAAGCACTAGATTTAGGTATTTATCAAGTTGTTTAGCTTGAGGTTAATGTGGTACCTTAGTCACATTCCATTTGTACTTTACTTTTTTTTTTGTTAATCTATTTACCGGGGAAACCCATTACCAAAATAAAAATTTAATGAGGTTACCGCTCATGATCCTTACATTACTAAAAAAATTGATTGTACTGGGAAATTAAGCATATCACCGTTAGTCAAATGCACATCTGCAATTCAACAGTTAGTTTATGGGCTTGGTCCATATTTTCTAGATGAATATTTACAATAAGTGAGAACTTCACGAGAAGTGCTTGATCATTTTTACACTTCTATCATGGACGTGTTTGGTCACCATCACTAAGTTTGAAACGTAGTTTGGGTGAGTGGAGAGAGAAAGCTGAGGTGACGGTGACAAGTTTTTTTACCATTTAATCTAGCCTAAGAGAAAAGATAAGTTCTCACCTTTGGTGAGTTACACAATGTAAGCCTATTTTTTTATTTTTTTATTAGTTTATGAATGTGTAAGATGTATAAAGAAGTATATTTTATATATGTGAGTATTTTAATGAAAGGTGAGTTACTCACTCATCACTACACTTGTAAGATGAATTGTATGAGTAGAGAGAAAAAAACGAAATAATGTTGACGTAAGGATGAGTTTTCAACCTTTCACTCCCTTCGGCTTAATTTTATTCATCTTTGAAACTATACTTGGAACCCATAGATGGATCTTCACGATTCTTACTTTGTGATCAGGTTTCTCACCGACATCTCGGTCTTCAGTATGTATTGTTCCGTCCTAAGTTCTAACCTCGAATTTTAGTACTCGTGGGTTGGATCAAGAGTGAAACCATTGCGATTTTATTTCATTTCCAAGTAAAAAATGGAGATTATGTTGATTTCATTAATATTATTCATAATAGAAAGTACTCTCACTTTATAGAAAATCCTATATACATCTGAACCCTACAAACTTGGTAATTTTCAGGTGTACAACTCTTCACCGATAACCCTTAAGGAAATTTTATCAAATGTTTAAAACGAAATTATTTATGCTACACTCATTGGTTAATATATACGGAGGTCACTAAAGTTTCCAAAAAATTGCGTCTAAGTTAGCAACTTTTCAAATCGTTCACTCAAGTTACTCATGTATATGTTACCGGTTAATTGAGTTACTTCTTTTTTATTTACCTATGTTAGATGTTCTTAGTAACTTAGGCCCAGTTTTTTGTAAACGTTAGTAACTTATATTTGTATTAATTGGGTAACTTAGACGCAGTTTTTTTATAAACGTTAGGCGCACTTTTTTTTTCTTGATATTCATTTACCATAAAAAGTTCAAGCGTTTTCTTAGTGATTTAGAATGTTCTTATTTTTGCCTTTGTAATCAGATGTAATTGATGTTTGCAATAAAGCACTTTAACAATTCTCTCACTACAAGATACTAATAAATCAATGGATTATAGCAGTGAAACTAAACAAAACATAAGAAAAACTGTAATCAAACGTATAATTTCAAAATTCCAAAACCGGACTCTATTTTGAGTCCGGACCAAACCAAATCCAATAAAATTGATAAATTGGAATCAAACTGATATTGCAGACATTATTTTCGTATAGCTCTCATTTGCGTGCTTACTTGTATTTTCTATTTCTTGAGCAGCTTTCTGCGGGGTGTGGTTGAAAGTCTTAGAGAAAGATGTTCTTAACGACATCATCCCATTGTAAACTGTTCCACCACTTGACGTCATCTATCTAGATGAATTGGAGATCTAGAGAGGAAGTTTCTTCAATTCGGAGCAATCTGAAAGTTCAATACACAACAATGTTAACAAAAAAGTGCGCCTAAGTTTCCAAATAAAGATGTAAAAGCCAGTAGTTTCAAGCAGATTGGATAAGCAAATACATGATCCAAACTTATGAAAGCTCTCTGAAAACTGAACACAACAGCTTTAGTTTGTACGAAAAACTGATCCAAGCTAGTAGTTTCAAGCAGATTGGATAAGCAAATGCCGAGTTATATGGTTTATTTTGTACGAAAAACAAGCTGATTTTTAACAACTTGAGATTATGATCAAGAAATATGATTCACATAATTCGAGCTTCATGACATTTATGTGTCAAGCTTTGATACATCTGATGGTTAATCTGTAATATTACGTCATAAGTAGTAAGGAAGATATATAAGCAGCCAAATAGGTGCCGTGTTGTTCCAATATGGGCCCGTTTGACTCTTTAGGTAATTTAACCTGTACAACCGGTAACCCTTCCACATAATCACTTTATCGTAAAGTTTTAAAATCATTAGTAACCTACTCAGCCAAACCGTTTAGTTTAGTAACTTGAGTGAACGATTTGAAACGTTGTTAACTTAGGCGCACTTTTTTGGAAACGTTAGTGACCTACGCTACACTCATTAATACAAGATATGTTTTTTCAAATACTAAAAATATAGTATTTTTTTTACACTCATTAATCCTACTAACCATTACTGAACTATATATTAGTTTTTTCTTTATTAGTATCTTGATAACCTTCTCCTTCGATTTTTACAAATGTGATAATCATGGAGTTAGGAAAATAAGTAGGAAATAATTTCTAGGAAGATATAATAATACTTTCATCCATTTTTTTATTTGAACGGTAAAATTTTATTTTACTAGAAAAAAACTAGAACAAAACAAAACTACATAGTAGAGATACAAATAGAACAACATGAGATACAAATAGAAGAGCACTTAACCCAATTAGTCAAACTAGATACAAATAGAAGAGCATTTAACCCTCCAACTAACGCTCCACTTACTTTTACTACTAACCCAACTAAACGACGTAGAAATAAATAAACCAAAAACTAAACTTTGCGGAGGTCTCGCCGATCAAAAAACACAAGCTTTTCGGAAAGTCCATATTGCCACCATAGAGAGAAAAATGAGCTTCTAAACCTTTTTATGTTTTCTATTAATTCAAAGAGATCCACACTTCCCATTGCTAAAACAACAAGATGTTAAGAATTTAAAGTTTCCACCATCTTGCAAACCTGTCAAAACGTTAAAACAAAACGAGCATGTAAATAATACTTCATAGATGTTGATGTTGTTAAGAAAGAGGGATGGACTACACGACCTTCATGAAATAACCATTCCTCAAGTTCCTTACATAAGGCTTGTTGTTCTGGAGTAAGGTGTCTAGATCTGTGGTAAGGGAATGTATCTTGAGCTATCCTTTTTGTCATATGACCAAGCAGGAGCCATGGTTGTTCCTAGGCATTTAAGGACGATTAAAGATTATAGAAAGTTAAGAATTAAGTAGTAAAGAGGAATAATATGAGGAGTTAGAATGTACCTCGTTAGTCTCATGTGCCATGACTGCTAGTTCTTTCTTTTTAGAGTTGTCTCTTTCGTCATCACTTTCACTCCAAGATCCCCTAACAAATGTTCTTTTTGTCTTTTTCTTAGGCTTTGGACAATCAACAATGAAGTAATTTGGATCACCACATCGGTAATATTTTCTTTCCTCTTTTCCTTTTTTGATGTCAAAAGTTTTCGAGACGCCTTCTTGTCATCAACAGGTTCCCTAACGAAATTTCCTCGTCTTTTGAAGAAATTCTTCAAGTCATGGACCGCCATGGAATATTCTTCATCATTGCTATTGGATTCTTGATTATCATCATTAGATTAAATTCTAGATTTCAATGCTATTGATCTTTGTTTCTCCTTCTCTCCTTTGATGATCTCGGAGTCTTTTTCCATCACCGTCTCATGAACCTTGAGATTCCCGATAAGCCCATCTAATGATAAGTTCAATAGATCTTTAGATTCTTCGTTGGCCGTCACCTTAGCTCTCCATTTTGGATGAAGTGCTCGCAGAGATTTCTTGATAAAGTTCTTAGTAGAGAAAGTTACGCCAAGTGCTTTGAGTGAAGTAATGACGGTGTTAAATAGAGCAAACTCTACATTAATTGACTCTTCTTCAAGGATAGAAAATAGTTCATATTGTTGAACAAGAAGATCAATTTTATTATCCTTGACTTATGAGTTTTCTTGATATGTGACAATTAACGAGTGCCAAATTTCTTTGGCCGTTTGACACATAAAAATCCTTTTGTATTCCTTTTTAGGTAGAGCATTGTAAAGCATCATTTTGGCTTCATTATTTGTGGCCAACATTTTCTTTTGATCATCAGTTTGCTGATCACGCGGAAGCGATTCAGATTGATTAGTGGTGAAATTCTTGACCGTTGGTGCATAATCACTTTTAATGATTATGTACCAAAAATATACATCCTTAGATTTCACATAAGTTTCAAACGGTTTTTCCAATAGATAAAACCATCGGTTTCAAATAGTGGTGGGCTTTGCATAGATTTCCTTTCTTTGTAATTTTTAGAATACATTGATCGTTTCAAGTTTTAAAATACAATATACTTTAAAATTTTGGAGTAACGTTGCTCTTGATGCCAATTGTGGAAACTAGAAGGGGGTTGAATAGTTTTACCGATTAGTTTTACTTATATGAAAATTTGTATGTGATTAGTGTGGATATATTGATCGAGTATGATTGAGTTGTAGTAAAGCAAGTAATAGAGATAAAGGAAGAGTAAATCAAACCATAATGCACAAGTAATTTATAGTGGTTCGGCCTATCAACATCTCACTTATGTTTCCCCTACTTCCATTCCTCGAGTATCTACTCGAGAGTTCGACTTTCACTAGTCAAAAACCCCCTTTATACCAGTGGAGAAACCCTTACACGTCGCATACAATATTTACCCGACACCTAAGCTAAGATGTCGTATTCTTTCACACGGGTAAAACAACTCCCTTCACATGATGTATTTTGAGGACTAATATACTAACCACACTTTTATACAAGTAGTATATGAATGGGTACAACAATGGTGATTGTATAGATAACACTTATTACAATCACACAAGTAAACTTTAAAGGTTCAAGTTTGGGTATAGAGTTCTTGTTTATGATCTTCAAAGAGAGTAAAATCTATATCACAAGAGACCAGAATAGGAGTTAGAATAGAGATTAGAATGTAAGATATAATAAGAGATTTAGAGAGATTTTAGAGAAGAGGGGTGAGGAGAATACTTGGTATTTATAGGCAACATGAGCAGAGTCACGCGAACAACATGGACCCAAATCCTTTGGGACCGTCTTTACCATGTTTAGGTCCGTGGGTTATGTCTTTTGTTGGTCCATATATACTTTGCATCTTTTGTCCAAGATTACAGTCAGTCATAATTACACTATACATTTTACTTTTGTATAAGATATATGGAGTGTTTATAAGATGTATTTTGTACATTTAAAGTTTGTTCAAAGTGTTATAAATGTAGAGAAGATTTTTTGAAAGTTAAAAACACAAAAACATTTCTCCAAAGCTTTAGTGTTGTTTTAATACAATCTTAAAAATATATTTGATGTTTTGTCGTTAAGAAAACTTAAGAGGGTTAAAAATATAAACATTGTTTTAACGCGATATTTGTATTAACAAATTTCATACTTCAAAAGAGAGAGGGAGGATTGTAGAATATAAGAAGAAGATACTTTATCTTCTGAAGACGGTAGCGAACATCCTATGGAGGTAGAAAGTCTTGCCCCAATTGTATTTTAATAAGAGGATGTTGTTCCCGTTCTTAGATCCATAAAGGATCATAAAGCTCCATATCGACTATGTCTAAATGTAGAAGTCAAAGAGCATAATTTAGGGATCTTAATGGACCCACTAATTATAGAGCTTCTTATTGGATTTTGAATTCGATAAATGGCTTGTTGCTATGAATGTGGAAATGCAATCCATGAAAGATTATCAAGTCTAGCAACATGTAGGCCTTCCTCTAAATGCAAAAGTCGTAAAGAGCAAGTGGATCTACAAGAAAAAGAATTATATGGATGGATTGTACATACCTATAAAGCTTGACTCATAAAAAATAGTTAGATAAACTTATGGTGTTGATTATAAGGAAACCTTTCTCTTGTTGCTAACATAAAAGCTATTATGATTCTCATAGCTATAGCGACGTAATATGACTATGAGATATGTAAAATGGATGTAATAACTACGTTCTTGAATGATTTATTAGAAGACAAAATCTATATGTCACGACCTCGAGGTTTTGTTGATCCTGAGTATCCTAGAAACGTATGTAGGCTTCAAAGATAAGTTTATGGACATAAGCAAGCATCAAGAAGCTGAAATAAAATATTTAATGAAGAAATCAAAGGGTTTGGTTTTGATCAAAATCTTGTTGAGCCATGTGTATATCAAAAGGATAGTGGGAGTAACGTTATTTCTCTAATCTTAAATGATGATGATATAATTATTATGGGAAATGACATTCCAAGTTTACAAGAGGTTAAAACCTATCATGGGAAGTGTTTTTCTATGAAAGATTTAGGGAAGCCGCATTCATTCTTGGAATCAAGATTTATAGAGATAGATCAAGGCGGTTAATTTGACTAAGTCAAAATGCATATCTTGATAAGATATTGAAGATATATATAAATGATAATTCTAACTTTGGTCTCATTCCTTTGCAAGTGCAACCTGACTTGAATAAATCATAATGTGTTACTACATCAGCTGAAATTAAGCGTATTCAAAATGTCCGTTATGCTTCGGTTATATGACCCATTATGTATGCGGTAAGGTGCACAATACCTGATGTGGCGCTTGCGCAAAAAATTACAAACCAATTTCAACAAAATCCTGGTGAAAGTCACTAGACTGCTGTGAAAATATTTTTAAGTATTTAAGAAATACTAAAGATACATATTGGGTTCATGGCGAGAATATTGACGATGAGCTGCGAGTTAACTATTTTTACGATGCTGGATTCGGACACATATGGATGACACCAAATCTCAAATTATATATATCTTCATTTTGAACGGAGGGGCGGTAGTATGGAAGAGTTCCAAACAAAGTACTACTTCACAATCAGCCATAAATGCTTAAAATATCGCTTCTTTTGAAGTTGAAAAAGAAGCTGTTTGGATAAGGAAGTTTATTGGTAAACTTGGCGTAGTTCCTACTAATATCGAACCTATAAAGATGCATTCTTACAATCTGATGCAATCATAATTAACAACGAATCTGGAGTTCAGAAATGCGCGAGACACTATCCGAAGAGATATCACTATGTTCGTGAATGCATCAAAATTTGCGAAATTGATCTCATTAAAGTGCATACAGATAACAATCTAGTTGACCAGTTTACGAAGGATTTACCTTATAAAAAGCTTACTAAATATGCTAGGAGAATGGGACTTCGTTTTCTAGTAGTTTCACGTACTATGTATTTTAGTATTTATATAAAAGATATCATTAAAAAATATTTATTTTATTAATTGAAGTATTTGATATGTTTGTTTTCATTTATATTTGTTGGTCCTATTTTTCATTTTTAAATCCTTGAATAATATGTTAATCTAAATGGTTTGTATTAATCAATTATATGGGAATATACTTGAATTAAAACATATCTGAGTGATGGTATTATTCGTAGAATATTTAACAACAGTTAACCAACTGAAACAATATTCAAAGGTTGCATATTGGACATCTCCTACTACCAAGTCAATCACTTTAAAGATTGTCGTCATAAAATGAAACTTGTAAATGATTTACGTTACTAAATCCTTTTACTTGAGATGCAAGCGGGTCTTACATATGTAGATGGTATGTTTTGCTATATATCTAGCGCTATCCTTAACAAGGTAGTAATAAATACTATGAAGCATGTGGGAGGAACGTGTAGTCGAGATAGATTTTTGTTCCTTCAACTAGGTTAATTTGAAGAAGTATGCTGCTAGGTCCCTCGTTTAAATAATCGGATTTGTGGACGACCGCACCTAATGATAATCTAGATTTGTTTTTATTAGATTGTTAATCTTGATTCAATTATGTAATACGAGAAACATAATAGTTAAAAATAGAATGGTATCGATCCACATCCATTATTAACATATCATTTGAGAAACAAATGGATTGTAAATGAATTAATCATTTAAATGAATTTTATAAGAAACTACAATAAAAAATTTCTTAGAGAAATGACGTATGGCTAAACGATAAACAATATTGATATGTTATATTCTTCTACACGTCAAGTGAGAGCTAAAAGAATATATCTAATGAAATAATACATTTATTAATGTTTTCCCTTTTTTGGTATAGTCAGTTGACCAACCCAATCTCATAGGGATTGAGAAAGCTTAACTTGCAAGCCAAATTTTGATAATTATATATAAAGTTTTAGGGTCATTCATTCATATATATACTTGATTATTGAGTACCCCAAATTTTCATATTTTTTCTCTCTGTTGGTTCCATTGTCCGAATACCCTCGAAGGGTTTCCATTTGTTTGTTTGTTCCACAAGAAGAACATCAAACCCTATAAGGTTTCTTGTGTTGATTAGATTCAAGGTGTTCTATGTTTTAGGTTTAGTATTATTAGTACTAGTCATATTCTATCATTAAGAATGTATTGTGTGCGTATTTGTAGAAAGATTATACTTTGATCTTAAAGAATTTCTTAATTGTTTGTTATAAGGTGATTTGTTAAAAGGTACACATCTCTTTTATCTTTATGATAATTACACGACTATGTGTGGTCGATCTTGTTATTTTCCGTTGTATGCTCGTGATAGATCAATAATTAATATAGCTTGGGGTTTAGAATTTCAACACGTCATTCATGCATTAGGTCAGCCTACTAATCTTAGCTATTTTTCTTTATCTGTTTGTCAATTGCATTCGAAAATAGTTCTCCCTCAGTCTTATGATTATTGTATATCGACAAAAAAACACGTAATTTAACAAAAAATCATCTTTTTAACTTTCTCTCAATTTTTACTAAGTAACAATTTTACCCTTAACTAATTAATTTACAACTTCTTTATTTTTTGTAATAATACTTTGGAGTGAGGGTGGTATGGTAAAACTTAATGTATATTCCTTTTCTATTTTTGGAGTAGACAATTAATATGGGTTGTCTAAAAATAGTAATATGGACAATAATTTTGAGACGGAAAGAGTAACAAGTTTGGTGAAACTTGTCCCCCGGATTCGATAATACCACAAATGTTTTTAAGCTATCGGGACTAAAGAAAAAGTCTGTCACAAATCACACTTGGTAGCTAGATTTACACACATATCGTAATTTATACTTCTACGCACAACCTTTTAGCCGAAGAACAACTCTGATGCCGTTAGATCAAAGGCCTTACACGAGTGATACGATTTATTGGCATAATATTTTCTTTAAACGCGAAAATTTATTGATTACATATAAAAAATCTGATAACTTATAATGTATATAGCACAAGCGAAAAGTATATTTGTGAGTCTTTTATGTCAGCCGTATCGAGCTCACGCTAAATACTGATTTTTTGCGCTTTTCGAAACCAAATAGGCTAGCCACATGCTCAACATATATACCGTGATATTAGTTCAAAAGAAAGTTAGATAACAGAAGCTCATATTGGACAATCACTTGAGAGATAAAATTATCTTGCAACATGTAATATTCACAAAACGTATATTCAAACAAATAGTGTGTGACTGAGTTTGAACAATAATTTGGGCCTCATTATACCAGGCCGGCCTACTGGAAGTCGAGAACCCTAGCCATGCGGTAAACGTGTACTTCAGGTCATAAAGGTGCACGACCTAAAACGATACCTTTATTCGAAGTCTGTAACTTCCATGAAATAAACAATATTTATATCAAATCCATTTGATACGCCTGAGCTTCGAATAAGAGTAGGCCAAACATGGGCCATTAGTATCTATCTTATGTTTTAGGTTTTATTGTAAGTTTATAAATACCGTGTAATTTTTATCAATGTATTCAATCAAGTTAATAAATAAACAAATGTCTATTTTTCTCATCTTTCGTTCTTAAGGAGCCAGCACACGCTTGAAGTGGTTCCCTATCCCGATATCCGTGTGGGTCATATTAATTGGTGCTTTCATTGAGAGTCCTCGTTGAGAGGTATCAATTTAGGGTTCCAAAAAAAACTGTTCATTCGGTGGAACTGTTCATCTAGCGACACTATTTGTAAAACCCGCCTTAAAAGTCCAGAAATATTAATTACGTACAGTCATAGTTTTAATTAATATCGTGACGTAAATTAATAATTTAGAAAATAAATATTAGTTAATAATTAATTACTAACTTCAGTATTACGTACATATGTAATTTCAGTAATAATAAATTAATATAGGACGGGATTTAAAACACGAAAACGCAAGCTAAACGTTTATAAGCAAAACGAAACGAAAAACCAAAAATATAAAGTAAGCTTATGTTTGGTCTTGGGACGCAGTTTAGAAAATAAAAGAAAAGAACAAGTAAAACCCATGAGCCCGGCCCACTAAACAAATTAGCTAGTAAATGGGATTTTCACTACTTATTTCTAAAACACGGGAAGCAACATAAAACCCTAAGTGGAAAAATGGCCGCCGGCCATAAAAGAAGAAAAAGGGAAAAACGGGTTTTTGATCCTCCTTTGATTTGTTGTGTGTTCGTAGTCCATCCTAAACACGTGTAATGGTAACCATTTCCTTCCTTGTTTTATTTACATCATCGAAATTTATTGTATTAATAATAAAGAACACGTGAGTTAAGCATTAATCTTGAAAATCTGTCCATTGTGGTCGGGTTGCTGCTTACACACGAACCGAGACCAATAGGAGGTCTCGGTGTGTTCTTGTTTGGCCCAGCCGTGACCCACCAAGGGGCGGGTTGGTTTGATGTTGGACGACAGCGAGTAAAAAACCCAACAGGGGTGGTTGTTTAGTAAATAGTGGGAACCACAACAGAAAGCAGGTTGTGTTTGGGTGTAACTAGCAGAAAGGGGTGTTTGGGATTAGTAAACAATGGGAAAAGAAAGAAAGCAGGGTGTGTTTGGGTGTAGCAGTGGGAATAAAACAAACAAGCAATGGGAACAATGGGTTTTCAGCAGTGGGAAAAATAGACAGAAAATAATGAGTTTTGGTTTAAGTTTAGCGACAGTTTTCGTGACACTAAGTACTGTCGCAAAATTGTAATATGTGCAGTTTTTAAAAACGTAGCTTTTAGTGACAGTTTTTAGCGACAGTTTTTTGTCGCTAATTTTAAAAGTCAGATTTTATATATTTTGGTTTAATCATTTTAGTGCGACCGAGAAGGGGTATCTCGGTAGGCTCGATTTAATTATAATGAGGAAAAGGTAGATTTTATTTTATACTTTTATTAATTAATTTTTGTAAAGGTTTAAATTATATTTTAAATTAAATTATAATTAAATAGTTTTGAAATAATTAAAAAGTATAATTTTATTATATAGATTATATATGACTTTAGAAAAACCTTATAAATTAGAAAACGTTATATTTTAACGAGTTACTTATTTTCGTAATAATATAACGCCAGATTTAGTTATACCGTAATTAGTAGTAGGTTATTAATATATTAAGGAATAATTATTAATACAGATTCATCAGTTAAAAATACGTACGGACTTCCAGAAATATAATGAATAAATAAGAAGCCAATAAAATCAGTAAAGTAAATATATAACAGGTAACTTATTCGCGTCTATTAATTGTTGTAGCTTACGTGAAGCCCGAGTAGCATTCTTCAGTCTTCCATTTCGTCAGTTACTGGACTAGAGGTACGAATTTGCGTTCTTTCAGTAAGGACTTCCTTTCTATGCATAATTAGGATTCCCGTCTTCAGCCAAATGTTTTTCCCCAGTATATGTTTAAGTTTATCAGTAATCATATTAATAACTAAATAAATTGCATGAGCGTTATATACAAGCACGACCAGTTTATGTACTAGTTACGGAGGTACCGTAACCACGGCACTAGAGGCACCGGTCTCGTGACTCACATGCAGGAGAGTGATATCCTGCATCGTCCCACTCAGCTCAGCTTGGCCATTTTATCAGTATTATTAGTGGGGCGTATGGATGCATCCTAGGCTTATATGTGTTACAAGTTATCAGGGTGAATGTGGTGTGTGCTCTACATCCTTCACATTGGAGCTGATCCCTCCACCCAGCACAGTTATTTAGAGGTCACCCCTCTATAGCATGATGAGGTCACCCCTCCAGTTATTCATGCACGGTTGTTACAGCACGTGACCTATATAAGCTCTGGCAAAATAAAATACAGTAAATGCATGTTTTCAGAATTAACAATTATATTTCAGTATCAGTATATTATGAACCATGTTTCTCAGATTTTATGCAGAGTTCTACCACATGTTACATATCAGTCTTACAGCTTCAGTATTCTATCGCCTGTTTCATTCAGTATATTCTTATCATGTATTATATCCGTTCACTGAGCGTTATGCTCAGCCGTAGTTCCTTCATGTTCTAACGGCATGTACACCAGGACGCTCTTAGGATTCTGAGAGCATGTGCATTTGGATGGAAGCTATCCAGACTTCTTACTTTATGCATTTCTTACATTATTCTGCTCATTTGGACATTGTTTAGTCCTTTCCTTCAGTATTTTACTTTTCATGTTTTGGGCTTATGTTTGGATTACCGATGTTTGATTCCGGTATTCCTTTATGGTCAGTTAATGTTTTAGGACATTTACCATATGCTTTGATGGCACGCCATAAATACACGTAACGGTCCACTTATCCAAGTGGGATGTTACAATTATGGTATCAGAGCTATAGGTTCGACCTGTAGGCTCTAAAACTTGACCTGTGGCTAGTGGGTAGTCACCAGGAATTTCCCAGATTTTGGCGTTGTTATCTTTCATGTTTCTCATGGATTATTCAGTCAGTTTTCTTCATTTATCAGTCATTTTTCTTAAATTTTGACTAAGTAAAAGGTTGGTACATAACTAGCCATATTTAGTCGCATGTGCTTTTAGCGAATTTTCGTTTTGGTGAGCTGACCATAGGCGTTCACCCTTGCCGTTCAGATTTTGTATTAGTAAACCGACCATAGGCATTTACCCTTACTCATGACAGATTCATGTCTTCAGTCAAATATCACTTGGTGAACCAGCCATAAACGTTCACCATTTCTCAAGTCAAATTTCATGCTTTTCAGTCAAATGATGTTTTGTGAACCGATCCACAGTTGTTCACCTTTGTCATATCAGGACATTTCATAAATTTTGACCAGTATGGATCGAACCAGAATAGCCCATACTTAGTCTCATGTTTTCTTCTTTGAATTATGTGGATTGAACCATAGCCGTCCACATCAGTTGATATTACACCTCAGTCGATTTGACTTTTTATGTTCCTTGTAACAGTCAAATTTCATACCCTCACGTTGATGTCATCTACATGATGATTTAGTTTCATGTTTCCTTACAAGTATTATGTTTTCAACATAATGATAATGTTTCATGCTAAAATACAGAAGGATTACAGTAAAATACTATTTCATGATAAATCATGTTCTGGTCTTTAACAATCATGTCTTTATACTAGATGTTGATGAAACTCCGTTTAGTCATACTTTTAGCCTCTATACAACCAGCATTAAGTCTACGTAGAAATTATCAGCCTATTATGTTAATCGTTTCAGTTCAGTTTACTACCGTTTAAATCAATTTATTCCTTTGATAATGTCAAACAAGCGACACCAGTATCGATCATCCCATAAAATTTCCACCAGCTCCATGTACAGTATTTCACGTGTACTCTACGTACAGTGTCTCAGATTTGCTCCATGTGCAATATTCATTTTGTACTTCATGTACAGTAGTCCAAGTGTACTCCAGGTACCCTACTCCATGGATATTGCTAATCGATCCTCAATCATCTCAGATGTTTCCACTTGTCGATATTCTACCAGGTGCTGATGCTGCTCGTGACTTGAAGATTTTGCTAGATGCTGATGCCGCTAACACTTTGAAGACCTCACAATTGCTGATGCTGCTGATACTTTGGAGATTTCTCAAGATGCTGATGGTGATGCTGTTATACTATAAAGACACTGCAGAGCAAGGACGAAAACAATAAATTTGAAATTTCTGACAAGAGTAAATTTCAACCATCGGACACTACCATTCTAGTCCATGCCTTACTTCCTCAGTTAGCTGTCACACGTTACTCAGCTAACCGTTCATTCAGAAGAGTGGGAGCCGTAAACCAGCAGACTACTCTGCAAAATAGTTACAAGAATCACGGTCATGATAATGACCGTGATAAATTGACAGAAAAAGCAGTAGTGACAACCACCGTGCTTATAATTTATCAGTCAGTAACCATCGGAACCCCAGAACGGACGTGACCAGAAATACAGAGGTCAGTAGTCTAACCAGTTCCCCAATCCTAGTAGTTACCAAAATTTTCAGCCTTGTCCAGATTCACCCACTAGAACCTATATCAAAACACCAGTCAGGACATGGTTCTCAGGTATCATTTCGGAAGACATACATCATGACACCTGTCATGGTACACGTCATACGAATATCTTCTCAAAGTACAAGTCATAACTCATAACTCCGTATGTTTACTAAACCATGTCCTCAGAAATTCAGTGTATCCTCCAAGGGAGTTTACCCATTTTATCATGCCATGCATAAATCAGACCATTAAAAATTTAGCTACCACCACTGGAGTATTATTCAGGCTAGACACGCAGTATTCATTCGGTGAGGTTACAGACGAACACATTCAGTGGAAAAAATCGCCATGTTTATTTCATATGTTCCTATGCCAGCTTTATTTTGAATTAGGTAGTTACCTGTCTCTCAGCCAGAAAAGACTCCACAGTACCACCCATGTTTATTAAGGTGATTCCTTTCAGTTAACGACAAGATCCGTCTTACTAAATCCCAAATATATTCATTATACTTTCTGTCAGAAAAATCAGTATAAATTATTTCTGCCTTACAAGCGCGTGACTTATCAGTCCATAGCTACGAAGACTTTTAGCTACCAGTTATATAATTCACTTCTAAAATTCCTCGAATCCATGATCAGCAGATTATACAAAAATTTCCAGATGTCATTCCAGAAATTCCTTCCTAACAACGAGACATAATTTAACATCGAGCTCGTCTCAAGAATAGTGCCTGTTTCCAAAACTCCTTAGTCCAGAGTCGCATCTAAGTTAAAAGGGTTGCAGTAGTTGCTGCAAGAATTACCGAAATGACGCTTTATTCGCCTTGGCGCACCACCAAGAGGTGTGTCGTTTCTGTCTATCAGGAAGAAGACCGGTAACATGAGATCATGTATCGACCACCGATATTTTGACAAGATCACCATTTTTAATCGATGTTCATTCCACGAATAGCAGGTTTATCTGATTTGCTATGACTTCTTATATAGTTTCCAGAACAATTCACGATCATGTCACCATCAGTGGTGAGAGAAACATATTATAGACACTATAAAATTTTTGAATTATACTTCTGAGCTCCCTAATGCTCCAGCTATAGTATCAAATTTATGAATAAAATTTTTTTATGACTTCGCAGACAAAATCGTCAGTATGTTCTTCGATAACATTCTGATCTTCTCAATTCTAGAGAGCTACAAGATAATCATCTTCCCACAGTGAAATAGATTCTCCTATAGGAGGAAAAAATATATACGCAACTTTCTAGATATGAATCCCAATAGAACAAGGGGGCATTTCTTAACCACACTATTTCAGCAGAAAGGAATTTCAGATAATCCTGTGAAGGTGAAGGCCATCACCAGATGGTCACGACCGACGCCGGTGAATGAAGTACAATCTTCTAGAACTCAATTGACTACTACCGCAGAAATTTCTGATAGTTCTCACTAAAAAATGTTTTACGACTATTCAACCAGATTTCCACCAGAATGTTCCATAATCCCAGACAAAACTTTAATAGAATCCGCATCACACCTTAATGCAGCTATGTTCATATCTACATGCCTGACCTACTGCAGGTTCAAGATAGAACGCCGTCGTGTTTGTGAGTTACTACAACCCTTAGAAATTTCTGAACAAAAATGAGACGAAATTCCATGGAATTGTTATCAGCTACCACAGGCTCAGAGAAAGTATGATACTATCTAAGTTATCGTCAACCATGTAATCAGCCTGCGCGTTTCTTTCATCCGAAAGGATCACGTAGTAGCAGATCTGCAAGAAATTTTAAAATTCAGCAGTAAATCGTACGAATTCAAGGCATTCCTTTGACCATCATATCAAACAGAATTCATGTTCACGATCAAGTGTATGTTTACGCCCACTTTAAGTTCATGTTTATTTTCACTTACACGTTTACGTCTCATTCGTGGAATGATGCTGTTTCAGTTCAAATTTTTATGCTATCTCATAATTTAAGCTCACGTTTGTGTTCATAACATTGTTCACATTCAAGTTCGTGTGCCATTTCACAATACACGTTTCTCAGTTTATTACCGAATACGGTTACAGAAAGCTTGGGAAATCAGACTCAAGTTTAGCACAACTATTCCATAACCAGGCAGACGTTTCACATCTCAGGCCGTATCGTTTGGCATTCATTCCTCAGTCAGCATGCGTTCATGATACATGCTAGTACCACGTTCACAGTATGTTTCGTGTATCACATTCATGATATAATTCATGCTGAGCGTACCTCATATAATTATGAACCACGTTCACAATTGCTCACGTTTTACGTTCGAAATTGTTTACGTAGTCGCCCTTATATGTTTTCAGCAGCTTGCTCAGATATGTAAATCTTATATTTCAGGATATTTATACGTACCATTTCATGTATCCACATGCTATAGCTTGTTCATTTTATCAGATTCAGAAAATCCATCTTAAGTATGGAATCAAGAACTATTCAGTATTCATCAGGACAGGGTCATCAGGACCAAGATTTTCATTGTGTTTAGACCTTTGAAGGAATCGTTTCGAGCGGGAAGCCACTCGAAACGGAGGATTCCATCCGGACCTCTCATCCCTTTTCCTTTAATAAATCCACTTAAGTTCTTTCAGTCATGTCACGTTTCATGTTCACTTCAGTCATGTCATGTTTATACCCTTTCAGCAGCATTATGTTCTAATCCAAGGACGAATAATCCTTCAGCGTATATGCCTTTTTAGCTTTCATGCTCTTTCAGCATATGTGTCCTTTCAGCTTTTATATCTTTACCAGCTTAATTTAATTCGAGGACGAATTTTCCTTTTAGAGAGGGAGAATTGTAAAACCCCAGCATTGTCGTATCCCTAATTCGAGGACGAATTTTTTTTAGAGGGAAAGAATTGTAAAACCCGCCTTAAAAGTCCAGAAATATTAATTACGTACAGTCACAGTTTTAATTAATATCGTGACGTAAATTAATTATTTAGAAAATAAATATTAGTTAATAATTAATTACTAACTTCAGTATTACGTACATATGTAATTTCAGTAATAATAAATTAATATAGGACGGGATTTAAAACACGAAAACGCAAGCTAAACGTTTATAAGCAAAACGAACGAAAAACCAAAAATATAAAGTATGCTTATGTTTGGTCTTGGGCCGCAGTTTAGGAAATAAAAGAAAAGAACAAGTAAAACCCATGAGCCCGACCCACTAAACAAATTAGCTAGTAAATGGGATTTTCACTACTTATTTCTAAAACACGGGAAGCAACATAAAACCCTAAGTGGAAAAATGGCCGCCGGCCATAAAAGAAGAAATAGGGAAAAACGGGTTTTGGATCCTCCTTTGATTTGTTGTGTGTTCGTAGTCCATCCTAAACACGTGTAATGGTAACCATTTCCTTCCTTGTTTTATTTACATCATCGAAATTTATTGTATTACTAATAAAGAACACGTGAGTTAAGCATTAATCTTGAAAATTTGTCCATTGTGGTCGGGTTGCTGCTTACACACGAACCGAGACCAATAGGAGGTCTCGGTGTGTTCTTGTTCGGCCCAGCCGTGACCCACCAAGGGGCGGGTTGGTTTGATGTTGGACGACAGCGAGTAAAAAACCCAACAGGGGTGGTTGTTTAGTAAATAGTGGGAACCACAACAGAAAGCAGGGTGTGTTTGGGTGTAACTAGCAGAAAGGGGTGTTTGGGATTAGTAAACAATAGGAAAAGAAAGAAAGCAGGGTGTGTTTGGGTGTAGCAGTGGGAATAAAACAAACAAGCAGTGGGAACAATGGGTTTTCAGCAGTGGGGAAAATAGACAGAAAATAATGAGTTTTGGTTTAAGTTTAGCGACAGTTTTCGTGGCACTAAGTACTGTCGCAAAATTGTAATATGTGCAGTTTTTAAAAACGTAGCTTTTAGTGACAGTTTTTAGCGACAGTTTTCTGTCGCTAATTTTAAAAGTCAGATTTTATATATTTTGGTTTAATCATTTTAGTGCGACCAAGAAGGGGTATCTCGGTAGGCTCGATTTAATTATAATGAGGAAAAGATAGATTTTATTTTATACTTTTATTAATTAATTTTTGTAAAGGTTTAAACTATATTTTAAATTAAATTATAATTAAATAGTTTTGAAATAATTAAAAAGTATAATTTTATTATATAGATTATATATGACTTTAGAAAAACCTTATAAATTAGAAAACTTTATATTTTAACGAGTTACTTATTTTCGTAATAATATAACGCCAGATTTAGTTATACCGTAATTAGTAATAGGTTATTAATATATTAAGGAGTAATTATTAATACAGATTCATCAGTTAAAAATACGTACGGACTTCCAGAGATATAATGAATAAATAAGAAGCCAATAAAATCAGTAAAGTAAATATAGAACAGGTAACTTATTCGCGTCTATTAATTGTTGTAGCTTACGTGAAGCCCGAGTAGCATTCTTCAGTCTTCCATTTCGTCAGTTACTGGACTAGAGGTACGGATTTCCGTCCTTTTAGTAAGGACTTCCTTTCTATGCATGATTAGGATTCCCGTCTTCAGCCAAATATTTTTCCCCAGTATATGTTTAAGTTTATCAGTAATCATATTAATAACTAAATAAACTGCCCGAGCGTTATATACAAGCACGACCAGTTTATGTACTAGTTACGGAGGTACCGTAACCACGACACTAGAGGCACCGGTGTCGTGACTCACATGCAGGAGAGTGATATCCTGCATCGTCCCACTCAGCTCAGCTTGGCCATTTTATCAGTATTATTAGTGGGACGTATGGATGCATCCTAGGCTTATATGTGTTACAAGTTATCAGGGTGAATGTGGTGTGTGCTCTACATCCTTCACATTGGAGCTGATCCCTCCACCCAGCACAGTTATTTAGAGGTCACCCCTCTATAGCATGATGAGGTCACCCCTCTAGTTATTCATGCACGGTTGTTACAGCACGTGACCTATATAAGCTCTGGCAAAATAAAATACAGTAAATGCATGTTTTCAGAATTAACAATTATATTTCAGTATCAGTATATTATGAACCAGGTTTCTCAGATTTTATGCAAAGTTCTACCACATGTTACATATCAGTCTTACAGCTTCAGTATTCTATCGCCTGTTTCATTCAGTATATTCTTATCATGTTTTATATATGTTCACTGAGCGTTATGCTCAGCCGTAGTTCCTTCATGTTCTAACGGCAGGTACACCAGGACGCTCTTAGGATTCTGAGAGCATGTGCATTTGGATGAAAGCTATCCAGACTTCTTACTTTATGCATTTCTTACATTATTCTGCTCATTTGGACATTGTTTAGTCCTTTCCTTCAGTATTTTACTTTTCATGTTTTGGGCTTATGTTTGGATTACCGATGTTTGATTCCGGTATTCCTTTATGGTCAGTTAATGTTTTAGGACATTTACCTTATGCTTTGATGACACTCTATAAATACACGTAACGGTCCACTTATCCAAGTGGGGTGTTACACTATTCATCCGGTGATACTATTCATGAGACTGGTACTGTTCATCGGGTACTATTCATCAGCGAAAAAATAGTATTTTTTTCTTTTCGATTTATTCTTTATGACATCGAGTAGCAGTGATCGAGATGCAATATCTAAGCTTTTGCATATGGGTACGATGACCGAATATCAAAGTGAGTTTGTGATACATGCAAATCGGCTAACGGGGATCTCTACAAACTTACATAAATATTTTTATATCTCTGGCCTTAAAGTGTCGTTACAACGAACTGTTGAGGATAAGGCCTACAACGTTAGGAGATGCTTTCTATTTAGCCCGTATCACTAAGGCTCGTTTTGAGGCAATTTCAGAAAAAGAAAAAGAGCATATTGTTGATGAAAGACAGCTTGTGGTTGGTGAATCGAAGCCTAATCTTGGTGAATTGCAGCTTGTAGTTCGTGAGTCACCCCTTATGGTTAGTGAATCAAAGCCCGTTGTTGTTGGTGAATCGCAAAAAAAAATTGTTGGTGAATTGCAACTTATTGTTGGTGAATCGCAACCTATGGTTGGTGAATCGCAACTTGAGCTCAGTAAATCACGACTTGTTATTGATGTATCGTCTAAAAGGGTCGTATCAATTGGTGCTTAAAAGGGTCACGTGGTTTGTTACATTTGAATGGAAGGAGTGTAGAACAAAAATCCGTAAAATGTTACTATTCGAGTTAGAGAAAAAGTTGAGGCGGAGCATGCAAATGTTTAAGAAAGGTTTCAAGATTTGGGATGCAGAAATTAAGAGTGCTTTTCAAGAGTTCACCTTAAGGGCAAGGTGAATTCGAAGGAGTGAGGTTGGGCCAAACGGGCGACTATTATCTTAGGTTTAGGGTTTCTAGGTTTGTAAATACCGTCATTGTTATTAATGTAATCAGTCAATCAATCAAAGTTAATTCAATAAATCTCTAGTTTCCCATCTCAAGTTTTTATGGAGCAAAACACACGCTTGAAAAGGTGCTAATTATCCCGATACAACCCTAACCGGGTCGTATCAATTATTTTGGTAGCTTGTTGTGTGCATGGCTAAATTACTTGTGTCATACATTCTGTTACGAGTCCAAAATGATTTAACAAGGGTGTTTAGGATTTTCTACCAAGTGCTTATCACATTATGTCCTTTTTGAAATTCAGTGAGCATATTTGCATGTCTCGAGTGAAACAACCTGTGTTTGATCAAAATCACGTATGGTAACTATTGGATTTATAATTAGTACTATCACCCGAGACCAGGATCACCCGACCCGATATAAACCGACCCAATATCAACCGAACCCCTAACCACTCAAAACCATTGAGTTGTGTGACTTATTTAGGAGAATTCTCTCAGGTTCTCAGCCTATTTAGTTTATTAAGTTAGTTTGTTCACTTTAATAAGTGACCTTTATGTCTCCACGGTTAGAGTTGACCTTTATGTCTGTAAATGTAAATGGGTTAAGTCATTATTTTCTACATTATAAATGGTTAAAGTGAATTTAAGTTATTGTGTTTCACTCAAATGTCCTGTTATTGTATTGTTTTGACCCGTAATTGTGTTCAACTTATGATGATAAAAATTTTACTCACATGGTTTTTGAACGTGCAATGTTTACAGGAATCATTCAAGCGACGTGATGATTGTGAAGCTCGAGCATCCCAATTTTTTTAACTCAGTTGTTTTTCGTTGAATTGTGGTAATCATATTTGTATTTCACACTTGATAAACTTCGTTTCTTGTTTGTGGTTTGAAAAATACTTGGTGTATATGGAGATGGTCTTTTTTTTAACAAAATATGTCATCGAAATCATTATTGTGCTATTGCGCATCATTTACAGCTATATATATTGTATTCTCAAAGATACATAACATATGAATTCTCAAAGATATATAATATATGAAAACCCGTGTATGCGCGAGTCTTATAACTAGTACGTAACCAATACATATATTAAATAAAATCCAAAGTTTGCAAAACCTGAGTTTGCAATTTATTTTTTACACAGTTTTTTTGAGCAGCAATTACATTTGATTGAAAACAGTACTAAACCTTTAACACCATGTAGAACTTTATATCAACACGAAGCCACAGCTACCAACATTCGTAAAACATTATATCAACACGAAGCCTAAAATACACATCTCCTTCATATGCATCAGTCATAATAGTCGCGATCCCTCTATGCATAAAAAAGTCCCCAGTTCCACCAACAACTGATATGTCCCTAGTTTTGACCATTATTGGATCAGCCCCAATAAAACTAATAGTTCCTTCATAATCTGTACTATTTAGGACAAACGAAAAAGCTAGCCATGCAGTGTATGTGTTCTTGGTATCATACATGTATTGACCTTGAGCACGACCTACCGGAGGCGAATGAAAATTGTTGTCTAGAGTAATGGGGTCATCAAAGACTACAACATTACCAAAATGAAACTGGTTAGCCAATATCGTGTGGTTACCCCATTGTGGTGCACCTACAATAACCGCGGATGCATTAGCTGCATTTTGGCCATTATAGATAACATCATGGAAAAACAAAACTAGGGTTTTGCATGGCTTGTATTGTTTCTTGATTCCCTTGTGGTTTCGCGATGAAGAGATGGTAAGAAACGTGAACAAGAGAGCAAGTGTAATTGAAGCTCTTTTTGCACCCATTTCGATCGGTCCAAAGGGTTAGAGATCGAGCTATGGTGACTAGTGACAGTGAGGTATGAGGTGATGAATTATATTGTGATATATTTCGAAATTCATGTGTACCTTCTTATTATATAGGCATGGAAGATATTCTTCTATCTATTGAGTCAAACTTGGCATGCGCACAGAATGATTTGGAAAATACCACGAATAGTGGGTTTGTGATAAATGTTGTTTCAAGTCCTACGCATGGTTTACTATGTTAAAAGTGTTAACATGATTTATAAAGTACTAGCATGATACCCGCAATGCAGCGATAACTATTTTTTAACAAAAAGATGTTGCATTTTAATTCATCAAATATATATTCAAAGTAAAAAATTAAATCAAATTAAAAAAAACTCAATATCATTGAAAAATTTAAAATTTAACCAAAAATATATTAAAATGGATGTTAAATTAAAGAGCACGAAATTTTAAAAAGTATGACGAAATTAGATTATAAAAAAGATAAATAAAAAAGATATTTTAATTTAAAAATAAAAGTTTTTTAAATAGTTTGTTACAAATGTTGTTAAAAAAGTTGTTACAAAAATTGTTATAAATGTTTGTTTCAAAAATGAATGGATGATATTAATTTATCAAATATGATCTAATAGCTTAAATTTAACATTCTTATATTAATTTTTGGCTTGGAGTTAGGTTTGGTAATTTTAGGTTTGGGATTAATATCGGAGTTAGGTTTGGATTAAGTCTCTTTATATACTAGTATAGATATCTTTTAATAAAAATATTTAATATATTAATTATTAAATTGTAAAATTATAATATAAAATAATATATTTAAATAAATTATAATATCACTAAAGGTAAAGAATAGTTATTTTAGATACTATACTTTTCTGTGGATATCAGAGGACTCATCCCCATCATCCATCTCATTTTCATCTAATGGATAAAATTAAGTATATTTTAATTTTCACCTATTTTTTATAATTTAAATATCTCTTAAACCGTTAAGTATTAAACGAAAATAATTATACCTTCGCGACGAGCGTTTAATTATATTTCTATAAATATGCACTATGATATATTTTCGAAAAAAAAAATTTCGTTTTTTTTTTCTTTTATTAAAATTTACGTGAAATATCATATATGATAATACTGTTTCATCATATATGATAACAGTGTTAAATCATATATGATATGGGTTTCTATCATATATGATAGGTTATATCATATATGATACTAGTGATCCATCATATATGATATTAGTATCATATATTATAATCTTCGAAAACGTGAAAAAAATGGAAATTTTTTTGTCGAAAGTGTATCATATAGCATATTAATAGAAAGATAATTAAGTGCTCATCGTAACGGTATGTTTTTTTTTCGCATAACGATTAACGGTTTAAAAGATATTTATGTTTGAAAAAAGATGGTGAAAATATTATTTTTTTAATATTATTAATTAGATTTAAATGAGATGAATTGTGTGGATGAGTCACATCATATCCAAGAAAAGTATAGTATCCAAATGAACTTAAATCTTAAAAGTATATTAATAACTTACATATTTAACGGTTCTTAACAATTTTAAAAGCTTTATGTATCAGGTTTTTATTTAACAACTATTTGTTTAAAATAAAAAGATAACAACTCCAAACAATTGTAGTATCAAGCAGATTTACTGAATTATTTTTTTAACAAAAAAACTAGCAGTTCTAAAAAAACTTTAAAACAGCTTTACAAACAGACCCTTAAAGTTATTTAAGTTGTTCAAGTCGCTATGTATTTACATGAACATTTGTTAAAATTTTGATATAATCGTCTTCCGTTCACTGGTCGTTTTGAGACATTTGAGAAAAACTTAGATCGTTTATCAAAATACACATGTACCTTAAGGCATGTAAAGAATTTGCCATTGATAACGGTTAAAGTGAATTAGACAAAGGTGCAAAAGATAAAATTTAGGTGCAATCGACTAAGTAACTTATTTTTCGAACGCCCTCAAACCTTAATATCTAAGTTATGATTAGCTATAGACTGAATATAGCTAAAAATATCATGACCTTTAAACATATTATAATCGTATGAGTCATAGTTAAGACCATCGATACCATAAGTCTTCCTCCATTATTCCACGGAGCTAAAAATACCATAATCAACTCTAAAAATTTTAGCCGCCTAAACATTCGCCATTTCATTTTCAACATAACGGGTCCTGCTATTTTCACTCGGGACGTTTGAAGACTTTGAAGTGATGTGATGTAGACTAGAAACAAGATAAATAAATTTAATTTATTGATTCTAATAAATACCAGAAACAATTCCTTCCAACAATCGTTGATTCTAATGAACACCGATTATCAGGGTAAAAATACGGCAACACAATGGCCAGTGGTTTAACTTTTATTAACCTAAAAACTGTCTTGTTAGGGTTACAGCAGATTGTTTAACTAAAGACAAGAAACAAAGAAAACCCTAAAACACTAGTGGGTTGGACTGTGGCCCAAGAACGAAGTCCAACATTAATTGAAAATAACACAAAAATACAAATAAATGATAGTAAAATGGCTATTTGGGGCTCGAAAAATCATTAACCAGCCTAAAAATGGTTACCATGTTGCTCATTTCGCTTTTGGTTGTTTTTACAGGTCATGGGCTGAAAACGGACATATGATGGTCAAGTTATGGTTGTTTTAAGAAAACCCTCTTCTTCACGCGATCTTTGGCTTCCAGAAACAAGTCAGCCCGTTCTTCAATAGTTGGGCCTCCATCATTCTCCCATGGATAGGAAAAATTCTACCTCATATTCCCAGCAGTATCATCATCAGAAGAATCACCATAGTAAGGAAACAAATGCTTTACATTAAAAACATCAGAACAACGAATATGACTTGGTAACTTCAAACGATAAACATTCGAGTTCATCTTCTCCACGATTTCCAATTGACCAATCTCCTTTGTAGATAACTTATGTCGCCTCTTTTGATCCGCAACATGCTTGTACTTTGAATTGGGGCGAACCAAGTTGTCACGAACAGATTTATGAACGTCATGCAACCCCTTAACAAAATCCTACACTTTCTTCGGAACATACCTAGAAACTGGAGGAGTCATAAGATGAAGAGGACCATGTGGTTGAGTAGAATAAACCACATGGAATGGACTAAACCTAGTGCTCCGATTAAACGCATGATTATGAGCAACTATAGCTTGACACAACTACTGATCCCATGCTTTTACATGATCACCCACCAAACACCTTAACATATTACCAAAGGACCTGTTAACAACTTCAGTTTCCCCATCAGTTTAAGGATGATGATAAGCACTACTAAAATTGAGCTGAGTATTCACCATCTTCCACAAACTACGTCAAAAATGACTCAAAAACCTAGTGTTCCGATCCAAAACAATGGAGGAAGGTAAACCATGTAAATTGTACACATCCCTAAAGAAAGTTGGGCTACATTAACTGCATCTGTTGTATTCTTGCAAGGAATAAAATGAATCATCTTAGAAAAACGATCAACAACAACAAATATTGAATCATTACCCCTTTGAGTACGAGGTAGCCCCAACACAAAATCCATGCTAATATCAACCCAAGGCTGCAAAGGAATTGGCAAAGGCATATAAAGTCTTGCATTAGTAGCCGTGCCCTTTGAAACTTGACAAATACGACGCGTCTTGACGTAACGATCCACTTCCTTCCTCATAATAGGCCAAAAATAAGAAGCTTGAACCAACTGTAAAGTGCGATCATGACCAACATGTCCTTCACCATGCAACTCCTTAATAATTTGCAAGCAAAGACTTGAATCAGGAATACAAAGTTGATTGCTTTTGAATAAGAACCCATCAGGCATAACAAAATATGTTTTCTCTCCAGATTGCAAATCCTGCAAAACAACTAAAAAGTATGGGTCCACGGTCACCATGTCACGAATGACATTAAGTCTTGGAGCATCAACCTGCATGGATACAACTAAACTACTTCGCCTGCTTATGCATCAGCAGCACGATTAGAAGCACCAGTTTTGTGTTTCACCACAAAAGTAAACTTCTCAAGAAAAGCGAACCAACGCCCATGCTTATGGAATACTTATCTTGAGTACGAATATGCCTTACGGAATCATGATCAGTGAACAAAACAAACTCCTTATGAAACAAATAATGGCACCAATGCTTCACAGCTTGGGCCACTGCATAAAACTCTAATTCATAAGTAGAGTACCTTGACTTCGATCTTGTCAACTTCTCACTAAAATAGGCAACAGGCCGCCCACCTTGACTAAGAACTCCACCAATTTCAACCTTAGAAGCATCAATATGAAGCTCAAAAACTTTAGAAAAATCAAGCAATACCAGGATTGGCGATGTAGTAAGCTATTCTTTGACAACCTGAAAAGCCAGCTATGCTTCCTCCGTACACACATATGACTTCCCCTTCATACAGTCTGTCAAAGGGGCCATAATGGAACTGAAATTAGGGATAAACCACCTATAGAAAGAATCAAGTCCATGGAAACTCCAAACTTCAGTAATGGCAGTTGGAGTTGGCCACTCTTAAATAGCTGCTACCTTAGACTCATCCACCTATATGTAATCGCCAGAAACAATATACCCTAAAAATCAAACTTTAGGGGTCATGAACACACACTTCTTCGTGGCTGCATAAACACTGTCCTTCCGAAGCAAGGTCAAGACCTGCCTCACATGAGTTATATGCTCATTATGAGAATCACTATAAATAAGAATGTCATCACAATAAACAACCACAAACTTGCCAATAAAAGGCCTGAGCAGTTGATTCATCACAAGCATAAATGTACTTGGTGCGTTTGATAAACCGAAAAACATGACCAACCACTCATACAACCCTTCACGGGTCTTGAAAGCGGTCTTCTAATCATCACTAGGTCTAAGACGAATATGGTAATACCTTCTCTTCAACAGTTTTGTAAAAGTTATAGCACCACTAATCTGGTCAAGCAAATCATCAAGGCGAGGAATAGGAAACCTGTACCTCACAGTAATCTTGTTGATGTCTCGACTATCAACACACATATGCCATGTACCATCCTTCTTTGGATTCAATAGGGCAGGAACATCACACGGGCTCATATTCTTACGAACATGACCCTATGAAACCAACTCCTCAACCTGTCTGTGCAACTCCTCATGTTCTCCCGGACTCATCCTACAATGTGGCTTGTTAAGAAATTGTGACCCAGGCTCTAGATCAATATGATGTTTTATGTCATGCAATGGTGGCAAACCATCAGGTGATTCATCAGGGAAAACATTAGTGAATTCCTCAAGTAAAGGGGTCATGGCTTTAGGAACTTCATAATCTTCAGAAACCTCATTCCCTATTTTCACAAAAACATCAGCTCCCACCTCCAGCTCATCTTTAAATTGTGAAAGAGTTAGTAAAATATTAGTGGGTTTATTAACTACTTCCTTGGGTTTATTTGGCATCAAAGTAATCTTCACACCCCTAAACTGGAAACTATAAGTATTAGTTCTCCCATGGTGAGTTACATCACGATCATACTCCCAAGTTCTACCCAATAACAAGTGAAAAGCATCCATGGGTATCACATCACACCAAAGATTATCATTATAAGTTTTTCCTATAGAAAATATAACTTAGACACGCTTGGAGACTGTTATCTCCCCACCCTTTTTAAGCCAATGTAACTTAAAAGGTTTGGGACGATTTTCAGTTTTCAACCCTAATTTTTGATCTGGTTCTTTAGCTATCAAATTATCACAACTACCCGAATCACATACAAAGGTGCAAACCTTACCCATAATGGTACAAGTTGACTGAAAGATGTTGTGTTTGAGCCAATCATCACCATCAGCTTTAGGTGTTAAGTAGGAGCGCCTTACCACCAAATTCACCCCCATATCTCCAGACTCATACTCGGGTTCTTCATCATAAACTGCGTCTTCTTGGTAATCATCATAAGCTACATCATCATCTCCTTAGGTTCAACAAATAAGTGTCTCTTCCCAGCCTTCTTACACTCCGACTGTCGGTGACCTGGTCCACCACAGTTAAAGCACTTTAACCCGCTACTAACGATCGACCTAGGAACTGGTCGAGTATTACCATCAACTGCCTTAACCTGATTGGGAGTAAAATGAGATGTCGGGCTACCCAGACCAAAAGCACCTGTTATTGCAGAAGAAAGCGAATTTCCCACTCGTCGGTTCTGCTTCTCAAAAGTTAATGCACGCTAATATGCTTCAGAAGGTGTCAATGGACCAAACATGTTAACAGAATCCATGATTTGGACTCTTAACCCACCAATGTATCGAGAGACAAGCTGATCTTCTGTTTCTTGAATGTCATTCCTTGCAATTACTTGGTAGAATTCGGTTGTATAATCTTCAACAGACTAGGCCCCCTGTTTCAGATTCTGTAACCGCTCGTACATCATTCACTGATAGTTATGAGGAATAAAATTATCCCTCATGACCTTCTTCATCTTCTGCCAACTCATGATCTTTGACTTCTCAACTCTTTCCTTCGTCAGTTTCAATTGTTGCCACGACGCGAATGCCCTACCACGTAGCTTGGTAGCGATCAACGATACCTTTTTGTTTTCTAGAACTTCATTGAATTCGAATACTTCTTCAACAACAACAAGCCAATCAATGAACTCATAGGGCTTCAAAGTGTCCAGATTAAACTTAGGAATATTAACCCTCATTCCAGTCTCCTAACGCCTATCATTATCCCCCCTTAGATCTATCATTCGCCGCCCTATTGATTGTTTATTAGCAGATGAACCTCCACCAAACGGGTTTTCTTCCAGATCTACATCTTCATACTCATGAAGGTGATTACGATGCCTCCTAATTTTCATCAAATTGTTCATCTGGCCAGTCAATTGATCAACAAACTATTCGAGTCGCTCCTCCATTCATTCAATCATACGCTGCTCAAATTCCTATTCATTCACTTCCTGAATACTTCTAGCTTTCCTTGGAGGCATCTTGATCAAGAACTTTGGCTCTTGATACCAACTGATGTAGACTAGAAACAAGATAAATAACTTGGATATGTTGATTCTAATGAATACCAGAAACAATTCCTTCCAACAATCATTAATTCTGATGAATACCAATTATCAGGGTAAAAACATGGCAACACAACAGCCACTGGTTTAACTTCTATTTTACTGAAAACTGTCTTTCTAGGGTTACATCAGATTGTTTAAATAAAGACTGGAAACAAAAAAAAACCCTAAAACACCAATGGGCTTGACTGCGACCCAAAGACAAAGTCCAATACAAATTGAAAATAACACAAAAATGCAAATAAATTATAGTAAAATCGGCTTTTTGGGCCTCGAAAAATCCTTAACCAACCTAAAGGTGGTTACCATGTCGTTCCTCTCGCTTTTTGGTCATTTTAACAGATCACGAGCTGAACACAAACTTACGATGCACAAGTTATGGTTGTTTTAAAAAAAGATCTCTTATTCACGCGATATTAAGCTTCCAGAAACAAAACAGCTAGTTCTTTAATACTTTGCCTCCATTATGACGTTTAAATGAAAACATGTCAGCCCATTATCATAAGCATATATACATATGTCATAACTTTATAGTAATCTTAATTACGGAGTATCAATTTATGTCATCCAATCTTACTGATAAAGCTTGTTAGATAACAATGATTAAATTTACTTAATTGTAAATCCTAAGGTATATGATATAATAAGTGGGTACTCATGCGTTACGACTATGAATACACTGAAATTAAATTCTGTGAGCATAGTATTTATGATTAAATCGAATTAATTAACAAAATGATTATTATTACACTAAAATTATACTAAAATACATACATAAATAATATAGGTTTTCAAATATGCAAATTTATAAAAAGTTATAGAGTTCAAATCAAACACAGATTTAATATTAAATTTAGATTAATGAAAAACCTAAATACTTGTATTCAAAAAATATAATTTATCAATAATAATTTGTGCATGTTGTATACTAAATTGTATTTATTTTGTCATTTAATATATATTGCTCATCAATTAACAAAGGATAAACTTATGAAATTTTGCTTTTCTAAATGTTTGTACTGAAAGTTTGTAAGCTTGTAAATTTGTACTACTTAAAGAATAAATTTATAGAGTTTTATTGTAATAATAATTATTAATAAAAAAACGTTACATAAAATTGGGTGGAAGTATAAACACTAATTGTCAACGAATTATAATTTTGAGACGGAGGGAGTAATAAAATTTACATCACTTTATTATATTATAATACACCGTTAAATAAGTAAATAAAAAGATTAAGCGGTTTAACTAATCGAATAATAAACCGTTTCAAAGTGCAAACATTTAATATTCATAATGGCAAAAGTGGTTGATCCGTGTTTTTAGCGGGTAACGGGAAACGAACCCGCATCGTGAGCTTAGAAGGCTAGGGGTTATAGTCGATGTCGATTTATAAAGAAGGATGCAAAATAACTCAACTCTATTCGTATATTTACATAAAGAAAAAACAACATTTCAAAATTAAACAAAGTATTTGTGGAAACAAAAATATGCATATCTTCAAATGGGTTGTTCACTTGTCTTTTTACTTGCTGTTCCAAAATTATATAGTTTCATTTGGATTTTTTATTTTTTTTTAATTTAACTTTAAATATTTGTTTTTTTTATAATGTTTAATAAAATATTATATTAATATATTTAGAAACTGACAAATTCATATATTTTTTATTAAGTATTATATAACACAAATAAAAATATTTAAAGTTAAAATTGAAAAAAAAAATCAAGAAATCAAATTAGAACTATAATTTTAAGACGGAAAGTGTAATATGTTTCGATCTATACAACTTGACCATATTCACTGTGAGATGTATTATTCTTTTAAATACAATCCACTTGTGTACTTGACTATCAATACACTGAGTCACACGTTTATTACATCATTTTTATGACGCATATTTGTTTTTAAATGGCGAATTTATTTTTTTATTAAATTAAATTAAATTGATAATGGAAAAAATTGTAGAGAGAAAGGTACGCTAGTGATAACGTGATGACGATAAATGTGGTCCTCTTATTACATACACTTGGTCTTAGTGCTCTTCTTCCTTTAAAGCTATAATAAATGGCGTACAGTTGGTCTTGTATAATACGTTAACAAAAACCTTAGGTGCCGTTTGGTTCGGGGATATTCAAGGATATTGGGGGATATTCAAAATTTTTGCATTTTAATATCCCCAAATATTGTGTTTGGTATAACCAAAGAAGGAATTTAAAATTCCTTGAATTCCCAAAATGAGGGATATTAGAATTCCCCCCAAAAGTGAGGAATTTTAATTTACTTGAAAATTATTTTTCATAAAAAAAATTTCTTCTCGTTATTATTTCGGTTTTTATCTTTAAATAAAAAATTATAAAATTTTAAAAATTTATATAAAATTTATAAAATTTATATAAATTCAAGTAAATATTTATATAGAATTTTTTTATGAAATATATATATATAACTTTTATAAAATTTATTGAAATTTCTTAAAAAATTTAAATACTTTTTTTATAAAATTAATGAATTTTTTATAAAATATATATAATTTTTTTATAAAATTAAATGATTTTTTTTAAAAATTTAATGAATTTTTTTATAAAACTTATATAAAATTTATATAAATTTTTTATAAGATTTTTATAAAATTTATATAAAATTTTTTTTGAAATTTTATTAAATTTTTATAAAACTTAATGAATTCTTTTATAATATTTATATAATTTTTTTTATAAAATTTATGATTTTTTTTATAATATATAAACTTTTTATAAGGTTTATATATATATTTTTATAAAATTTATATAAACTTTTTATAAATTTTGTATAAGAATTTAAAAAATTTATATAATGCTTTTATAAAATTTATATAAGTTCTTATAATATTTATATATATATTTTTATAAATTTTAAATAAAATTATTATATATTTTTTATAAAATTTATATAACTTTTTTAAAATTTATATAAAATGTGAAAATTCGAATTTTAATCTTTTAAATAGAAAACATATATAAAAAAATATTTATCCGTTAATCGGTTCAACCTAAAATCAAGATTTTAAAAAATTCTAAATTATGCCAACCAAACAGGCTTAGGCATTTTAAATTCTAGAATTTTAAATTCTGTGGAATTTTAATATACTAGAATTTAGAATTCCAGAATTTTAATATCTTGAACCAAACGGCCCCTTAGTTTCACTATAACAAATTAGTTGATTTTTCATATTTGTTATGTCACTTGTTTACATTTTAAAATGTATGAATTTGAAAAGTTCACCCTTTTATTAATGTTTTTAGTATGAACAAATTGAGTGTAACAAATAACTTCACATTTTTAAATGCGAAGATTTTTAATACTTTACACTTTTATGTATTAAATTTTTACAATTTCACACTTTTATGTGTAAACTTTTTAATACTTCACACTTTTTAATGTTTCACATTTACAAATATTAATATTTTACAAATAAAGTTCACGCTTTTTAAAGTGCGAAAAAAATGTGAATAAAGCCTAACTTTATTATAAATACAAAGATAAAGTTTATTCTTTCAGAAGTTATCTCTTATACTAACATTTATTAAGTATCGATCTAATACTAACTTGACCATCAGAAGTGAATCCCGGGGCTCCGACCTAAGGTCCGTCTCTAACTTGTTTTTCTTTGTTTGCAGCACTATTCTGGGTCCGGGAAGATGACGAACGGCCCAAGAGAGTCATTAAAATCTACCCGACCAAATTATGCTTCAACAAGTTGGCGTTATCCGCGAGACCAAGCACAAACTATGTCTCGTGCTCTCACGCTACGCGAGAGCAAAGATCAATGCGAAATGTCGTAGTTTTATTTTTCATTCAACACATTCTGTCATGCGCATACACTTATTTTATCTGTCATACGTAGAAAGCTACGGCTGATAAAAAAATTTGGTTATTTAACTCACTTATAAAACATTTTGATAAGTTTAAATAGAATACTTGAATTTTTAACATACAACATTAATAACACATGATACAAACAAAATAAGCTTACTTAACCAAACTAGAAACTTGAAACATAAAATTGAAACAGGGGGACTTAAATAGTATATTTAAAATATTTCATCACCCCCTTTTATAATAAATATAACGTATAGTACAAGTAAAAGAAGCTTACATAGTAAAGTATTAGTTTCAAACATTTAATTATAACATATTTATATTAAATTTTACAATTAAATTACCCCATCACCCCATTTTATAATTAAAATAATACATGGTACAAGTAATTTATACTCATATTAATACTAATTAATACATAATACACACTTACAAATATATATAATTAATACAATTTAATATATAACTAAAACAACAATTCCTTTAAAATACAAGTATCTATTTAAGTTGTACATCTATTAAAAACATATTTTTACAAAAAAAAATGTGCGTATTATGTCTACCTAAAATGACAGTGTATATAGTTATGAAAACCGAACCGGGAAAACGGGTTCAACCGGTAACCAGAGTCACCATCAATTCAGCTAGACAGTTACATAAAGATACCAAAACATCAAATTATCGTTTTTCGTGATGTCGTCGTAAGGAAAACATAAAAATTTGCCAAAAATTATGTTAAAATGTACCCGCCACGCAACACGCGGGTACCCTACTATTCTTTTTTAAATTAGAAAAGATAGGATGATATATCATGCCATGAAACATATTCTTGTTGACAAAAGTTCAATATAGACCCCTTGTTTAACTTATATCCAATCAATCATAATCATTTAGTTTAAAAAAACCCCACTTTCCTCATTTATAAAAAAAACTAAATATCTCAGAAACGGTTAATTTTTACGCAAAATAAAACATACCATCGCGACGAGAATTAAATCATCTTTATATTGAGGGGCACATGTATATACTTTCGACGAAATTTTTTATTGTTTTAAAAATCATATAAGATTCGTATAACGATACATATATGATTTTTTTAAATCATATACGATTCGTATAAAGATACATATATAATTTTCTGAAATCATATATGATTTTGGAAATCATATGTGATTCGTAATACGAGTAATATATAATTTTCTCACGCAAAAAAAAGTTCGTCGAAAGTTTATACATGTGCCCTTTTATCCGAGTATAATTTAATTTCTGTTGCAATGGTGTATTTTATGTCGATTGATGATTTACTATTTATAAGATGTTTATTATTTTAAAAGGTGGGAAATAGGTTTTTTTTAATAAGTAAATATGATCGGTTGATTGGATATATACTAAATAAAGCTTTACATTAATCTCAACTCTATTCTTTTTATATTTAAATATCTTTAACGTTTTGTTAATGCAGAGTTGGGATCTATGTAAACTCTTAATTTAACATAAACCACAACAATCAATCATATTTACTTAATTCTTATAAAACCCACTTCCCACCTCTTTTTTAAAAAATTAAATATATCACAAACATCATCAAGCGACAAAAAATACACCATTGCAACCACAATTAAATCAGCTTTATATAGAGGGGTAAATGGATAAACTCTCGATGAACTATTTTTTTGACTGAGAAAATCATATATGATTCATACGAATCGTATATGATTTCTCAAAAATCTTGTTAAATAAGGGTGGTGTAGTGTGACCGGAGCAGTTGTAGAGTTTATCGTATATGATTTCATATATGATTTTTTCTCAGACAATTTTTTTCGTGGAAAGTATATACATATGCCCCTCGATAAAAAGATGATTAATTCTCGTCACGATAGTCTGTTTAGTTTTGCATAACGATCAACAGTTGTAGAGTCCGCACGTGCACACATATTTTATTTTTTATCCGCGGTTATGGCCCGTCCGTCCGTGCTAGTCCGCACGTTCGGACATATTTTATTTGTTATACGCGGTTATGGTGCGTCCATTCGCGTTAGTACGCATATTCAGACATATTCTAGCCTA